>OX344752.2:23877385-24429885 GCA_947034885.2 Thuidium tamariscinum | reverse complement strand
CAAATTCTCTCCAAACTTCTAATTCCAAAATTGTGAACAACAATTAAACACAAAGGTAGAAGAGCTTAGTATTCATAGTAAGGCAGGTACACCCAAAAGCGCCACTTATTCATACTGTGCCTAGTTCATGTTATTAGCTAGTTCAGATTTTTTTGCAGTCTTGTTGGCAAGTGAAAGTATGTTCCAACGCACCAAAGAACATAGGATTTAAATATTGTATGCAGAAGTTATTAATGGTCAAAGTCTATTTCTGAAAGCGCCATCTACAGCCTCTGAACATGACTGATTTTGGAAATGTATGTGCATTGTAGATGGCGCTTTTAGGAACACGGCACTTTTGGGTGTACCTACCTTAGTTAGTTACAAGAAGGGTGTACTACTAACAAAGTATAGTTAACTTTTGCAACTACATTTTTATTTGGATTAGAAGACAAATCAAAGAATACTTTGACTTTAGAAAAGTTTTAGAGGTTAGATAAATTAGAGTAAGGTTAGAAGAGCTTAGATGTAGTGGGATTTGACTTTGAAAGCCATTAGCAAATAGTTTTGAAACTAAATTATATTAAGATTTTATATGCTTTGACTTTTGAATCCTATTTGAAAGAAAACCAAAGAAAGAATTTAGAAGGAGTACAAAGACCAAAGGCATGTACAAATCAAATACAAGAAAAATAGGACATAAAAAACAAGGCTATTGAAATGGAAGTTGAATTAGTACATCACGGAGAAGTTGTGGAGATGCATGAAAAAGTAGAAGTGGTCATATTGGAGGTGGGTTTATAGATTTGCATTTCCTTTCAAAAAATTACCAAATTAGCTTAGTCATTAGTTGAAGAAGAGTTAAAATCAAACCCTTATGACTATTGGAAACTAGAATTTGAAGTCAGAAGTAGTTAGCTTTCTAAAAAGATATTAAACTCAAAAATTCCAGGACAAAAACTCTAAAAGTTATCCTAGGATAAAATGTAGTTTAAAAATTGAATGAAATTACTTAAGATATTCATCTAAAAGGAATCTTAAGAAAATCTTAGAATTTAGAATAAAAACATAAGCAGTTCAAAGATTAAAAAAATTGACGGATAAATTTTGATAAATCGGTTAACAATCAAAATTTACTCATTAGTAATTTATCAAGAAGTTAAAAACAAGAATTTTATCTTTATAGAAATAAAATCCAAATGGTGAAAACCAAAATAATTCTAAATCGGAAAGATAAAAGAAATTGATGGGTAAATTTTGATGAACTAGTTAATGGTCAAAGTTTACTCATAAAATATAAATTTCACTTGGAAGTTTTAGAAGTTTAAATTTTTTACTTTTGTAAAGGGGTAAAATAAGGACCTTTAAAGATAAAATTATTTGACCTTAAAAATAGAAGTAGAATCCACAAATTCAAAAGTAATAGCCTGATTAGGAATTTATCATTTAGGAAAAAAGATAGTTAAGGAATAAGATAGGACCAAAAGTAAGTAGAATATTTTATAAGGTTTCTAAAAATATTTTAACCTTATAAATTGGAATTAAATTGAAGAAGTTATTAGAGGATGAAGTTTGGACCAAAATTTGACTAGATTTGGATGAAAATACAATCCAGTTCATCAAGAGAGATGAAATTGAGAACTTAGATAGAAGAAATATTTTAGAAAATCATGAAATGATTAGAAGTTGATTTTGATAGTTAGATTAGGAAAAATTTATGGATGAAGTCTTAGTTGTTAGATTAGAGTCAAAACTTCATCAACAAACTTTTTGATAGCAAGATTGGATTTGAAAGTTCTTTGCATATTTAGAGAGGGAATTTTAAGGCCTTCAACCTATCACAAACCAAACTTTTACTTATTTCATTCTTTTGAGGGTTAGATATGTGAGATCAAATTTATTCAATTAGTTTATTTTGAATTAGTTTTCTTCCAATTAGGTCTCTCAAGAATATAAGTTAAATTAAAAGATCCATTGTTTAGAAGGCGTAAGTGGACCCACATACTAGAGACCCAATAGGATTTTCTTATAACAAAACACAAAGAATTTGGTTGTGACCACATTATTCCAATGGTGGGAGTAAGGTGCCCACATCCTTCCAATCATTAATAATCACAAGGGTGGCCCGTGCCATTGCCATAGTCTAATTTCTTTAATGTATAGAAACTTCAAAATTCAATAACTTTCATGCCGTAGGTTGGAACACCATGAATCAAAGCCCGTGCACCCCTTCTTGCCGAGGGCTTTCCGACAGTACCAAATACGCACCTGGGGGACTCACGGTCCGGGAGATCTCAACGTAACAAACATCCAAACAAACAAACAACAAACAAACAAACAACGTATCTTCATAGGGGGATTAAGCTCAAGCATTTGTTTTATGGTAAATATTAGCCTTGAGACATTATTAATCATGGCCATCAATGTCTATAGTTATTTGCCTTAGAATCATTTTTCTTCCAAAAAAATAATGGGTTGAAATTCATAGTAAAAAAACTAACCAAAAATTTGTTTTAAATTTTTATTAAAATAATTTCAAGTGAAGAAATGATACAACTTGCAAGACCAAAGAAAATTAAACATTTTCTTGTTTTAGATTTATATCTAATGGAAGAAGATTTGAAATGATTATTTATAAAATTAGAAAAATCAATTATACATTATACATAAATCCCTACTTCAATCATACAATGTTGGAGTTTGAATGTTGTAATGGCAATGCTTTTGGAGAATCAAAATTGGTAATAAATCTCAAAAATAAAGTTCCTTCTTGATGAATGTCAAATTGTCAAGTGAAATTCAACCTTGTGTATTTGTGACATCAATACAATTATTTTGGCTTAAAATAATCTATTTGAATATATCTTATTTACCATGAAAAGAACATAGCTAGATTTTAAAAATAAAATGTAAGTCTAGGTAAAACCTCCAGAAACTAAGTTTGATAACATGGTTGTAAGAAGCCAATTATAAGAGTACAAAAAATTTATCTATAATTTGGCACTTAATAGCTTTCATGGATTATTTCTTTTCTAGTAGTATTTAAAGTTAAATACTAAAAACTGTCCACATGCATTAAAAATTTACATCAAATTTGACTTTTTTTAATCATAGTAAATACAAATTTTTACCCATGTATTGTTTCCTTCAACCAATTTTCTACTAGAAGAAGAATTTCAAAACTTTGTTTGTTTTATTTTAATGCCTTTTTCATTTCTCAATTAGAAAGCACCTAAAAAGTTACACCCTACTCATTTCTACAAAATTGGCTTCTTCCTTCAAATGTTTTTTATAAAATTGCATATTGTAATAATTTTTGTAAAGTCACTTTTTTATAAACTTAAAGTTGTATTTATAGCCAAACTTGAAGCTTGAGGAGTCCATTTTTTCCTTTACATTCTTATTAAAAAAAAATTATTTATTATTCTATAGCACATTTCAATGTCATTCCACCTCTAATTAACACAAAATGATATCATCATCAAAATCTTGCAAAATCAAATAAAGAAGATAGTCTTGGAATTTTCTCACAAGCAAGTAGTTGTTTTAAAAAATTGTAAATAGATATATAGATATCACAAATAATACTTTATGTACAAATTACCAATTAAGTCTAATATATATTGAAATATAAGTTTATAATATACAATTTTATTATGCTATGATACTTATAAATATTTAAATTTCAATAAGTTTTGCTTGAATCTAGAACAACGATTAAGTTAATTTTTGTAAATCATAAATAAAAGACAAAGATTTTGCTATGTAACGATGAATCTAAATCATTGAATTGAAATATATGTATAAATAAAACAATAAGAGCTACAATGAAGGTTTATATTAATATAATAACCATTAGAAATATATATTATTATAAGCAAGCAACAAATTTAGCATTAGATAGTCTAATAAATGAAAAATTTATAAAAAAGATTCAACTTTTAATTTAAAGTTTATAAAAATTCATTCTATTTTGAATTTGGAAAACACTCTAGCCCATGTATATATTGCTTAGCTACTCAATGAGAACATTGTATGAGAATTTAGTTGCAAACTAAATTAATTATTTTATTATATGCATTTCTAGTTAAATTCTCCCCTTCTACATACTTATATTTTTCAAGAAGTGATTTGGTATGCAATTGATATGAAATATATGTGATTTTTGTATGCTTTGTGTATCTTTGTGAATTCACATCCATATTTAATATTTGTGTATATTCTATATCAATTTTGTATTTGTACTGTATCTATATTCTATATATGTATTTCATCCCTTATTAATTTATGTATTTTATATTTGTATTTGTATTTCAAATTAAAAAGCAATAACACAGATTGCTATGAGGACAACTCCATCAACGGCCAAACTTTCTAATCTTAATACTATAGATCGACAACCTTCCAGAGGAGACACAACTTTTTTGTGTTTATATCAACAATTGTAATCTTCTACAATTACAAGGTAGGTAAGTAGGTACGTAGGTGTTAATGGCAAGGTAATTGCTTCTTTTGGCCTTTGGCCACATTGCGAGCAATGTGAAGAAAAGTCAAGTATACACTTATATAAATTGCATGATAATGGGCACATGGCAATCAACAAGGGCATTATGTAAATTAGAAAAATTAAAAGCTTTACTATTCATAGTCACAATCATCTCACATGCAATGATTGTGTTCTTAGAAAAAAAGTAAGGCCTCATTTAAGTATAGTTAACCAAATTTTTCAATATCTAATTTCTTTGAAACAAAGCTAGCATTCATCTCTAATATTGTATATTCTATTTGTATTTAAAGACTTTAATGTAAAAATGTAGTACAAGATTTGAAATGATTTGCCGTGCCATTTTTGCACTTCAATTATGGATTTTATTTATTAAATCCAAATTACAAAAGAATAAAAAAAATTCATAGTGAATTTAAATTATTACATTCTTGAGGCTATTTTAGAGAATAAAAATGATTTAGAGTAGATAACCTAGGTCTAAAAAATTTTAGGGGGATCAAGTTGTAAGTGATTATTATAATTAACTCCCATCTTGCTTCGAATTCTCCCATATCATTTGAAGACTAACTATAGATAATGAACTTCACTATAAAATGACTTTTTTCCTATAATTTTTACTAAATTAATGATTTGCCTCTTTCATTTTATCTATGAAAATTTCTTTGTATAAGATTGTGTATACATTTGGTTGATGTTACATTCACTTTTGGAATAAACTTCACATTGTCTAACTTCATTTTCACTTCATTTTGGCTACTTCATTAGGTACTTCATACATTATTTTCCAATAAAATGGAATACATTATTTTGGATTATTTTTTCTTGATTTGTTCCTTTACAATAGTTTCTAGAGAGAGAAGTTTTCTTCAAAAAAATTTAATGATATGAAAACAATGTAAAGATGCATTGTAAAAATTAATTATAAAATTTTATTTTATAATAATTTAATAAATTAAATGAGGCATTATGATATGAATATTATATTTTCAACTTTCAAGATCTCAGAAATTATTCTAATCAATATTCATCTTTCATATTTTGGTTATAAAATTTTATTATCAATGAAATGTATAAAAAATTTGTTTAAAAATTGTTGCAATGGTGGTCAAAATTATTGAGATGTGAGATGTTAAGAGTATATAATTTTTTACTATATAGCAAATATATTCTATTTCAAAAAACATTTTAAGAAATAATTATTATATAAATTTAATCTTTGAATTATTGAATATTTTTATAAAAATGAAATTTTACAAACTATTTTTAATTTAAGAAAATATTCATTATACTCAATGAAATTCTAGAACTTCAAATGAATTAATAAATTCTCTTGTAAATAATATGTGGATTTTAAAAATCATTCAGTAATTAATTAAAATGTGCACATTAGTGTGATTATGAATTTTGAATTGACCTCCCCTACATAAAATCTAATAATAATAATGAATATTCTAATAAAACTAAAAGTTCTTGCAATTTAAATGCCATATAATAGAAGAAGCCCTTCATGAATTTGAAGGTGTACAATTTAAAATTTTAATATATTGATATTTTATTCATAAATGGATGATGATTTAAATAGAAATTTACACATTTTTGCATTGAATAAATGTATAAGTAGTATATATTAGTTTAAATGCGATAATTTATTGGATCCATTTCATTTTTTTTAATGGAAATAGATTGTATAAAAATTGTTACAAAATCAACTTATCACAATTGCATTAGTTTTATTTTTTAAATTGTATCATATATTAACTAGTCATTAAATTTAATAGATTTTTGTTTAATTTAAATTATATAATATCTTTGAAGTATTGTCAATCTTAAGTACTACTGTAGACCAAAAAATTTGAAGATGATTTAATCATAATGTTTTAAGTTAAATTATATCAAATTTTGTGGTGAATTACATTTCCAAATTAGCTTAAAGATCGCAAATTTAAAAATTCATTAAGAATTAATATTAAATGAAAATCATAAAGATGCAACATTTCTAATTGTTTTTTTAATTATTTTGGTTTTCATTTAATATTAAATTCTAATCCAATTCTTAATCTTCAAGTTTTTTTTGACTTAAATGGTGGCTAAAATGATCAAAATATTAAAAACCAAAGAACTCAAGCAAAGCAAAGAAATTAACATAAATTATCCTAATTTGAACTAAAAAATAACAAAGAATATTCTATTTTGAAAATAAAATATGGCATAATTTTCACCTTTGGTTTTGATTTTGACTATTACACTATGAGTGTAAATTTGTGAGAGTACATTTTATATTAGAATTGATGAAAGCTTGAATAATGAGTCTATATGAAACAAATAGCCCTTTATATATACAATCATTTGGCAACAAAATGATAATATACATAGAAACTTTCAAAGAAAATACCCTACAAAATGTATATAAATTAAAAATTAATATTGATATGTATAAGAAAGTTATAATCAATTTCATTTTGTAAAAATACTAGTGCTCAGAAAACAAAAAAAATTATGGTGAAAAAAAGAATATTGGCAAAAGTTCAATCTTATTCCACAAAGAAGTATTGATCTAGTCCTATACTTATAGTAGTTACACCATAAGAAAAAACTTGTATTTATATAATTTTAGGATGGAAACTAAATCAAATCAAAATAACGTTAGTACTAGAATTCTTTAAATATTGACAAGTATAAGAATGATTTAATTGCAATGACAAATGGATATTATTTTGATAGTGTTGTGATGGCTCTTAAAATTATGTCTACAATTTGTTGGAAATAAAAGAAAACTATGACCAAATTAACATTGAAATTGTTGTTTGTTACTAGCTACTAACTTTTCTAATGTAAATTCTTAATACATTCCTTCCTTCTTTTGTCACAAGTAGTTTATCAAATTATTTATCAGCACCCAACTATGGTTATTTAAGTTCCCATTCTAAATTTTTTTCTCTAAAAGCTTAGCAAATGTCAATTTAGCACCCATCTTCCTTTCTATTATCCCTTTATAAAATAAAAACTCTAAATTCTAGGCTTGTCGCCTTGATGATCAATGTTTTGAATAATTAAGCTTGCTAGTATAAAGAACATATTATTGTTATATTGGTGGCATGGACTCTTTGGAATCTTTTACATATAGTTTTGATTTATAAGAATTCAATTCTCTCTCAATCAACAACCTAGGAATTTTGTAGCTTTTTGATATCATATATCATCGCATTCAATCATTCAAAGCTCAAATGTTTCTTTAAATTTGAATCTTCTTTATTAATTTTAATACTTTGATATACAAAATCCAAATAATGTTTGTAGATTGACAATATTATGAGTGGGCTTGAACTAATCAATCCTAATTCTAAAATGAACTATAATAGCTTCTTTGCCTAAAATGTATTCCCACTATTCATAAGAGTCTATGATTGATTTTAGAGACACTTATTTTCAACGCTTTGAAATTTTATATTTTATTCATATAGTGTCCAAACAATGCATTTTAATTAAGAGAATCAAAAATCCCCTCTTGACTACCAACAATACACCTCAAAAAGTCTTTCAATACAATAATAAAAATGATGAATTGCTTAATTTGTGAAATTTTAGGTATACTTTCTTTTAAGTTGAATTTTGTAATGAGGCGAAACTAGCACCATTATTGGATGGTCTCCAGATTCAAGTTCTGGGCTAGTTGTTCTTTTCATAAAATAAAACACATGTTGAAAATTGTCTTTGTCATTGCTCCATTTGTAACCTTTTAGAAACACTATAGATAAAAGATATCTTATTCTATTGTTGATTATAAATTACAAGTAAATAATGTGATCCTCAATCTTAATGTTTAAAGGACATTGCAAGTCCAATGAGCATTTAAAAGTCAAAAGTTGAATTTTCAGGTAGTTCTTGATTTAAAAGAATTTTAACCTTAACTAAAAAAATGTGTTTCTAATAATCTATTTATTTATTTGTTTTAATTAATTCCAAAATTATTAAAATTATAATTTTTGTGGCACTTTGAAGGAATTGTCTTGAAAGCTCAAATGCACCACTTTTGAACTTTTTCTATTAATTTTATCTTAGTGTGAGCTTAAAGAGTGTACCAATTATACTATGCTTTATGTTTTTTACTATTATTTATAGTTCCCTTTAAAGTTTCATACTCTCTAAGCACTTGTGTAAATGAGAATAAGTTTTAGACATATATGTTATGATATGTAAAAATTCCACATTTTGAATTGTCACCACAAGAAAATGGGGGTATAAATGACTTGTTCACAATAATTGCACCAACAACAATGACTACAAAATAGTAATTTTGTAGTCATTGTTATCGGTGCAATCATTGTAGACAAGTCATTTATACCTCCATTTCCTTGTAGTGTGTGTGTTTTTTATGTAAAAATCTAATGAAGTTCAACCAAGACTGGACATGAAATGTCTTTTTAAGGTTAAGCATTTTATTGTTGAAATTTTAAAATATCTATACAAGGCCTAACATACACTTAACTCTTGTAGTTATTTTCCAACTTCTTAGAATTCATAAATACATAATATCCTTCTTCTATGACAAATGTTCCATGAGATGTCAATCACCTAGTCTTATTGGCTCATTGAGCAATTTTTATCGATGATTCTATTTTAAACAAATTTCAAATTTGAAGTTTTGAAATTGTTTCTATTGTGATTAACATTACAAATACATAAGAAGATTTGAATTGTTGTGAACATCTAGTTGATTTTGTTCTACGGGACTAGTATTCATAAGCATTTAGGTTTTCAATTCAAAGACTTGTAGAAACACATGTTAAGTTTTCAAATTTGTAAGTTATGAATGTACTAAGCACTCAACTACTATGCTTGCTTTATTAATATGTTCAAATTATTTTAAAGACTTTGCATATTTTTGTCATAGCCAGACTATTAAAATTCATATTCAAAATATAAAATTGTGTTTTTTTGAATTCTTCACAAGTTGTTAATATTTTAACTTAGTTACTACCTTAGATTCTTTGCCAATCATATTTTTCCTTAGAAATTTACTAATTTGAATCCATATTGCATTATTACCATACAAAAATCAAAAAATTGCTAAAGTCATAATATAAGCTCCTTATACTACATGAAATGGTGACCTAATTGATAGATAGTTGATTGTTTTCTATCAAAATCAACAAACACAAAATTCAATACCACAAAGTCTATTGTTTAGGTCACTCTATTAATTTTTTGTCAAATATTTGTCAATTATGGTGTAAATAATTTGTATGCCTACTAATGTAAATGGTCGAAAGACTAATTGGGTGCCTTTTACATTGGTCAACTACCATTGACCACCTTTGCCATTGGTTGAATAATGCACTATTTACTTTATGTGTTATCCTTCCTAACCAATGCAATCTATATACATTTATCCATAAACCATGAGCACAATTTCATTAAAAAAATATTGCATTGACATAGTTTATCACATGTGGTTCAAGCTAAAGGTACGACATTATCTTGAAAAAATGCATACAAGTCACTATTATATCAATATACAATTAGTGATACAACAAGAAACCAACATGAATATACAATACATCCCTTGTAATCTATTACTTGCATTTTTTTTGCTTTCTTGATATTCACATGAAGTCCTCCAACATTGTTTTAGACTAATGACATGAAAAAATGTGCACATGCTTGCTAAAAGAAAAAGAATTTAAAATAGGACATTCACAAACACCACTCCCCTTTCCATTTTACAAATGGTACAAACCATGCAATTTCTTCACCTTCTCTTGAATTTTACAATATCATCAACAAATTCAGAGTATGTATTTTGAAATTACTACTCATGCAACTATTATATTTTTAATACCCATATATGAACACTTCCATTAGTTCATAATTTTAAAACAAATAAACAACATAAGTAAATTCATTTTAAATAATTTAGGGATCCTTCATTCAAAAGATTGAACTTTAGTCATGTGCCACATCCTTCATTGACTGACACTCTACTATGTGCTTGGCTATGTGCTTCTAACTCTACACTATCTAGAAGACACTAGTTCCTTGGCTTTTTCATTGTCTCATTAACGCTATGTCTATAGTTTGGACGTCCTTGGCTTCTCATGTATTAGCACTACAAGGATTTGAGGGTATAAATGATTGTCCTAAATGATTGTCCTAAATGACTGCAAAACAATCATTCTGGACCACAATGACTAGAAAATGACTTTAGACCCTTGAAGTCATTCTGGACAAGTCATTCTTTAAATGACTACGATTTTATTATCACCATCCATTTTTGGCCTTGGATGAAAAAAGGTGACAAAGTCTACATGGTTGATGAGGTGAAAAGGAAATTTTTGGAAAAAAGATGGGCAGATGCTCATTTTCAAAGGAATTTTTGTCAATATGGATATTCACATCAGCTGATTATACAGTCATTTTGTAGTTGTGATACAGTCAAAGTACTGTTGATGTGAACATCCACGTCAAAGTCATATAGAAGTCATTTTAAAGTCATTTTGTAGTTGCAATACAATCAAAACACTTTTGACGTGGACATCCACGTCAAAGTCATATAGAAGACATTTTAAAATAATTTTAAAGTCATTATATAGTTGTAATACAATCAAAGCACTATTGACGTGGACATCCACTTCAGAGTCAAATAGAGGTCATTTTAAAATCATTATGTAGTTGTGATACAATCAAAACACTATTGACGTGAACGTTAAAGTTATGTATAAGTCATTTTGCAGTTATAATGTAATCATTTAAAAGTTAGTATGGAGTAAGTCATTTTATAGTCACATATGAGTACATTCAAAGTTCCACAATACTATATCATATACAATAAGTCATACACCATACATAATACATCATACACCACATCCAATATACTATACACAATATGCCAGTGAATGAAGGTGCTTGAAACTATAGGATTGCAAGAGTAGTAAGAATGAAATGATTTTTATAGTATTAAAAAATGTTTTTAAGAACTTCATCTTAAAAAATTAAAAAATTGTAGAAATTTAGATCTAATGTAGGATCAATGCTACTACATCAACACTATATTTTTAAGATTATAAGTCTTAAAATTTAAAAATTATCATTATTATTTTAGTATTTAAAAAAATAAAATTCAAGTTCTTAAATTTTTTTAAATTAAAATGTTTTTTTAATAGATCACTAGTCATTATTGATGATGACTAGTGATCATTGTTGCTTAAAGGAGATGCATGTAACCTTGAAGAAAACTCTTGGAAGGAAATTAGCGCCTTTAAGGTCTGAAATTTTCCTTGAAATAGTATTGTCCATATTAGCTCAGTGTCCTATTTGTTGTTAGTGCAAAACATTGTAATATGGTCAAATGAAGACCTTGTAGTCATTTTACATTGTACTATGGTCAAACAACACTTTAGAAGGTGCAGTCATAGTTGAGCTACTATAGAAATGACTGCCACAGTTGTTGAAAAAAAACTACCTTGTCCGTCGTTTCCCTAGAAAATTAGAGCCTACCTGAGACAAAACCCTTCAGTCATTTAGTAGTAATGAACAAGTCGACCGGTCGTTTGCAGTCGCACTGCTTGACAACAACCTTTCTTCTAAATGACTTCGTTGGCCACATCCTAAATAATGCCTCCAAGACCAATAGAGACACGACAAAGTCAATAGAAAATGCATCAATGAAGCTTGTTCTTCATGACTACGTCATCTTCAAGTCGTAGCCATGGCTCCAGATTCCAGAACGACTTAGACCTTCAGATTAGCTACCGGATGGTGCAATTATGGAGTGCCCAGTCATTCTCTAGTCTAAGCGAACAAGCAGTCATTTGTCCCCAGTCATTTAGGACCCCAATTCCTTGTAGTATAGTTTAGATTGTTTTCCAAAACTTGTCACACACCCCTACAATACAACATGTCCAAATAAGTATTTCACAAAAGTCCTATCTATCAAAAACATTAAAATTGTTGAAATATTGAAACAAGGCCTTCCTAATTTGAATGAAATATGAGAATGCGACTATTTTGACATGACCAAATCCATGACTTCTCAAAAAATATAGATGAAGAGAGTATGTATTACCAAAGTTCTATCATCATACTTTCATTATCAAATAGTTATTAATACTGTTTTACAAGTACACTTCTACAAAATTTGTTACAATTTCATTGAACTTAGAAAACACCTCTATATTCTCATTTCTATTGATAAATGCATTTAGTTATCACTTTACATTCATTGCTATGCTAGTTCAGATCTATTTTTTCCCTATATTATCTACAAAACCAAAGCATAATGTCAACATCTACTTTCACTAGTGACATAAATACTTCTATTGCCTCATATACATAGGACTACAAATTCACCTTTGTTAATTTGTGTCTTCAAGATGAAAAGATGACAACAATTGCCCTATATTGTTTTCACTACTTGACTCATATTTGGCACTTCCCTATTTGCATTCCTTGTTTCAATAGGTTGGTGTTAATTTCTTCTTCTTTGTAAATTTCCATCAACTTTTGTATCCCTTCTTTGACCACCACCATTCATTGCTAGATTCTCATCAAACAAAAACTTTTCTTGATCCTATCATCAATTGAAAGTTACTACTACAACTTCTTTCTACAATTCTAGGTGGCACAACAAGCCAATTACTTACCATTTGGTTGACACCTTGTCTTTGACAGCACCTAGCATATCCTATAATTCAAACATTTTAAGAAGCTCTACCTCTATCTATTTCCAAATGTGTGGTTTGTTCCCTACCATGATTTGCCTTTTATCGAGCTTCAACAAGGACCTTTTGCAATACCACATTTTAGTTTGTTTGGATTGTAGCTAAAGATTCTTCTCTAACTTTTCTCTCACAACATAGTCCCACAAACTCTTCATTGTATCCCATTTCAAACATTTCTACATCTTCTTTACCTTCATTACTTTGCAACACTTGCCAACCTCAAACCTCCTTCTGTTGAACAACTTTCCAACAAGGTACTTTTCTCACTTTCGAATTAAAAACTTGCTCATAGTACTTTGAAAACATAAAGTTGTTTCAATAAACAATTTCAGGCCTTCTTTCATAATTCACTAAAGTAAAGCTCCACTTGTCTTTTTTGATAGTGGCATTCTTCCTAACATAATTAGCCTTCACAAAATCACAAACTAGCACTACTATACAATGACACCTATAATTCAATTCCAAAATTTTCTCTATGTGTCCAATATATTCAACATTAACATTCACTTGATGCGCATCCCAAATCCTGCTCTTTTTGACATGATGGAATGTTGCAATACTGTTATCGACTATTTTCAAAGCCCGTTTAAAATTCAACAATCTAAAAATGGTTACCAAATGTGTACATTCCCTTGACGGGGCTATTGGCAAGGATTCCCTATTGAAGTGTCAAGCAGCTCCACATCAACAACAACGCCAAACTTTTGCTTGTGACAAACCTCCTCATGTATCCAATTGTGAGTGTCATAGTTGTTACCTGGGCCTCAAAATTTTATTTTATTTTTGCTTATTGCTCATTTTTAAAAGTTATTTTGGTCAAAAACAAAAACAAAAACTATTTATAGAGTATTTGAAGGAATCCCGTGCAACCATGGAGAATTACTTAGAATTGTCCAAGAGTGCGCTAAAAACTCTTTAATATTGCTTTTTAAATTTTCAAAGTTGTTAGAATTTAGTTTAGGAGTCTAAACAAGTCTCAGGGAAATCACTTAGTGTATCTAAAACAAATTATATGTGTCAAAGTGATTTTTTGATCCCTCTGTATACTTTTTTATAAACCATGATTTCAACCTCTAATTTTGAGATGTGCTTAATAATGACTATAGGTTTCTATTGTCAAAAATTTTGAATTCAAATAACATGTAAAATGATTTCTGGAATAGGGTGAAAAATGAACTAAAATGGCATGTTTTTCAACTCATATATGGGTGATTGTAAGAAACACTTCACATTTTTGGTTCAAAAACGATGTTTTTGGACATAGAACTGGTAGTGATATACGATCATAACAATACAACGCATCTAACACATGCTTACAAATTTCAACCGTTGATTTTAGGTGCCTGCACTCCTGCAGATCTAGGTGTTAGTTCAGTACTATGTAGTACTATAGACTACTGCAAAGTACTTCACAAGCCACAGAGAACAGAAAATAGCAAGATAAGGCTCTCTAGACTTTTTTTTATTTTTAGTAATTAAGAAAATCAAAAAATTATTTTAAAATTATTGATTTTTCTAAACAAAATTGTGCTCACATTGCAATAAAAAATTCCTTAAAAAAAATTCCCCTCTTTTTAGCATTTGTACAAAGGAAGGTTACTTTGACCCAATCTAGGTTTAGCAGTCTGTAGAGGATACATTTGGACAATAGACATTTTACTATTTTCACATAAACTCATTATCAATCCTTGAAATGTTAGTAGACCTCCAACTTGTCCCATATGTGCCTTCAAATTCGGATTTTTGAGTCAAAAATAGGACTAAAATCCCCCAAATGGCTAAGGTAAACAACCAATCGAGGGCAATTTTAAAATAGTAAAATAATTCTAAAATATTGAAAAAAATTATACAACATACAAAACTTTTGTGTGCACCTTCATTCTAAATTTCAAATTGATAAGAAAAAAGATGCAAAAGTTATGAGCAAAAAACTACCTTCTAGAGGTCAAGGGGACAAAAAAAAAGGACAAGTGTTTCTTGCAATCACCCATATTTATAGAGGTTGCATTTAAATGACCATGGCATCAATATTCAAGAAAAGTAAAATTAAAAAAAAAATTATTTTTAGAAAAATTTTGTTCATTTTTTAGACAATTTTTTCTTATATAAAATAGGGATGTAAAAAGTTATTTTTAGCTCCATAATGTATTTATTTACTTCACAAATTTGTAACTAGTTATAATAAATAAATAAAAATATTAATAATTCAAATTATAGACTTTTAAAGTAGAAAATTTTTCTCATATTTTTTTAAATTTTTATTTAAATTTTCAGGCATAAAATAAGGGGTCTAAAATCTTAACACATGTAGTCACTAATAGACATTCTAAGTGTTTTTTGCAAGAAATAAGTTTGGAACAAATAGAGTTTTGAGGACCTCGTTGAAGACAAATTAGTGGGAAAACAAAAATTTTGGCCCTTATTGGAATTTTTTTCAAGTGCACTTGATATAATTAGGTTCCAGTAGCCATAGTGTATGTCTAATAAATCTTTAGGAATCTCTATAGGAAATTTTCTTAGACATATTTCCAAACGTGGAAGTTTGATGGAACAAACATTTGCACTCACTTGTAGGTGAAATTCCGCAGACAATGAGAATTTGCGATCAAAAAGCAAGGATAGGGATTTTTAGCATATGAACAGGCTAAGAGCATAATGACAAAGTCAAATCGTGAAGATTTCCTAATATGAGAAAGATTTTTCTCTAGAAGAATTAATTATGTATTTTATTTGTATTTTATACCTTGTTTAGAAAGTGTGAGTTTTAAGTGGAACCTTTCACTTGGCCTTTGGAGCATTTTAAAAGTCTTCCAAAAAGTTTCATAATTTTTTTAATTGTAAAAATGACTTCATAAGAAGTCAACCACTTTTACCGACAGTTGGAAATTCATATAAAATTCTCCAGTAATGGTAAGATCCCACTAAAAATCAAGATAGTGTATTTTAGCTTAAATAGGCTCCTTGCTAAATTTCAAGACATTCCAATATTGACAAGTACCAAAACCGTCAACAACAATGACTTTTAATGGTTTTACTAAATTCTTTGCAAGTTGACCACTCATTAGAGGATTTTTGAGACCATTGGAAGAATGTGGACTCCCGGACTACGGAAACGCAGTTTCTGCCGCGTGAACAAAAATCCTACATGGTTGAGAGAGTACCATGTCATACTTTTTGGGGGGCTTTTTTCATATTTCAGGACCCAAATTTTATTTATTTATTTATTTTTTGGGTAAATGCTAGCTTGACAGCGGCTAGCAGTTACAGGAACAGTTTTGGGAAACAATCCCGAAATGGCCCTTTGGAGGCCTCAAATCCCCTTTAATGATATAAGGAGCATATAGTGTTTGATTTGAGTCAACTTAGATTCTCTTCTTGCATTCTTGGACCATCCTGACAACCCTAGATATTCAAAAAATTTGAAAAAAATCAATTTTAAAAGTTAGATTTTCTACTTTTTTCATTAGTTTATAATCATTAACTTTTGAGTGCAATTTAGCTTTGGAAGTAAGGGGTGAAAATTCCTTGAAGATTAATATGGGTCTTTTGAAGACAATGGTGTTGTCTATTTGGCGATTGGACCATTTCTCCCAAAGTTAAAATGGTCATAGCAATAGTGTAGAAATTTGAACGTTATTTTTTGAGTTTTCCATAAGTAGTTTTGTAAGTAATTTGATGAAGGAGGAGGCCTTTGAAATGTATAAAAGTCCTCTTTTTCCCCTCACTTCACATCCATTTTTTCATTTTATAAGCCATATATGGCCACGTTTTTACAAAAAAATATTTATATAAAAAGAAGTTCTTGCACAAATCAAACACAAAAAGGAGTATGCCTATTTAAAGCTTCTGGCATAATTGGTTTCTGAACTTTAATTAAATATTCAAAATGAAATGCTGCCTGATATCCAAGTGAGGTGTAGACATGGAAATACTTTTCAACCTTTTCAGTAAAATAATTTGTGAACCTTTTTAGACACTTTAGTATGGTCGTACTAAAGTTACCATATCGTCTAACCATCCTACTTCGGATGAAAAGGAACCGTCTCCTACAAATATATCGACCAAAGTTACAATACTGTCCTACAGTCCTATACTTCGCTTGAGAAGGATGCAATTATTCCGACTAAAGTTACGATACTATCCTACGGTCGTACTTCGTTTGAAAAGGATACAATTATTTCGACCAAAGTTACAAAACCGTCCTACAGTCCTACTTTTGGAAAGGAACCGTTTCCAGCAATTATTTCGATATTTCTGCAATTTACGCATTTGTACGACAGTTCAGGCTTCAAACACGGTCCTCCATTTCTAAATTGCACAGGTACCCGTCCACCATTTCATGACTGATTTCCAACTGAGAAGAAATTCGAAGACCCCCCCCCAAAAAAAGCTTTTAAACATATTATACTCAGTTCAAATGCAATATTATCTAATGACATACTGGTAATACTCGAATGATTTGAACGGAATAGCACAGGTGGGGCAAACAAATAGCGTTGACGATTTCTTGCACTTGAGCGGGCGCGCTCACTGAAAACATAAGCAATCTAAAGATGCCCTAGCGATGCGTCCCAGAAAAATAAAAATCTCAAAAGCACGCACCATACAGCAGCGTTGCCCACTCGGAACATTAAAGAAAAGTAGACCATCCCTCGTCGTACATGAGTATGCAATAGCACTTCAGCAGATGTCAAAAAGAAAAACCAATGTAATCTCCTATACCACCGATTTCCAAACCCCGCACCCGAGTGTCGCAGGTCACTCTAGAAAATGTGGATGTCCAACCGGGGACTAAGAGTACTCAATGAAGAACATCCGCCGACGCTCCCCAATCTCCCAGTACTGTCCCGAACAGTACGCTGGGACTCTCGCTCAACTGCCTCCTAATAAGATAAAGGAAGACGTCCCTGGCAACACAAAGACCCATGAACCTCCCACCGCTGCCTGACCCACCTCACGAATTCCACCTTAACAACCCCACGGTAGTCGTGGCCCACACTTACATGAACATCTCAGCAACTGACCCACCAGACCACACCAACACACCAACACAAGATCTCCACTCTCCAAAATTTACAAGAAGACGAACCTGCCAAAACCAATCATTTCATTCGGAATGCCCACCAATTAAGTGTCAATCCTTGCTAACCACCTCCATCGGGGTTCACTTCCCCGAAGCCAGTTTCTCAGCTGCACAAAACAGCTTCCCACCAATACAAAGAACCAAGGAGACCAAGGCCAACGGACTTACAATGCTACTACTATATACGCGAGAGAAGGCCGTGGAACCAGTTCTGATCTCCCACAGCAGGCCAAATAACCTACAGAACGCGCACCGTAAAGGAGCGTGCCCACCACCATCCTGCTATGCCGTTGGGCTGCAACTCCGTGCAAGGACGTCAGAAAACGCTCCATCTAGCCTCCGGGACCGGAAGGAACCTACTGCTCTTTCCAGATGCGTCCCGTCACTCTCAGCTTCAGCTCCTTTCGGTCGCCGCCCGAGAAAAACAGGGCCATGTTCCTTTGAATGATCAACCCGTCGTGACTGTCGCGCACCTTGCGGTGACTGTCGCGGATGCTGCGGGGAACCCCTTGCCAAATCAGTTTCCGTCCGTTTGCTCCCACCTCCAGGCTGTAGCTGAAGTTCTTAGCCTCGTTGTCGTCCCCCATAAACCGCAAAAAAGCCATATACACGGGGGCCATGCCCAGCTGGAAAGCCTCGAAATGAAGACAAAAATGCTGCCCAAAACAATTAAACACCTGCACCAACACCGACCCAGCCCGATTCACATCGTTCCATGAGTTCCATGCCGGACATTCTCACTACTATCTCCCGCCTCCAAACCCCCAAGTAACTCACTTTCGCTCACTCTTACCCCTCCTTGCAAACGGAACCTGACATGACAGCAACTCCGCTGTCATACAGAGGACGCACACGCCAGTGACAGGATCCGAAAAAACACAACCACATTTAAGAAGAGACCGCACAATCTCGATCACGTTGCTTTCCACCGTAAACAATAACTCGCAACCACCACCTCACTTTGGCCCTAGCCATGCCTTCCTCAACGACCACTCCCCAATCCCAACCACTTCAGAATACACCCGACAAAGGAAACAAAGCGCACCGTTAACATCCACGTCGCGTTCTCCACTTCCTGCGGATTCGACTTCACGTAGCGATGGTTGAAAGTGGATCCATTGTGCATGTCCACTTTGTGCTCGTCTCGAAGGTGAGCCACCAGCCATGCGATGTCGCCCGTCACCGAGCACTCCGACCCTGCGTATGGACAATTATAGGGCCGGTACGTGCACTGCGCTTCGTGTTTCAGCTTGCTGTAGTAAGGAAAGATGTCCGGGCAACCCAGATTCTGGTACCTGCACGGCAGCTCAAGCGACTCGGCCACCTTTTCCAGTGCCAGACACCGGATATTGCCCAGCTCGAATCTGCAAGTTGGACACCGGTTGTGTACCCTTTGCTTGCAGTTGGAACACAATGTGTGTCCGTTCGGGCACTGCATTCAAAACATTCACAGCAAGTCATACCCATCAGTACAGTCTCATGCAACTCCCTACCCAAACCATCCGCGGGCACTTCCATGCACACAAACACGCCACCTCCAATTCCATTCACTCGACCTTTAATCTCTAACAAAATGAAATCCTCCGAAGGCCAATCAAAAACGACAGGGCTGTCAGTCGCGCGAGCGCAAGCAACCAATTTCAATCAAGACAAGTCAAATGCGTCTATGAAAGCGGATTTCGCCACGCTGCCAAGCTCTGCAATCAAAGGACTCCACCTTTCGACTCACGTACAACCGAATCGTGTGCGACCCTAGCACCCAAATTCCACAATACCATGTGCGTCGTCCCATGCCCAATAAAACCGCGCACGCATGCGCCACCATCCCGGGCATGGCTCACAGTCATCTCTCCTTCAAAACTGGACCTACTATGCCCTGGTATGATCAGTTGAAAATTAATATCTACGCCCCAGAAAATTCGGATGAACAACCTGGTGAATGGGCGGATACATCGAGTTTGTGCACACCGGGCACTCCAGAAGCTCGTGGACGCTGCTTGAAGGCGTCCCCGCTACCTTACGAGTCACCATCAACGTGCTTTTCGGGACGGCCCCCGACTCTGTCTCGGACTCCGTGCTCGAAGGAGTGTCTCCTTCCCGAATTGGTGACTCCGGGATCTCCATCTTCACATTCGACGGGGCCATTCCGATCCTAACTAAGTTCCGTAAAAAAATTCCGTAAGATTCACTCACGAATCTGCCCTAGAATGCCTGATTCCCCTAAATGTGTTCCTAATTTCCCGGCTTCTGAGAGGCCTGCAGTTCAGAACATCGAAGTAGATAAATTCGTCGTCGATACCTACCTCAAAGACGCACAATCAAGCGTCAGCATCCACCCATCAAAACCTACAACCGACCTCTCCCTAGCCCAGTGCCTCTTACTCACTGCATTCCAACTAGTAATTGCCAGTCGTATTCCTGTCGCCACGGACACCAACATTGTGCGACAGAGCTCTCTTCCCCATCAGAAGCCAGATCCCATCTAATCCTCAACTCCTGCCTAAATGGATATGCACGCCCTCAGATTCCACTCGCACATCCCAAGCGATTTCAAGTCACAAACTCGAGCCATGTCGACTTCTTTTCACGCCAAGCACATGTACTGGACTATGCAAGAAGCGCCCCACGATTCTCCTCTCCTCTCCTCTTCTTTGCATCCCGCCACGGCCACTAACAACCTACAATTCAATACCCGCCTCAACAGTTTCTGACACCCGTACGACGGGTTTACAGAACAGGGGATGCTCCTTCGACTTCTTTTCCGACCTTCGAAAACAGCTCCCCCTCACCCACTGCCGAACATCATTCTAGGTTTCAAACTCCGAGGCACTTCCAACGACAGAGAAAGCCCGCCGGACAAAGTCACACATCCTAGTGAATGTCGAGCTAATTCCAACACGACTTCTCTGCGACGATCCAGCCGACTGATACCACCAAGTCAGTCTCCCACTAGCACGACGACGACACAACCGAACATCCCTCCATCAACCCTAGTAGCTCCCAACACCCGAGTGTTTCGAGCTGCAACCCTAAGTTACGTCAAGGCCGCCAAACACGCAACCCCCGTTCTCCACGCCACGATCCGTCTCCGAGACCTTACCGTCGACACCACGTCCCAGTGTAGAACTTCGTGATGGTTTTCCGAAGACTCCTGAAACCCTAACCCCAGCTTTTACGCGGATGTGGCTGTGCTTTTCACGGAAACAATTGGCCGCGGAGATCTAAGCAAGCGCCGGAGGCAGCGGCCACGCCCCGCAGCAACATAATGATGGACGAACTAAGCTCGAAAAACTGGAGAGAAAGCTCCCGGGGACATCGTGGCAGGCCTGCGACGCGGGTAAGAACTTGAATCGTAGTGGCTATGGCGACGCGGACACTGTCGCTGGTGCGATGGTGATGCAACGGGAGAGAAGAATGGGCCAATGCTGGGATAAAGCAGGGCGCGGGGATGGGTGACCGCGTACTTTGTGGGAGCAAGACGCCAGCTTGTTGCGTCTACGTCTCCTTCTCAAGTCTGAAAGGACGGGCCCATGACCGCGGATCACAATCCCTCACTCTCTTTGCTGCCATTTTGCAGCCGAGAATTTTTAAATTTATTTTTCAGCAATTCAATCACACATTTACTTGGTGTCATAAAAATTTTAAAATTTTGGTGAAAAATTGAAATCATTGTTAATTTTCTAAGGGAAAAAAAATTCACATCTAATATAAAATATGTTCAAAAATTATGAAATATATATAATTATAATTATAATAGCATAATATCATGGTATAAACCAAGGTTTTTTATTATTCTATAAATAAAAAATTCACAAATCATGGTGAAGGTCTAAAGTTCAATTGCAATAAAATATTGAATATTAAAAAAAATTCCAATTGGAATAGAAATTACACTTAATAAATGTCATGTAATTAGTTAGATTCAAATTCAAAATTCCATTTTTAAGGCTAATATCTACATCAAGAGTATTGAACAAGAATTGGCTAAAATATACTTCAAAGATGATTGATGGATTGAGCATTTAAAAAGAAAATCAATAATACAATAGTGAAGCAATATCTAAGATAAACTAACCCATGACAAGCCAATTCTCTAATGTAGAGACCTAAAAAACCATTGATTACAAACTTCCACCAATCCATAGTGAATTTTATCTTAGTAAATGAAATTAGAGCTTATTAGGTTAGTTAATGGCTAGAATCAATGCTTTGGATAATGGTGATGGAATTATTAAGGTAGAACCACCTATAACCAATCGGTCCTCTGTAGTCAACCTATTGATGGACGTACTTCCAACCAAGGCTAGAATGAATTTTTTTCTTATTTTTAAAGTTGGGATTAAAAGTTCATGGCACATGTTCCAAAGTAGTATACAAGAAAGTAGAAAGGAGTGAGTAAAAAATATTTTTTTGTGTGATCAAAATTAGAAGATTCCATAGATTGACATTTGGTCTAACATACTTTATGCCTTCTAAAATTCATAGTGATTTCAATTCATGTAATAAAATTATCAAATTTTTTGCAATCCCCATCATTTTTATCTTTACACCTTTGAAAATATTTGTTTTGCCTTGCACTACACTAGATCATGTCTAAAATACCTTAAAGATGTTGGCTACCAATGGCCATTAGATGAAGATAAAGGAATTTGTCACTTTAGATGTACAAATAAAAAATAAAAGATGGTGATGTAGGTACACAGAAACCTCTTTTTTAAAATTTTGCAACTTTTTCTTGGCCTACTAATAAATTTTTTTGTCATATTGATCTTTAATTCTTAATTCTTAAAAGTAAAAAAGAACAAGTGGAGCTTTAAAAAATAACTTATTTACTTTAGTCTTGCAAGTCTCAAAGAAATTTTCTTATTATAAATAATTTGTTAAATAGATTTTAAAATAAAAATTTAGTGCAAAAGAATTATTCAAAACCTTCTTCTTTTAGAATTCACAATTCTCAAATAATTTTCCTAATCATGAATAAATTGTTGCATTGATATCTACAATAAATAGTCATATTTTGAGTAAAAAGTTTTTTTAAAGTATTGAACTATTTTTGTAAGTCCTTGTAATTATAGATAATTTATTATGTTGATAATAAAAATGAAAAAGGGTGGAACTTGAAGTAAGGACATTTCATTTGTTTTTTTAGTCTTCAATTGTTGCTATCAATGAATGATTTGTTGCTTTAATTTTATAACTAAAAAATAATGGATACAAGTTTTAGGAGCTTAAATCTCTTCGATTTTATTATAGAAATCTTAAAAAAACAAGCATTATATTCATATATTATTTGTAATGTTGATTTAAAGTAAAAAGTAAAGGGTTGTAAATTAATTAAGAATTCATTCTTATTATAAATTCTACAATTCATAAAGAGTTATTTTAACTTTTGAGTAATTTTTCATATTGATTAAATTTTTTTTTAAAATTAGAGATTGAAATTAAAACCTACATGTTATATTTTTTATTCACCATAACTAACTACATATAAAGAAGATTATTCTTTACAAACAACAAAATATCATTGAATCTATTATTAGTTTTTTACTCCAATTTTTCCCATTTATATTTGAAAAAATCCCCCCAAAAAATTATACATAAACAAGATGATTCATCAATTCAAAATTGAAAAAAATGAATAGGAAAGTTCTCAAGTTCTAAGTGAAATTTTCACCTTTCATTTTTTGTTTCTAAAATCAACATGACAAATTATTCAAAATAAAAAATACTTTTCAATAATTGAAGAAAAACAAGGAAAAGCTATTAATTAATTTTACCCAAGTATTTTTATCTTTAAATCAAAGTGACTAATAATATATGAATAGAATGGTTTTAAAAAAATTCTAGAATATAAATGAAAGAGGTCTTATTTAAAAATTCTACCCTTCATTTTTTTAGTTATCCATAAAATAAAAGACAAAAATAATCATTATTAGGAAGAATTTGAAAGAATTTTCAAAAACAAATTAGGAGATTTTATTTAAATGTCCACCTCATATTTTTATTGTTAGATCAATGTTTCAAATAATACATAAATAGAATGGTTCTTTGAGGATTGCCAAAAAAATTAATGTGTTCTTAATTCAATCTTCACCCATCATTTTTTATTTTCAAAATCAACTTGACAAGTAATTGAAAATCACAAAACTAAAAGGAATATTGTTTTACCCCAATGCAATCTCCACCATTTACTTTGTCTTTATAAAATCAAAGTGAAAAATGATTCATGATTAGAAGGAGTTTAATCATTCCTAGAAATAAATAATGAAGTTTTTATTTAAATATTCACCCTTTTCTTTTATCTCTATATCAATTTGACAAATATTACATGGAAATAATGATTTATTATAAATTACAATGTATGATTGAGCATGTTCATATGACTTCATATATATATAATTAAAGTGATAAAACATACATGATTGAATAGAATTTTCATTTGAAAATTGTAAGAAGTGAATATAAATGTTCTCATTGAAATATCCACCTTTTTATTCTTAAATCAACACCAAAAACTATTCAAAATTGAGAGTTTTCTTTAAGAATTAAAAAATTACAAGAATGAATTTTGATTAATTCACTACCTGTTATTAGTTATTTTAAATCAATATGACAAATAATTCATGAATAAGATGTTTTTTTGAAGATTCTAAGAATAAATGGAAGAGATCTTACTTAAAACTTCCATCCATTATTTTTAATCGAATACTCAAAGTGAAAATTTGCTTTTAATTTTAATACAACAAATGATTCATAAAAATTGCAAAAATTTAAAAAGGAAGTTCTTACATACATTTCTACCATTTAATTTCTATTTATAACATTAAAGTGGCAAATAATTCATGATTAGAAGTCTTAGAAAACTATAAATAAATAAACAAAGGAATTGTTGCTTCATCCTCTATCTTCTTTAATTTATGGAATCAAAGAGATTCAATTCATAATTAGAAGAAAATTTTGAGGAATGCCAAAATTAAATTGCAAAGTTATTACTTCAATCGCTATCCTTTAATTTATTTTTATATCAATGTAATTAATAATTCAAAAGTCTAAGGACTCTTTTAAGTTGAAAAAATTTGAAATTGGGAAGTTCCTACTATAATATCTACATTTGGTTTCTTCTTTTTTAAATGAGTGAAAAATAATATATGAGTAGCACAATTTTGAGAATCACAAAAATAAATTGGTGCAATCTTACTTCAATCTTCACCTTTCATTTTTTATACTTTTAAATTAGTATAAGTATGTAGTAATTAAAAGTATTCAATAATTTTAAAATCAATGTGACCAAAAAAACTTGATTGGCAGGACAAGGGAAAAGTTCCAAAAGTTTAAAGAAAATTTTAAAAAATTGAATTTCTACTTTTTTTTTTGTCAAAGTCACAAATTTTTCATGGTTAGGAAGAGTCTCAGAAAATTTCAAAGTTCTTATAGAAATTTTTTAACTTCAATCTCTATTTCATATTTTATTTTTCAAAGAAAATTTATGTAAGAAATAATATGAGTTGGATGATTCTTTAGAAGTTGCAAAAAATATGAGTATAAAGAAGAACTTTTTTATGATTTATAAAAAATTTCAAAGATTCATCCTACTAATCTATTGTTTGTGATGTTGATTTAAAAAAAACAAGTAATGGACAAAATTTAGAAATAACTTCTCCTTTTAATTTTTGCAATTGTCCAAGAATCTTCTTAATTATGAATTATTTTGTAACTTTCATTTTAAAATGAAAATATGAAATTGATACTTAAGTCCAAAATTATCCAATTACATTTTTTTTGCAATTCCCAAAGAATCATTTTGTTCACTAAAAATAAGAAATAAATGGTGTTGATTTAAGTGAAAAATTTTCCTTTTTATATTTTTGGCTATTCTCAACAGGACTTTGTTATCATGAAACTTTTGCTTTGGTGATTCTTAGAATAAAAATAAAAGTTAGAACTTCTAATAGAAACATTTCTATTTTTTTTTTAAATTCTCCAAGATAATTTATCATGGATAATAATCATTTTTTATTATATAAATTAAAAATAAATGGTGAAAAATTTAGATTAAAACCAATCAATTAAATTTTTAAATTTTAAAGATTTTGTCTAATAATGAATTAATTCTCACTTTAATTTACAATTAAAAAGATATCAATTAAACTTTTAATAAAAATATTCCTATTCATTTTTTGTAACTCTCTAAGACTCTTTATTTTTATTAATAATAATTAATTAATTACATAAATTAAAAATAAATGGTAATAAATTTAGATTAAAAACTTATCAATTTAATATTTTGCAATTTTAAAATATTGTGCCTACTAAGGAATTAATTCTCATTTTGACTTACAATCTAAAAATAGATTAAAAAAATTTCGTTTACTTTTTGATAATTTGAAAAATATCATCCTTATAAAATATAATTGTATGAATTGTTATACTAGAATTTAAAAATTTTAAGAATTAGACATTGAAGTGAATATTATTTTATTCATCAATAAAGAGTCTTTCTAATAACAAATCATTTTCTAATTTGATATTAAAAATTAAAAAATTATGGATAAATATTTAAATAATAACTTCTCCATTTATTTTTGAGAATTTTGAAAGTCTCATCACTCTTGAATATTATTTGTTTCATTGATTTGAAAATAAAAAATAAAAATATAGAGATTTAAACAACAATTTTTGTATTTAATTTGTAATTCATTAAGACTTTTCATCATGAATTGTTTTTTTCATCATGAATAATTATAAATTATTGTTCAATTTGGTATTATCAATTAAATAATTTTAAACAAAATTTACCTAAGAACTTCACCATTTATTCTTTATAATTTTTCAAAGAGTTATGTTACTCATATATTGTTTTTCAATTTGATCTACAACAATAAAAGAATAAAGAAAATTTATGTAGAGAGTAGAGACACGATGTCGCCACTTGACACTTGCAATTGACTCTTGCAAACCCACAAGTTGTTCCTTAGTCAACTTACCCAAAGTTGCAGTCACTTTACCCAAAGTCGCCTCTTAGTACCCGCAATCGCTATACCAAAAGTCACTTCTTGGTATTTGTGGTCGCTCTGCCCAAAGTTGCTTCTTGGTACACGTAGTTGCTCTACATGAAGTTGCCTTTAGGTACCCCCAAGGTTGCTTTTTCGAAGTCGCCTTTTGGTTTCCGCAATTGCTTTAGCTAAAGTCGCCTCTTGGTACCCGCGGTTACACTACCCGAGGTAGCCTCTTGGTACTCACGGTCGCCCTACCCAAAGTCGCTTTTTGGTATCCGTGGTCACATTACCCGAAGTTGCCTCTTGCTACCTGCGATCGCCCTACCCGAAGTCGCCTTTTGGTACCTGCAGTCGCTCCTGCTATACCACATGGATGCCATATGGCATCCAAGTGGCCAAAGTTTTTAGTAAAAGTCAAATGTAAATTTGACTTTATTGGATGTTGTGGGGGAGTCTACTAGACGTCTCGTGACGTCGTGATGTCGCGATGTTGCTAGAGAAAACCCTAGTTCAGACCAAAAGAGGGAATTTTTTTTTCAAAGCTTGAAATAGGCTAAGATGAAGTTGAAATTTCCAAACCAAATTGAAGTAATTGAGACCAAGACTAAATGAAGTTTGCAAAGTCAACAAACTAAACTAAGTTGAAATTCAACAGATTGAAGTGATTTGACAATTGAGCCTATGTCATGTCACTCTACATTGTCACAATAAGTGTCGTAAACTACTAGCATTAAAATAGATATGTAAATCCATATGCAAGTTCACACTACAATAAGGCATAGATAAACAACCATCAAATTGCCCCCCTAGCTAAATGAAGCGCCCGCACCATTAAGCTAACCATATATATCAAATTAAATAACTTCTACTACTTATTTTCTATGTAATCTATATGTTGAAAATAATAGGCAATAAGACTCTATCTATTGCTATACTTAAATGAATCATATATGAAAGGGTAAGCTGGATACAATTGAGCCATATCCTTAGTTACTTCCAACATTGTAATTGGACTCCACAAAATCTCCACCTAAGTTTCAATATTCAGAATCATCGCTTTTAATCCAATATAAAATGTTATAAAATAACCATATCCTCTATAAATAAGAAAAATCACAAATATTCACTTAAAATAGCATTGTGTGATCATTTTTTGTAACGAGGACAAATCCAATTTCTAGTAGGAAATACAATCAATGGTGGTTGAAGACATGCCATATGTCAATCTCTTTGGTATGAATCACAGAGCAATATTGTTGCAATACCTTTACTCTCTCCACATATAAAACATTTATATCCAGATGGAATTATTGTCAACTCTGGATAAATTCTCTCTTCAATTGGTAAGTGACAAGAAACGCAACTCTTTGTATTGTCTTTACACTATTCTTCATCTTTTCCTTCCAAAAGAAGAACTTCACTGGACGAATTTGCCTTGATCCTTAAAATGGTTCGACCTGCTCGAATATCCAAGGTTGTCGGTACCTCACGCTATAAATACATATAATCTCCAACCTTGAACCGCCGAAGTTGAGGCTTGTAAGCCCCGCTTCTTATATGCGTATATCTCAAAGTATCTTTGTGTTGCACTATTGCCAAATTTTTTAAAGCCATTCGCATGGCCCTTCGAAAATACTCAACCCGATCTTGTAGCACCTCTGCCACAACTCTTGGATCATCTAAGTTTACTATTAGATCCAATTTCTCCATCACTGTTGACGATAACATTCGCTCTCTTCTATACAATAGTTGATAAGGGCTATAAGATGCAAGAGATGCCTATCAATTGAAGCGATAATCCATTGTTATCCATGGCAATTTCATATCCTAATCTCAATGATTGTCCGCTAACAAATCATACTTGCACAAACCACGTTTGACTATTTGGACTACCCTCTCTGCTAATCCATCTGCCTCTGAATGGTTTCTTGATGTTGTACGATGATCAATTATAGCTTTAGTACAAAGCAATTCAAATGCCCAAAAAAACTCTCTTCTTTGAATTATTAGAACCTCAACTAGAGCTTCAAACCTAGCCAACACTTGATCAAGGAAGCCTACTATTGCTAACTCCGAAGAATTTTGTAGTAGTGCTACCAGTTCAATCTATTTGCTGAAATGTTCCATCATCACAAGTACATATTTAGCTCCTTGTGATGTAATCGTCAATGGTCTAGCAAAATTAAGACTCCACCTATAACCTAATCCTATAATTGGTAAAGTTCGTAATTGAGGTGTTAAAATGTTGAAGCTTGATCTAACTCGATTACAAATTTCACACCTTCCTACATAGATAGCTACTTCTTGTCTCATACCATTCACCAATACAATTCACGTAACATAGAATATGTACGATATACACCAAAATGACTCAATTCTTCATGAATTTAGCATATCAATTGAAGATGTTGATCAGGCCTAGGAACTACTCTTCTAGTTCCATCTAGCCATTTTTGAAATATAAGGCCGCCCTTCCAATGAAACTTAACCAAATGATGGCTTATACGATTTTTCTCCTAAGATGTGGTATTTGGTAGGAACTCCCCATGTTAAAAACGATATATAACACCTTAATCCTTTTACACATCAATGGTAATTTGAGATCTTTTTTCATCTAAATCCTCGTCAACAACATCTAATCATGTCTCTCTTAAATCTTGGCTAGAATTTCTCTCCATCTATGCTAAATAAAATGAAGTATGCCATCTTGGCACTGCTTCTTGATCACATATGTCATGCCATCGAGCTCCGGTTAAATCCTCTTGGATTGCGACTCAAGTCATCTACATCCAAATTCTGCACTCCCGCCTTATGGACTACGTCAAAATCATACTCTTGTAATAATAAAGTCCACCTAGCAAGCTTCTTCGTGAGCTTATCAGATTCTATCAACCATTTTAGAGGTTGATGAACAATCACAAGTATGAATCCTTGGCCATAAAGATATGAGCGGAAATAAGCAACTATCCATACTACACCTAAGCACTCTCCTTTATAAGATGAATATTTGGCCTCATCATCATTATTACTCTGTGAAGCATATGAAATAATATATTCTTTGCCATCATCATTATTTTGAGTTAGCACGGCTCCAATTACCAACATACTCCAATCTATGTGGAATCGAAAAAATCATCAGGCATTAGGCCTCCTCAACACTGGTGTTGAACCAAATACTTCTTTCAAAGCCTCAAATGTTTTTTGTTCATCCGAACCCCATATCCATTTTTGATCAACTTGAGCGCGTTTTGTCAAAAGTTTGGTCCAAAGACTAAATTCACGGACAAATCGTCGATAATAATTTGTTAATCCCAAAAAGGCTTTCAACTTTTATACATCTTTAGGAATTGGAATTTTATTCAAAGCTTCCACCTTTGCCTCTCGTACTTCCAAGCCTCCTAGTGTAATCATATGTCCCAAATATGGCAATTGATCATGAAAGAGTTTGCATTTGCCATGATGTTGACAAAGTCCCCAAGTTTGCAACCTCTCAAAGACTTGTTGCAACTGTTGCACATGTTCTTCCGGTGTATTACTAAAGATACTAACATCATCAATATAACACCGTACAAATGATAAACCTTTTAAAACTTGATTCATAACTCGTTGAAATTTTGTTGGAGCATTCTTCAAGTCAAAAGGTAAGAATTTCCAATAGAAAACCATATCTTTTTCATCCTCATCTACTTCTCAGAATGCCATCTTCACTCTATCTTTGAGCTTCAATGGAAGTTGATGGTATTCTGAGTTCAAGTCTAAAGTACTAAAGACTTTTGCCTTTCCAACTGCATCAAATAACTCTTCAAGTGTTAGCATAGGATGTTGATCTGATTTTGTCTTCTTATTGATATGACGATAATCCCTACACATTTCTTTCTCCATCTAATTTTCAAGAACATATTTTTTTGCTAGCATCACCATGGCATATGCATACTCTCCATCCAAAAATTTCACCAATTTGACATCCAAAAGTCCTTTACACCTCAATTTTATTCCATTTCTCTATGATAAACTCAGCCTGTATGGCCATCTAAACACTAGATGATCATTTTTCAGTTGAATTCTTACAGACTTGCTTTTATAACCTTCTAAGTCAGTGGGTTTGGAAGCAAAGCAAGCCCTATACGAGCGAATGAATATTCACACTTTTCATGCCTTTGCACCAGTGAGTTCCATACTTATATCCATCTTCCAATCTTTGTCAATTAAAAAGATTACTTCTTGTTTTTGGGTCCCCTTTACTGATGCTGACACTGTCTTTGATTACTAATTGCTAGAATTGGCATTATTGTCTTTGTTTAAAACAATAGATGCATTTTCACCTTCTTTCCTTTTAAGTAAATTATTCTCACTTGCAATATAAACAACACCATTTGTAAATTGAGGTGATGTGACGATATATGAATTTTCTTTAGTGAGAAACACCCTCTCAAATATCGTTTTGGTGTCTTATATGCCCAAGTCTTGAGCTAAAGCTGCCAATACATGTTGTCCTCGCATATCATCTGCTACCAACCATTTTAAAGCATATTTGACTATTTTTCTCTGAAGCTCTTGCTTCCAAAAGTCTTCACTGTTGTTTTGAACCTTGACATTTACATCTGTCATCTTTTCCATCAACGAAGACACAACACTTTTTGCCCCCTGATCTAAAGCAACTGCCCCCAGATGACTTTCAAAGCCAAATTGTTTGAGCCTTTGTGTTGCCAAACATATTTCAACAAACCAAATCATAGATGTAAAATCCAAAGCTTAACCAAGACAATGACGTCATTGAGACTCTGTCATACTAGGTCCATAACTTGTGTTTGTTGAAAAACTCATAGCACATTCTTGTTCTATAGCACAAGGTTCTTCCAATCTCATACATGTATTGTCAAATACCAAGCCATGTCTTCCATTTCAAAATGCAAAAGATTGAGGATAGCTCACCAAAGTAGGAAATGTTAATTGATGCATGCCTACACGGTTGACTATAGCTAATGGCGCTTGATCTTCTTGCACCATTGCTTGAGTTGAGCGTCCATCGTCTAAAATGTCATCAAAGTGTTTGTCTTGTAATCGATGGATGCTATATAATGTTGCCAAAATTCCCGGCATATGAGCGAAATTGGTCCATTTCCATCGTAAAAGCAAAGAACAAAATTTTTAATTAAATTCTTAAAATAAGAATAAAGCTTGCACCTCGTTTAAACTAAAACACTAATAACAATGGAAATAAAACAATATATAAAATATCTTCAAAATCATTGTTGTGGCCACCTAAATCAAAATATGACTTTAAGTGCATTCCAATATATATTTATTTTCTTAAATTTATAATAATGCTTATAATTGAACAACTTGCAAAAGAGAGTCAAGGCATAAATTTCCAAAAGAAGATGCAATGTCTTCTAATCACATCTTGTTGCTTAAAGTGTACCTTGATTATTTACTTACTAAAATACATGGAAAGGCAATGCACCAAAATAAAGTTTGTACTTCCAAAAACTAAATTTCAATGTCAATAAATCTTTATAGGAATCACAAATAAAGTTAGGCATGAAATAAGTGTGAATTAAATAAATGCTTGAGAATAAAAAGAGATGAAGGTGTTATCTCATATAATACTATAAATTTTGTTACATTGCAATAAGATTTATGACACGCACACTAAATTAAACTCATAAAATTGAGTGACATGGATTTAAGTCTCAAACAAAGTTCCCTAGTCCAAAAAGTGGGTACCACCAATTAAACAAAATTAAGATTTAATGCCAAATAAAAATTGAAAAATATAAATGAAGACTTCAAAATTATTGTTACAAATTCACAATGAAATCAATTTGTAAATAACTTCAATCAATTGACCACATAGAGAAATCAACAAAAAAAATGAGTCATAAATGGTTTAGTAGGAAATTATACACTCAATAAGTACAAAAATGCTCCTCTTGTTGAAATTGGGCTTAAATTCTATTACCAAGTTTTCCATCTCTAAGCCTTTGTACACCAATGTTCAATTCTTTGTATGCCAATGCTCAATTGCCTATCCAAAGCTCTAATTGCTTCCTTGTAATTTTGATGAGCTTCTGCATATATGAACCTCTATTTTAGCTTAACAAAATTGTTTTAAGGTATAACTAGTCCAATGCATTACAACAAATTGAAGGTTTTTATTATTTCATCAATATTTATAAAGTAATCAAATTTATACTAATAGCAGTCCAATTTATTTTTAAAATGTAACGTAAGTTTGATCATTAGTGTAAGTTTGATAAAAAAATATTGAGTTGTGGATACCTCCTCCCTCAAAGTCATAAATATATTAGCAATCTAAGTTTGATTGGAGATTTTTCTTTGCAACAATTTTATGTAGGAATCATATTCAAACTCAAACTTATACACATTCAAATACGCATTTTGTATTTCTATGAAGATATATGAGTACCTTTCTCGTTATCCTCAATACTCTAGTGACAAAATATTACAATAGAAATGTTGAACTTCAAATCTTACTATTAAGGGAGTTTCAAATTCACATATCAAACAAGTTTGACGCATGTCTTCTAGGTTTTACTAAAATGCATGAAACTAAACATCAAAACCCAAAAATCAATTGTCACAACTCCAAGTCCTAAATAAACAACTCAAACTAGTTAAGTAAAGAAGTGAAGAGGAACATTGAACTAAGTTCAAATAGAAGGTGGTAAGGTCTAAGAACAAAAGAAGGTAGAGGATAGTGAGTCTTTAGTTTGTCACTAGGGGTCATTGCAAGAAAGACCTGCTGAAAAGCGTAGCGTTTTGCACAGTACTCACTTTTTTCTTTGGGAGTACTATATAAATAGTAAATCAGTTTTTTTTTAAAGTGAAAAATATGTTTGATGTATATACCTTTAAGAAGAAGATACCCTACGAAGTAAAAGCATAGAAAAATTCTCTAAGTAGGAGAACTAGAAAAGTGCTGAATTTCGTGAAAATTGTAACTTTCACTATAGTTTCACATTTTAATTTGTAAAAAATAGGGAAAGTAATTTTTATTAAAACTAAAAATTGTCCATTTGGGAAGACTTTATGGTAAAGGTATTTCACCAAAATAATGATCCGAAAAATATCTTGATTGTTCAAAAATGTGCACACAAGGGAGGCCTATTAGCACACATGTAGAGGAAAGAGAATAACGATTTTAAAATTTCCTTCCATGGAAACATGCCTACTTAGTGTAGGAATGGACCCTAGAAATCTCAGCTCTAAATTATTAATTTAAAGTACTCCCCAGTACTAAAAACCCCTAAACCGCAAAGTGTGACAAATTAGAGAAATTATAATTTAAATATTAAATGATTTTTAAAAATTTCTGAAAAATAAGGGTTTTGATAATTATTAAGTCAGACATCTTTGATAAAAATTTCAAGTTCAAAGAATTAATGCTTTAAAAGTTATAGCTCATGACAACTCTGTCACTCAAAGTGTGACGCCAAATAGTACAAGTCTTTCTTGCATTCACCCCTAGGGATTCACTAGTTTTACTTTATATTTCTACAAAAATAAACATGCAAACATATACAAAAATCCCTAAAAAGAGTGTAGAACCAAAATAGGCATGCTACGTGCTAATATAATATTTGGTTAAGAATAGTATTTATATGGAGTTATAGCCTCAAAACTACTCCTTAATAGGTTAAAAGCTAAGATTTGGAGTGAAAAATAGAAAAATTAGGTAATCAACCCTACATGCTGGTAAATGTGTCTTATTGGTCCATGAGAGCCCTTGGTCAAGTCTAGACTAGGAATCCACAAAGAAGTTTTAGTTTCATCATAATATCAACGAAATCAAAAATTCCAATTGTTAAAATGCAAAACTGCCTATGTAAGATGAACCAACAAAGGACATCTAGTCACTCAATCTAGCGGTCTGAGAATAGAAATGTACAAAAATTCAATGGCAAGATCAATTCCGCAAGATTCCTTTAGTGGAAAAGAATCTTCAAATTATTGGATTCAATCGAAGGAACTAGGATGTTTATCCACCTTTTCAAATGTGTAGGTTTATGACATGAGCTTACATCTATTTTGAAAAATTCTATAGGTGGAATTTTTGAAATTTTTTGATAGTCAAAAAATGCCTTTTTGGGCGGTTAACTATAAATGAAAATTCCTAAAAAATTTTCAAGGTGTGAAAAAATTTCACTAAAAATTAGGATAGATTGTTTTATGTTAATAAAATACTTCTATAGGTTCAAGGACATTTGGATAGTTAAAAGGATTTGAATTGGCAAGATTCTTCAACAACTAATGCATTCAAAAGTTGTGGTAGGGTTGACTGGTGTATCAAGAGCATATAGAAATGGAATGAGAGTGATGATAGTTTTTTCTTATTTCCTACATCTACATTAGAGCCTAGTGAAGTTATTTTGGGTAAAAGGATTGAATTTCAAAAGTTGAATTTTTTACTCAAATCGCCTTTAAGCTTACACTAGATTTTGTTGAGAATTTGGACATAGCAAAAAGAGAAGGGGGATTTTTGAAGGCCATAAAACGGCCTTGTGGACTCAATGGCACAATCCATTTGTAATTTGAAGTCATTCTTTAAAAGTTTAAAAAAATGAACCAACACATGTGGTGGAAAATTGGTTTTGGGGGGCCATGGTTGGAAAATTGGAGAAAAGGCCTCCAAAATCCGTGAGGAATCCATTGGAAACTAGAGGGTTGGTTTGGGAATGCAAGTACATTACAAAAACTAAGACAATGTAAGTTCCAAGTCAAGTAAGTGTAAGGAATTTGAATTTGAATTAGGTGTTAGCCTCTAGATAGGTAGGTGCATGGGAACAAGTGGAGAATTTGTGAACATTGTATATTTTGAAAAGATAAATGTAGGTGGCTAGTTGGAATGTATAAGTGAATTAGGTAGAATTTGAATTTAGCCCCAAACCTATAGATTTGGGGCTGGAACTTAGATTTAGGTGCGATTTACGTTTAGTTAAGTCCTAATTTTGAATCAAGGTTTTCTAGTTTAAAATGGAGGTGGGGGTGGTGAGTGCCACGTCCAAGTATAAGGAAGAGATCATTTTTCCTTCAAACTCTCTCTCTCTCTCTTTATCTACATTTTTATTGTGTGGAACCATTGTAGGCGATTCTAATTATATCCTTGAGTTAGAACTAAAGACATGGGTTCTGATGACAATTTTAAGTAGTAAATTCTAGGGTGATTAAAGTAAGAGCTTTCCAAGTAATGGACACTCAAATGATGTAATTTATTTCTACAAAAATTTAAAAGATAACTAAATATTATAAAAGTTAGTGTGATTTATGGATTCTAATCTATATTATTATTTTTAGAAGTTTGGATTCTTTTAAATTAAAAAACAAGAAATTATTTTCCTAACAAGGTAAAATATAAAAATTCTAACTTCCTAATGAATAAGTTATTAATAGATGAAGTTTTGGTTAAAGTTTAGCTAATAAAATTTTCATCCGTAAACTACTTCTAATCTAAATGAGCGTTCTAAATTCCTAATTAATCTAAAAAATCTAAATCCTATCAAGATTTTAAGATTATTTTATTTGATGTTTTTGGATGAAAATATCAATTTTTCATCCAAATTTCAAATAAAATTCATCCAATTGTAAATGTTTAAGTTTTTTGGTAGGTTTATAAGACAAAAGCTAATTTTTAGTTTCCTAAGGCTATTTTTTGAATTTTTAAAGTCTAAATCCAATTTCCTAAATTTTATCTTATCAAGCAAATCTTAAATCCAAATTTCAAAAGCAAAAAGACAAAAATAATTTAATGTACCTTACCCATAAACGAATCAATTGTATCATCCTTGAGAACCCCAAGATAGATAGTCTCGTAATAAACTACTCCCTCTTCGTTCATTTTGCTAATCCACCACAATTTGAAAATTTTCCTTGCTTTGTCATTGTATTTTTATTCTAATTTTAATTTTTCTACTAATGGTTATGGGATTTTATTAATTTTGTTTATATTTTGTATAATCCCTAGTTTTATAGGAATTATTTTAATATCTACAAAATCTTTTAAATCCATTAAATCAAATCTAATAGATTCTAATTAATTTATGATTTTTCTAATTGTTTAAAAGATACAAGTTGGCTTTTTGTTCTATCTTTCTTGCTTATTAGGCTTAAAAAAAAACTTCAATACTAATCCAAAGCCCCTAAATTCCCCAAGAATCTAATTAATAATTAACAAATGATTTAGTGAATAGTTAAAGGAATAAAATCAAGTGATTTGACCCTACCTATGAAAGATATTCTTCCCAACTATTCAACTTTCAACTATCAAGACTTAGTTGTCACTTCAAGGTGAGATGTTGATGTGAGGCTTGCAAGTTTGAGAGTTTTAGCATAAATTAAGTGAATCTTGATGGCATGTATTTAAGACTTTTTCAATCTGTTCAATCTGTTCAATCATTGCTTTAGCTCCCTCTTATTGCTTGAATACCCTACTAGGTCTATTTGAACTCCTTAGTACATCTTTGTACACTCCCAATATGCAAGTCAACCTTGCTACAATTTTTGAATGAGTTAGTTGTTGAAGAATCTTGCCGGTTTGGGTTCTTTTAATTTAACTATTAAAAAGTTTTGAAAGTGGTGAAGATGCTTTATTAATATAAAACAACTTCTCTTAATTTTTAGTGAAATTTCCTAAAACTTTCTGATCAAGAGAATCTGTGGTTGACTATCTAGAAAGGCATCTCTGACTAACAAATAATTCCAAGACTTTTGAGGGACCTTCCATGACATCCCTCAAAGTAGGTGTAGGCTTTACATCATTAACCTATAGCTTTAAAAAATAAACATAAATATCCCAGTCCTTTTGATTAGCGTTGATAATTTTGAGACTCTTCTCCTTTAAAGGAATTTTGGAGAATTGATTCTTTCATTGAGTTGTAATCTTCTGCTCTTAAACTAACGGATCAAGTGACTGAATGTCCTTTGTTGGCTCGTCTTACGTAAGTAATACCTACATATCAATAATTAAAATTTCATATTTTGTCTATGCTTTGAAGTAAATGAATTATGTATGCAAATTCATATCTTAGATTTAATCTATATCTCTCACATATCAATTAGCCAAGTTTAGTCGAATATAAGGTGTGAGCCCCATAGTTGTCACCCAGACCTTGAATCTTTTTTTGGGTACTTACTGCTCATTTTTAAGGTTCTTTTGGTTAAAGAAACAATTAAAAAGAGTGTTTGTAGACCTAAAAGTTTTTAGAATAATGGTTAAAATTTAAAAAAAAGATCAATTAGGGCCCCTTTAGTGTTAAAAAATAAAAATAAAAGCAATTTTAAGGTCTAAAACTAGTTCGAAGTATAAATAGAGCTAGTAGGATGGATGGGTGAAAAATAAAATAAAATAGAGATGAATGGGGTATGAACGAGGTCTCACCCCTTCCCAAAAGGTGTGACACCTCATTTCTAGTCTATAAATAGATTAAAAAATTAAAATTTTCTGGCATTGTAAGACCCATTATTTTATATATATATATAATTGTGTTATTGTGAAGATTTCTTTGTACTTATATGTATGAGAGATTAATTGAAGGTTCTTGTTGTATTATTGTGTGAATTTCATTCTTGGTCTGTATAATGGGAGAGGAGAAAAATTAGCAAAGTCCGTAACCAGAACTGGATGGTTGCAAATTCAATTGTAAAATGTGTAAGAGATAGAGTGTCTATTTCTTGACTTGAACCTGCACAAATTTTTTTCCGACATTCGCGAGTTGGTAGTGAAGCAAAGAGGAAGGAATCAGATTCACGAGAGATTCAATCGAAGCAAATCTGGCCTAGATTCACGGTAGCAATGGAAGAGATCGCTGACTTGATAGATTGAATACAAATCAAAGCATTATCCGGAGCATGCCAAGAAATCGCAATTGGGTATGATTGATAGAGTTTGAGACTTTGAGGAGAAGTTGCTGTAGTAATCTCAACCGGTCGAACCAAAATTGAAAAGCTTTCCGAAATTTTTTGTAATCAACCAATTGAGATGTTGGTGTGGATCGCAAGGATCAAGTAAGAACCAAATTACAACAAATTTCAGAGATTGTAATGAAGAATTCAAGAAACCAGAATTGAGAGTTATAGCAGTCAAAGTGCCTAACTGGCCACAAGCTGTTCCTACTCAATTTTCGGAAATTGGGCACAATTTGATTGCAGGAGAAGATTGAGAAAATTGTATCAATCTAGCAGGGAAACATCAATAAGAAATTTCAAGAAATTCGACAATCCGAAGAAGAAATTGCAAATTTTGGACAAACACGACAGTCACATCACGAATTAGGTTCTACTCCACAATTCTTGAAATTTCTTCAAATTTCTCGGCGCCAGTGGATTGCGCAATGGTGTCGACTAAGCGAGAGTGATTCCATCCAAAGATTCAAAAATCAGCCGAGAATTGAGCGTTGGAGGAGGAGATCGGAGGCGCGACAATCGCTGCGAAGCTTCGGCGTGAGTATCTTGCAACGCAATTAGGGATTTGGGTCCCACGGCCATAGGATGCGATACCACGGCCATAGGATCAAATCGCACTGTCATAGGACCACAGACCACGAATATAGGTCTTTGGCCATAAATTTACAAATTTCAGTGTTCTTGGGGCTGATTTCATGGCCATATGGCCTGTTGTATGGTTTTTGATCCATTTGCATGGCTATGGGGACTAAATGTACAAAAATAGGGCTGTTTTTTTATGGTCTTAGGGTTGATTTGTGTGGTCTTAGGAACTATAGCTCAGTTTTAGGTCCCTTAGTTATTCTTTGTAAAATTTTAGTACTTGGTTATAGGTCCTATAAGTTTGGACCATTTGTAAATTGCTCCAATGTTATGTTTGCCGTGGTTTTAGGTGTAACTTTTGAGCAAACATAAGAATTGGATCAATGTTTTGTTGCATGTAGGTACTAACTTTGTGGTCATTTGGATCATTTAACCTGGAATCATTTGACAAAAGTAAAAGTGGGAGGAAAAGAAAAGAGAAAAATTTGACCCTGGGTAAATTTCTAAACTCAGCATACTTTGCATAACTGAGACAAATTTGACGTAGTTTACAGACACGTTAAGCATTTATGCATGAATCGTGTTAGTGATAGATTGACTGAACAAATTTGACCTAAACATAAAAATGTATAATTAATGAATTATGTGTATTATTTTATAAATATTATTGTGTTATGACTAAATCCTAGAGCATGCATCATATAAGATTCATTTGACCAAACCTGATTTATTTGACAAAGAATGATTTGACATCCCTTAGAACACTATATAGGACTGGAACTTTATACATACTTTGGTAATGGACTGGCCAACAAATTTTATACATGGGAATAAGAGTGCTATAATATTATCCTAAATTTGTAAACATAGATCTATTTGTAACTGACTTTCAGTCACAAAACGTTAGACTGATTTAACCTTTCCCTAAAACAAAGAACCCCTACACTATTGTTTCCTAGGTTTTGTGGAATTGCAAAACCCATATTACAGTGTTTGTAGAGTATTTGGAAGAATTTCCTATAACCACGGGAAACTGATTACCATGATCTATGAATGCTCTAAGAACTTATTGGAACTGGTTTTTTTAATTCATTTAGCAATTTAAGAATGTAGTATAGTCGTTTAAAAAAAGTTTGTGGCAAATAGCATTCCAAACACAAGTTAGTGTAAAAGCACTAAGAATTGGCTCTTATCGAAATTTTCATGAATAAGCCTCACAGGGAAATCACTTAGAGTAATCTTTAGACACTACGTGTGTTAAGATTTTGGATCCTCTATTTTATGTCCTAAAATTTAAATAAAAAGAGAAAAATAAATGAGAATATTGCCTTACTTTGAAAGTTTATAACTTTAATTATTGATATTTTTATGTGTTAATTATAATTAGTTACAAATTTTTGAAGTAAAAAAATACACTACAGAGCTAAGAATAACTTTCACACTCCTATTTTATATAAGAAAAAATTGTCTAAAAAATGAACAAAAAATTGTTAAAAATATCTCTTCATTGAAAGTTTATTTTTTCTTGAATATTGATGCCATGGGCATTTAAATGCATTCTCTATAAATATTTGAGTTGAAAAACATACCAATTTAGTTCATTTTTCAACCTACTCTAGAAATCATTCCATATGTTATTTGAGTTCAAAATTTTTGGCAATAGAAACCTATAGTCATTATTAAGCACATCTCAAAATTATAGGTTGAAATTATAGTTTATAAAAAAGTATATTAGGGGTCAAAGAACCACTTTAACACACGTAGTTTGTTTTTGATACACGAAGTGATCCCCCCGCGACAGGCCTGACATGTTTAGGTTCCGATAGCAATAATGGGAGTTTGATAGGTTCCTAGGAGCCTTTGCAAGGAATACCTCTAAACATATTCCGATTACGGAATCTACAAGGAGTGGACAATCACAGACATTTGTAAGAGAAATCTTGGGGACATAGACAAACTATGACTCCGGAGCAACGATAGGCATTTTTAGCATAAAAATACGCTCAAAACGTAATGGTGAAGTCAATTTGCGGCGATTTCCTAGTATAGAAATTATTCCTCCTACGAAGAATTAATTCCATAGATGTTCAATTTACACTTTATTTCACTACTAGAAAATTTGTGTCCAAATCAACAAAAAAATCACTAAAATAGTGTTGATTTGGTTTAATACTTCTATATTGATTTAGTGTAATTGACTTGACCAATATTTAACAAAAACGTGTTCATTTTCTTTTTGTTCATTTTGTCATATTGTGAAATAATTTAAATTTTTTTAAAACTAAATAAACCAATTAACATTTGCCACGTTCCACTCTATGTGGCACCGATATGCCATGTGTCATCTATGCAAGGCCCACCACTTAAGTCAATATCGGCGTGGCAATCCACGTTGACCACCACCTCAATTTTCCAATGGAGTGTTGGCGTGGAGGTTCGAATTCCCTACCTCTCTGTTGGAAGGGAAGGATTCAAATCACCAAGCCACCTCTAAGTACTTATGAATGTATGCCAAGTTATTTAGTATATAAATCTTCTCTTTAAAATCACCAATGTTTAAATTTTGTAAATTTAGCTATCTTCAGAGCTCATTTAGGCATAGTAAATCAATTTTTTCTTGAAACTTTGAACTAATAAAAGTTGAAGTTAAGTTTCACCTCCAAAAATTCGTTTGTCATTTGGAGCTTTCAAGATAAAGGTATGGCCAAAATTCAAAGACAACGTTAGAAACTGTCAATTTCTTTTTCGAAACATTGTCTTTGAATTTTGACCATCACTTTCTCTCAAAAGCTCCAAATGACAAACGAATTTTTGAAGGTGAAACTTAACTTCAACGTCCAACTTTCATTAGTTCAATGTTTTTAAGAGAAAGTTGATTTACTATGTCTAAATGAGCTTTGAATTCAGTTGAACTTATAGAATCTGAGTTGTAAATGTTTAATTCAATTAATAAATTCCATTTTATAAAAAAACTCAAACCATATTGATTTAAACATATCTATAATTTTAAAAAAATTCTAATTTGAAAACTCTTATAACTCAAAACTAACCAAAAAAGGTAATTGTTTTCTTAAATTGGATATTGTTTTTCCAATCAACAAAAACAACCTATTAGGTTATAGAAAATCAACTATAAAGAAGTCAAAGTGAAGTTTCAAATCAATAAGTTTTGTTGAATGTAAGATTAGAGAAACTTTATTTAATTAAAGACATTTTGACATAATAATAATGCAATCTTCCTTAAATATACAAAATATAGTACAATTTTTTAGAAATATTGTACAAACTAGTTTTTTCTTAAACTTAAAGATTTTGGAAATGAGGTCTCTAAATTTCAGTAGACTTTGGAGGCAATTTCAATAAAGAAAAACATTTTTTTGGAAAAACTTTCAACTGAAATAAGTTGAGAGGTTTAATTTAATTTAATTTCCTAAAATCTGTTTGTAATTTTGAAATTTCAATAAAAAGTTATGGATAAATTTCAAAGAGTGGTACCAAGGAACAATTTTTTTTAGATTTTCAAACACTCTGTGAATTTTGTGCATAACTTTTTATTGAAGATAGGAAATCTTAAAAGAAAATTTAGAGATGAAATTTTGTTTGATTTTACAACTTTTCTTAAATGGAAGTTTTTCTAAAAAAGATAGTTTTACCATGCTTAAACTGTCTCTAAAGTTTGTCGAATCAATAAAACACTGAATTGTGAGGGATTAATTTTATAAAAAAAGTTCATGGTAAAGAGAATTCAAAGTACGGTTATTTAGTTATTGCCTTAAATAAATAAAACTTACTTAAAAAAATTTAAGTTAGAATCAACAAACATTTGTTAATTTTTTTGTTGATTTGAACATTGTACTATCAAAATCAACAAAATTTTTGTTGATTTTGATAATATAGTGTCCAAATCAACAGGAACTTGTAAAAACGGTCAATATAGTACCCAATTCAACAAAAAAAAATTTTGTTGTCGACTTGGACATCATTTTCTAGTATTGTTTAGAAAGTGTGGGTTTTTAATAAAACTTTGTACTTGGCTTTGGGAGACTTCCTAAAAGTTCCCCAAAAAATTTCGTAATTTTCTTGAATTGCAAAAATGACTCTATGGGAGGTCAACCACTTTTACCGACAATTGGAAAATTATATAAATTTTTTACAATAGTGATAAAATTCCACTAAGAATTAGGATAGTGCGTTTTAGCATAAATAAACACCTCTCTAAATTTCAAGACATTCTTACATCAACAAGTACCAGAATTGGCAACGAGCCAACGACAAGGATTTTTAACGGTTTTATCAAAATCTTTGCAAGTTGACCGGGGTACAAGGAGCATACGATGTTCAATTGGAGTCAATTTGGACTCTCTTTTAACATTATTGAACCTCTCCAACAACCCCAACTAGTCAAAACTTTTGAAAAAAATCATTCTCAAAAGCTAGATTTTCTACCCTTTTCATTGAATTTTAGAGGTTAGTTTTTGAGCATAATTTAGCCTTGGGAGTAAGGGGTAAGGGTTTTCTTGGTTTAATTTGGGTCTTCATAAGCCAATGGCATTGTTTGTTTGGAAATCAAAACATTTCTTCAAAAGTTAAAATAGTCACAATATTAATGTAGAATTTTGAATGTTAATTTTGATTTTTCTTAGGTAGATTAGCAAATAATTTGAAGGGGAGGAGGCTTTAAAAACATGAAAAAGGTCTTCCCCTCCTCTCACTTCATACCCCTTATCAAAAAACTTATGCAATTTGTACTCACGCCCAACACATTCAAAACTTTTAAAAACTATTTAGTATTTTCAAACTCCTGTGTTTTTTTCATCATATTATTGATTTCAATTGTATTCCAAGCATTTTTCTATGTCTTAAAGCTTATTCAAGGGACATTAGAGGTTTCTTTGAAGCGCTTGATTAGTATTCTAGTATTCTAAGTACACTAACCATTTGCACGTTGTGGTGTTTTTCCTTCAAGTGTAAAACCAATAATTATTCAATTAATCTTTTTGAGTGAGATTCATAGCCCGAATTGGCTTACTGAGGATCCCCCTAAGGCTTAACCATTTAATTGTGATTCACAGTCTTGTTCTACAAGAGTTTGGTTAATCTCAAATATTTTTGAGTCTTTGTGTGGTAGAACTCTTGAAAGATTATTTTAAAATTTGAGAATAAACTCTCTAGTACGGCGAAGCTATTGCCCTGAGACAAACATTTTAAAGATTTTTTTTTCTAAATTAAAAAAAGTGGAGGGATAAATTCACCTTAGACGGCAAAGCTTCGCCTGCAAAGTCTAATTTTCAATTTTATTTTGTGTTAAAGGGTCCCCAAAAAAGACCACAAAGTTTGGTTTTGAACATTGAATTTTGGCTTCCACGGCCAAGGAGGTCTCGAGATCCCTCTAGTAAGAAAATATCAATTCAACAAGGGCCAACAATTCACGGCAAAGCCAACAGCCACATTGGAGGAGCCAACAACCATGGTAGAAGGGCTAGCAGCCACAATAAAGGGCCAATAGACACGACAAGGGCTAGTAGTTCATGGCAAGAGTTAGAGTCGCGGCACCTTGATCAAACGAATTTGATATATATACATTGATTTAAGAAAAAATAAAACTCGGAGACGATGCCGTAAAGCCCTTATTTTTATTTCTTAAATTTTTTTATCAATTCAGTAAGGTTGGAAATTTGGACCAGACTAATGAGGGAAAGAAATTTTTTCAGAGTTTAAAATAGATTAAGAGAAAGTTAAAAAGTTCAAACCAATCCAAGAGAGGGAAAGAAATTTTCTTAGAGCTTAAAATAGACTAAGATGAAGTTGGAATTTCCAAACCAAATTGAAGTGATTCAGACCAAGACTAAATTGAGTTTGCAAAGTCAACAAACTGAACTAAGTTAGAATTCAACAGACTGAAGTGATTTGGCAATTGAAACTAGACTAAGTTGAGTGGAATTCAAATAGATTGAAGTAATTTGACATTTAGATAGATTGAAGCTAAGTGGAAAAATTCAACATATCGGTTGTACTGTTTGGAAAACAACTCATTCAAATCATACGTTGAACCCCAAAAATCTTCACATGTAGACTCCCATGCTTTACCTTCAATGTTTCAAGCATCAAATCAAGTGTAGAAGAAACACAATTGAAGAACCTAAGTGAAAAAATTAGCACTTAGTAGTGAGAGAGAGAAAAAATGTTTTAGTTGTACATGCTTTAATTTTTAAAGAATACATCCCATTAGACGAGATTGGAATTTTTATAAAGAATAAATCCCATCAAACAAGGTTGGAATTTTCATTAAAGAATATAGTTCCATCAAACAAAGTTGAAACTTTCTCATAAGACAAGTAGATACGACAAATTTAGGGAATAGTTGACTTTGGATAGATTTTAGAACTAGTTATTAGTTGGTAAAGGTCAAACAAGCTTTGTCTTAAGGTTTTGTTTAATTTCAAGACAATTAGCTAAGCATTTAGCATTAGATTTGGTAGGATTTTATTCTTGCAATAAATATTCAAAAATTCAAAAATCAAATGAAAAAGTAAAACAAAACACCTTTGAAGAAAAATAGTAGCAATATAAAAGAAGAAAAAGGAAAAAGGGAAGAAGTGGCTATTTGACAATTTTTCAACCAAAAATATGTGAGGAGCACAAAGGTTATGCAACATCACGAGACTAAATTATTGAACCTAGAAGTAGCGATGAACAAGGTTAGTTCTAATTAACTCCATTTCTTTTATTTATTTCTGCAAAAAATCATTAAATTCAAAGTAGGAAATTAGAAATCCAAGTCAAACCACTAAGGTCATTAGGAATTAGTGAAAAATCTAAAAAAATAGTTAGAGAATTAAATTAACTTTTCAAAAATACCTTACAAGTTGAAATCCAACAAAAACACTAAAAATTACAGTCAATTGAAGTAATGGTTCAAAAATCAAAATTACTTTTGAAGGAATTTGTAATTTAAAAAGAATTAAAAAAAAAAATAGAAGCAAAATTTCAAAAAGACAAAAGTAAGAATCAAAGGTAAAAATCAAATCATTTTTAAAAATTCAAAAAGGTAAAATAATTTAACAAGTAAATTTTGATGAACCGATTAACGGTCAAAATTTACCAATAAAAATTACAATTGTTAAGGAGTTTTGAAGCTTATTTTTACTTTTAAAAAGAGGTAAAATTCAACGTTTGAAAGTAAATAAATTTACTTTGAGGAAAAAAGGGTAAAAATTTCCATTACCAAAAATCGTAGCTACGAGTAAGAATTTATCAAGTAGCAAAATCATTAAGCAAAAAAGAATTAAAAACCAATATTAGCTATAATAGATATAAACTCTTTTAAATTATTTTATACATAGAAATCAAAATTATAATGAAGAAATAGCAGTTGAATGAAGTTTAGAACCAAATCAATGGGCATTTGGATGAAAATCAACTAGAGTTGATTAAAATTCTTCAAAATCAAATCAAGGGTAGAAGATTAAAAACCAAAAATAATATTTCAATCCAATCCAATCCAATTTTGATGGTTTGAACCATAGCAATTGACATATGAAGTTTTAATCGGTAGATTGAATATTAAACTTCAACTACCTGTATCTTTTAGGAATCAAGGTCAAAATTAGTATTCTTTATCTTTTTGGAAAAGACATGAGAATCTCTATAAATTCCAACTTCTAAAATTTTAGGCCGATTCATTTAGATTAAATTTAAGCCGAATGGTCACTGAACTAGCATTTTTTATTATTCTTTTTTGGTATGCAATTTATAAACGTACGATTAAGATAGACACCTTAATTACAAAAAGATTCATTGCTTCAAAAGTTTAATTGGATAAACGCTTAGACACCCATAGGATACAATTCATAATTTATACTTAAAAGAGCCTGATTATATATACTTTGTTCCAAGGGTGGAAAAAAATGCTCACGTGAGGCTAATTACCTAATTTCTTTAACATTCATCCTAATTCTTAATTTTTAATCTATTAATCTATTTATTATATATTAAATATTAATTTAGATCATGTACTATACCTATTTTGGTTCTACACTCTTTTTAGTGCTTTTTAAGTTTATTTTTCTATTTAGTTTTATAAGAAATCAAAGATAAAACCAGTGACTCTTCGGTGACGAATCAAGGGCCTACACACGGCCTCATTAAATCATTTTAAGACTTGAATGAATTTATTATTAAGATTTAAATGACTATAAATAATATTAAAATGTAAACAACTTTTAAGGTATTTTTAGAAACTACACAATGATATAATTTTAAAGTAATGAAATTTGTTATTTTATTAAAATTATGTTACACAAGTATACAAGTATGAAAGATTCTAGAATTGACATCATTCACTTACTTAAAAAATCTTCATGATTTGAGTAAAAAAGTATTATTTAAATTCAAAATATATATGAAATGTAGATGAAAGAAAATCACTACATTAATTAAAAACTTAAAGTATATGACAAACTTGACTTTTGGTCAAAAAACTCTAAATCAAACTTTCAAATCTAAAAAAATAAATTTTTTATTAACATAGCAAATATATCTTGAAGATTTAGGATTTAAAGGTTATTAATATATATGATTTAAATTTAGATTTTGTTGTTATATCAATTCAAATTTTGAATTTGATATAATTGGTCAAATGACTAAAAACAACAAAGCAATTTTAATCATTATTTTTTAATTTATTTTTAAAATTTATTCAAGAATATAATAAAAATATGTTAATAATTTTTTAATATGAACAAAAAAAACTTGTAATGAAATCAATTATATATATATTTTATTTTCTATTATATTATAATTTTTACATCAAGAGTAACTAAAAATTGTTATAATCATCAAAAAATTTCACTAGACAAAAGTTTGTAGGATCACAAGATTTACAATTCCTTACAATTTTAATTATAGGACCAAGATATCAAATGTCTTAACTTTTTAAGGTGATTTAAAACTAAAACTCACAATTTTACCTTCATTTCAAATATAATTTCTTCTGAAGATCATAATTTCATCATTTTAGTTTATAATTAAGCATAGTTTTTTATTTTATTATCATTTAAACTTTAAATACAACCACACTAATTTTCAAAATCCCATCAAATGTATTGCTAATATATAGAACATAATGCTAAAAATCCTATATTAAAACCTAAATGACATTTAACAAAATGAACTTTATTTAAAAAAAAATTTATATGTTTTATGTAGAAGCAAATATAAATTTGATTTAAGTAAGCAATTGCAAATTATGATCAAATGAGATTAATAAGATTACAAGTGAAATAATAAAGAGCATTAAATGTTTGAGGAACATATATAACTTTTAAAAGATGAATGTAGTTTTTTTAATTATAACACTAGAAGAAAAACACTGAAAACGCTGTTAATTTCAACGCACTACGTTAGGTAGATTGTGTTGAGACTGCGTTGCTGAAAACGCAGAAAAACACAGAAAACGCGTTTTTTTTGTGTTTTTTTGTGTTTTTTCCTCGTTTTCAGCAACGCGGCCTCAACACAATCTACCTGACGTGTTGCGTTGAAAATAACAGGGATTTCTTCTAGTGTAAATGTGATTTAGAAAATGTAAGTGTACATATTAAAAAAACAAATGCACGTTTTTAAGATCATGAATGATTCATATGTGTTCAAATAGAAATCACAATTATTAAAAAACATCAATAAATAATTAAATGATGGTTCTAAATGTTCAATGAGAAATGTCATACTTCAATTAACTAATGCTCATTGTATGTTTTTAATTTAAAACTTTATTAAAATTTGTACATGCATTAGTATTATAATTAACACAAATAATTAAATAAAAAATTATAGTTATAAGTTTCTAAACATACTAAATTATTAATAATAGGATTATCAAGATGATCCGAATAGTAAGGTATTATAATAAATTCATACACGTATAAGTATTGAAAGTTTAAAATTATTTTGGTTATTCAAATCATAAGGTAACATTACAAATTCACACGCGTATTAATGTTAAAATTATGATAGTTATGTAAATAATAAGGTACTGTTATAAGTTTATGCAAATATTAGTATTAAAATGATCATAATTATCTTAATAAAAAAGATATCATTATGAATTTATGCATGTTAAAGTAATAAAATTTTCATAATTATTTAAATAACAAGATATCATCACAAATTTGAACACATATTAATATTAGAATTGCCACGATTATCTAAATAACAAAGTATCATTGCATATTCATACACGTAAAAATATTAAAATTCTTACATTATTTGAATAACAAAGTATTATCATAAATTTTTGTACGCATTAATATTAAATTTATTACAGTTATTTAAATAACAAAGTATCATTATGAATTTATGCACATATGAGTACTAAAATTCTCACAGTTATCCGAATAATAAGATATTATTACAAATTTATACATGCATTAGTATTAAAATGATCACAGTTATCTTGACAATAAAACGTCATTACAAATTTATGTAGATATTATTCTTAAAATTATTAACAATTAATTCTCAAACGACGAATTAATGCTTAAAGCACCTCTCAATATATTTCAATACATATTGCTTCATCTTTGCTTAAATTTAAACTTCAAATTTTTAAGAATTTGCAATGTTGTGATGAATAATTCAAATCTTCTATGAATTGAATTTTAGCGTCATCAACTCTTTAAACTTAAAAATAAATTTTAGTACTTAATTAATTTATTAAATTCAATTTCAAAATTTTAGTTTTGCATTGATAAAATATTAGGGCTGGTTAACTCTCACATCCTCATTTTTTTTTTGGATTTGTTGACTAATTTTTCAAACTCCCATTTAAGTTTTAAACTTAAAAAAAACATGATATTTTATACATTCCACAATTTTAAAAGTATTCCTCATTATTTTAGTAAAGACTTCTATCAAAATCCTTCACAACTATTTTTTGTATTTTTTAAATATAAAATAAACCTAAAAACTCTTAATACTCTTAAAACTTGCATTTGAAGTTTCAAACGTTATCTTCAGAGCTCACAATATTCTTCTTAAAATATTTTATTTTTGTAAGAATGAGAAAGAAATAAAGACATATGAATATATTCGAAAAAATTATCGCAAAGTTTATAGAAAAGTCAGTTCAATATATTCCTTCTATATATCTCGAAGTTAAAAATTTTATTTGTAAAATTAAAGTTTTGGCAACTTGTATAGATTAATTCAAACTCATAAATTTAAATTTAGATATAAATAAAACTATGCAATGATGATCATTTTGATTTCTTTGAATTATTTTAATTATACCATTGTATTATTTAAAATATAAGTACATTTTATAATTGTCAAAAAGAAATTCACTATCTTCACTCATAAAATTATTTTCATTGTTGTTAAAATTTTTATTTTCAAAGCCTTTGTTCATTGTACAATGGATTTTGTCATATTTTTGTAAAAGTAATTTCACGTTCCACAAGGCATTGTGCCCCTTACTCTTCAAGAAACAGAAAAAATCATGTTTCTCTGTTTCATAAAATCACTATGAAACATGAAGTGCATTCAATAATCTTTGTTTCATATCCAATTGAAATTTCTATATGCACTCCTTTTGATATTTGACGTATTTGTTATTCAAGAATGTGGTGGTTTTAAACTCATAAAACTTGACAATACATTTTATCACGAAATTCTTACAGTTTTACGAAAGTATATCCTTTGATGACTAAGTGTTTTGTGCCATTTATTTTTTCTACTCACCTTTCTTCAATTCCGACATCTTAAATAATTTGAAGTATTTAGAAGCACTTCAACTTTTCTATGATAAGGTGTGACACAATTCAATTTCAAATAGAAGTTTATCAATGCCAAAAAATATTAGCAATAAAGGGACTTCAATAATTTGACTTTTGCTTTTCAAAGACAAGAGCCAATGAAAGGTAAACCACCAAGTTCTCCGCTCCGCTTGCGAAATGCAAGGGAAAGGCAAAAGTGGGAGGCGAACGTCCTAGCATCCGCTCTTATGCTTGGTAGATAGCTTGTACTGTATCTGCACAAACGGATGCTTAATAGTGTATTTATCATTGACCGTCCGATTGAGCGAATACGAGATCGTTCAACCAATTTGAATCGTCCAACTAGGTGGACGCGAGCTTCAGCAGACGCCTTCGTAAGTGGGTGGTGGTGATGGTGGTAGGAAGTAGTTGACCGGTTGTGTTAAGAATGCAATAAAATAATCCTCAATCACCAAAATTGAAGTTCTTTAAATGAGAATAGGAAGTTGTCAATCCTTCTAGAGACAATCCGTCTCTTTTAAAGATTAGAAGGTTTATGGTTCAATCTCTTGTGGCATGATATAAAATAGTTGTGATAACCAATCTTTTTCACACTTCCACCCTTTAAAGAAAATATCAAATCAACTTTCTTAAGCGTGTACGAAGAAAGCATATGATTTCAGGGGATTAAGCCATTTAGGGCAGCCGAGTTTGACTAAATTCAATAAAATAAAATTCTTTTTCTTTTTCTTAACTTTAAGTGAAAAATGACTTGACGTTTTGATTTTGTCTTTCTTTTAAGAAACTTCAAAAACTGTGATGACATGAATAAAATAATTCTTAGTGTACCTTTCAATGACATCAATAAATCCTCAACAATTTTTGAACAAATTTAATTCTTATCTAAATCTTTTGTACATACATTTATAAAGTATAGTTGATTATATAATTAATTCATTTGTCTTATGATAAAACATTATAAGATGCAAATTAGAATTATTGAATTTAGAAATTATAGTTTTTTTCCTTATCGTATAAAAATATTACTTCTATGAAAAAGATACATGTCATAAAACATTTAAACTCCTTCACTATATTGTCATTAGAAAGTTTGAAAGTATTTAAAATTGTCATTTGTAGAATTGTATTTTTTTTAAAATCGCTTGACATTTTTCAACACTATTCCTTAATCCTACCTATACCTAAATAATAAGATATTTTCAACTATTTCTTTTGTTAAATTTTAACCAATTTATTTTTATTTTAAGCTCTCCAAATTTTTGTGTTGATAGATAAAAAAGTCTTTATATTGTCAAATATATTATATTGTATTAAGTGTGTAATGTTACAAAAAAATTCATATTTTCATTCCAAATGCAAACCACATAATCTATCTTGTTCATTCCATTTCAATATTTGGAATTATTTTCATTATAAAATTTAAATTGTGACAAACAACCAAAGAATATACAAAAACAATTGTGATTTCTATTTGAATACATATGAATCATTAATGATCTTAAAACCATGCATTTGTTTTTTTTAATATATACACTTATATTTAAATTATATTTATAATTTAAAAGATTACATTCATTTTTTATAAATTGTATATGCTCCTCAAGCATTTAACGCTCTTTATTATTTCAATTGTAATCTTATTAATCTCATTTGATCATAATTTGCAATTGCTTACTTAAATCAAATTTATATTTACTTGTAGATGAAACATAATAAAAAAAACCTTAAAATAAAGTTCATTTTGTTAGTTTGTCAGTTTAGGGTTTTGTAATTTTCCTCAACCCAATGCAACGTGATGCCAATAGCTGCACCGCGAGCTCTGTGAATTTCAATTCTGTTGATGACTGCAGCACTGCCGCGGCGTTCTCGAAGGACTCCACTATTTACCAATTGCTCTCCCGGCAATCGCAACACTCCGACGGCTACTTGACTATTTCCTCTCCAATGGCAAAAGGCAAACTCCAAGTTCAGCATGATCAATCCGCATTAGTGACGTTCTACAAAAACTCCAAGTTATTGCAATTTGAAAGCTTCAATTCGTTCATTTTGAATCACAATAGTTTAGGGCGTATACCTGAAGGTATTCGAGGGTCCACCGCTCTTTCAATTCTCCTCTACCTCTCTTGATGCTCTTCCATCTCTTGTGATTCTCTTCCGACCCCCAATCCAAAATGACGCGGCCAACGGCTGTGCTTTGAGCTGACTCCAAGTAAAGCCTCGGACTGCAGCTCCCAGTCAATTATACAATTCAAACTCCGCAGTTGTATGAACGACAAAATACTGACTCCGCTCTCTTATACCTGTAGGATTGATTCCAATACATGAATCACTATGGCCCTCACTGTCGCTATAAAAATGGCGAACTCTCCTCGACGCACTTTCAGAGGTGTAAGACAGCTACATGAATTACTATGCTCATGTGTGCCTTCGCTATCGGACTACTTCTATGCACTAAGAATCGCTATGGAGAATTGTGTCGTCACGGATTGACCTCGCAGTAGCTCAAACTAATTGGCAATTGAGACTATGAAAGTGGCCTCTGAAAACTCCATGCACTTGAATCTTGGCGTCCAAGTGGACTGCACCCTACTTCACTGAGTTCAGGGTCAAGAAAACAGAGATTCAGCCCTAGTTAAGTAGCCGCTCTTGCACTCAAGTGACACGCCGGGCCTGAACTAAACCGTCAAATCAAGCCGTCATTGCCAAACTCAATTACTCCATGCAACTTGTCACATACTGATGATGAAGAAATCATTTAAGAGTATACCGTTCAGGGTTTGAGGGCCTATAACCGCGATCTCGAATGTCACCTACTTTGTTCATTTTTATCGCTACAAAAGTAAGATAAACGAAAATGAAGTGCAACGTAACTTTTCAATATAAAACTAATGCCTGTATTCCACTTCATTTTAATCAATTCAAATTTTAGAATCAATGTTTAGTTGTACTACCTAATCATGTTAGCTTCATAAAGTACTAAGAATAGGGTTTGAAAATTTAAGAGTTGGTAAAATACCAGAGTTTAGGTTTGTTTTAAAAAATTAACTGACTATTTGTAGGTTTTACGGAAAAAATATTTTTAAGTTAATAATATTGTTTTTTTTTCATATTGTTAAGATGATGCAATGTAGGCAATGATGCAATGAGTCCATGGAGGCAAAACACTTACAATACTAAAAAAGAACAACTTTGAAGAGCCTAATTCTTATACTTTTTGGTGTTCAGAATCACCAACTTCGTTCATGGCCTCTTCAAAAGAAAAAAACAACTCTTTATGGCTAGCCTTCAAGCACACCGTAACTCTTGAAGAAGCATAACCTCGAATGGGTCTTAACCCATGAATGAATAGGAAAAAATTGCAATGACAGATTCTAAAACCCGAAACCCTAATTACAAGCAACCTTGAACTTGCTTGCGACTATTACAACAACCAACAGCTTGAATTTCTTGTTCAATTTCTAGAGCATTCATGAAATTTACCAATGAATAACACAAGGCACTTAGCTGAGAGACAATGAGTGCTGAGAGACGGGCCGTAATTAGCGTGCAACTAGCATCAAACTAGTATACAACCGTGACTAGCATGCAACTAATATACAACTAGTATACGACTGGTGTGCAACTAGTATACAATCGTCACTGGCATGCAACTAGTTACGACCGAAGTGAAAAGAAAGCGTCGGAAAAAGCGTCTCCTAGCATTTTGAAAGCTGGAAGTTGGAGAAATGTTAAACCGATGGAGTGAATAGGAGTTAGGCGATATGGAACAAACCCTTGTTCTAGCAAACTGGAGAGGTTCAGATTTTGGGAGATGAATATCAACGGTGAGGGATTTGATATAAAATAGTCAGTTAATTTTTTAAAACAAACCTAAACTCTGGTATTTTACCAACTCTTAAATTTTCAAACCCTATTCTTAGTACTTTATGAAGCTAACATGATTAGGTAGTACAACTAAACATTGATTCTAAAATTTGAATTGATTAAAATGAAGTGGAATACAGGCATTAGTTTTATATTGAAAAGTTACGTTGCACTTCATTTTCGTTTATCTTACTTTTGTAGCGATAAAAATGAACAAAGTAGGTGACATTCGAGATCGCGGTTATAGGCCCTCAAACCCTGAACGGTATACTCTTAAATGATTTCTTCATCATCAGTATGTGACAAGTTGCATGGAGTAATTGAGTTTGGCAATGACGGCTTGATTTGACGGTTTAGTTCAGGCCCGGCGTGTCACTTGAGTGCAAGAGCGGCTACTTAACTAGGGCTGAATCTCTGTTTTCTTGACCCTGAACTCAGTGAAGTAGGGTGCAGTCCACTTGGACGCCAAGATTCAAGTGCATGGAGTTTTCAGAGGCCACTTTCATAGTCTCAATTGCCAATTAGTTTGAGCTACTGCGAGGTCAATCCGTGACGACACAATTCTCCATAGCGATTCTTAGTGCATAGAAGTAGTCCGATAGCGAAGGCACACATGAGCATAGTAATTCATGTAGCTGTCTTACACCTCTGAAAGTGCGTCGAGGAGAGTTCGCCATTTTTATAGCGACAGTGAGGGCCATAGTGATTCATGTATTGGAATCAATCCTACAGGTATAAGAGAGCGGAGTCAGTATTTTGTCGTTCATACAACTGCGGAGTTTGAATTGTATAATTGACTGGGAGCTGCAGTCCGAGGCTTTACTTGGAGTCAGCTCAAAGCACAGCCGTTGGCCGCGTCATTTTGGATTGGGGGTCGGAAGAGAATCACAAGAGATGGAAGAGCATCAAGAGAGGTAGAGGAGAATTGAAAGAGCGGTGGACCCTCGAATACCTTCAGGTATACGCCCTAAACTATTGTGATTCAAAATGAACGAATTGAAGCTTTCAAATTGCAATAACTTGGAGTTTTTGTAGAACGTCACTAATGCGGATTGATCATGCTGAACTTGGAGTTTGCCTTTTGCCATTGGAGAGGAAATAGTCAAGTAGCCGTCGGAGTGTTGCGATTGCCGGGAGAGCAATTGGTAAATAGTGGAGTCCTTCGAGAACGCCGCGGCAGTGCTGCAGTCATCAACAGAATTGAAATTCACAGAGCTCGCGGTGCAGCTATTGGCATCACGTTGCATTGGGTTGAGGAAAATTACAAAACCCTAAACTGACAAACTAACAAAATGAACTTTATTTTAAGGTTTTTTTTATTATGTTTCATCTACAAGTAAATATAAATTTGATTTAAGTAAGCAATTGCAAATTATGATCAAATGAGATTAATAAGATTACAATTGAAATAATAAAGAGCGTTAAATGCTTGAGGAGCATATACAATTTATAAAAAATGAATGTAATCTTTTAAATTATAAATATAATTTAAATATAAGTGTATATATTAAAAAAAACAAATGCATGGTTTTAAGATCATTAATGATTCATATGTATTCAAATAGAAATCACAATTGTTTTTGTATATTCTTTGGTTGTTTGTCACAATTTAAATTTTATAATGAAAATAATTCCAAATATTGAAATGGAATGAACAAGATAGATTATGTGGTTTGCATTTGGAATGAAAATATGAATTTTTTTGTAACATTACACACTTAATACAATATAATATATTTGACAATATAAAGACTTTTTTATCTATCAACACAAAAATTTGGAGAGCTTAAAATAAAAATAAATTGGTTAAAATTTAACAAAAGAAATAGTTGAAAATATCTTATTATTTAGGTATAGGTAGGATTAAGGAATAGTGTTGAAAAATGTCAAGCGATTTTAAAAAAAATACAATTCTACAAATGACAATTTTAAATACTTTCAAACTTTCTAATGACAATATAGTGAAGGAGTTTAAATGTTTTATGACATGTATCTTTTTCATAGAAGTAATATTTTTATACGATAAGGAAAAAAACTATAATTTCTAAATTCAATAATTCTAATTTGCATCTTATAATGTTTTATCATAAGACAAATGAATTAATTATATAATCAACTATACTTTATAAATGTATGTACAAAAGATTTAGATAAGAATTAAATTTGTTCAAAAATTGTTGAGGATTTATTGATGTCATTGAAAGGTACACTAAGAATTATTTTATTCATGTCATCACAGTTTTTGAAGTTTCTTAAAAGAAAGACAAAATCAAAACGTCAAGTCATTTTTCACTTAAAGTTAAGAAAAAGAAAAAGAATTTTATTTTATTGAATTTAGTCAAACTCGGCTGCCCTAAATGGCTTAATCCCCTGAAATCATATGCTTTCTTCGTACACGCTTAAGAAAGTTGATTTGATATTTTCTTTAAAGGGTGGAAGTGTGAAAAAGATTGGTTATCACAACTATTTTATATCATGCCACAAGAGATTGAACCATAAACCTTCTAATCTTTAAAAGAGACGGATTGTCTCTAGAAGGATTGACAACTTCCTATTCTCATTTAAAGAACTTCAATTTTGGTGATTGAGGATTATTTTATTGCATTCTTAACACAACCGGTCAACTACTTCCTACCACCATCACCACCACCCACTTACGAAGGCGTCTGCTGAAGCTCGCGTCCACCTAGTTGGACGATTCAAATTGGTTGAACGATCTCGTATTCGCTCAATCGGACGGTCAATGATAAATACACTATTAAGCATCCGTTTGTGCAGATACAGTACAAGCTATCTACCAAGCATAAGAGCGGATGCTAGGACGTTCGCCTCCCACTTTTGCCTTTCCCTTGCATTTCGCAAGCGGAGCGGAGAACTTGGTGGTTTACCTTTCATTGGCTCTTGTCTTTGAAAAGCAAAAGTCAAATTATTGAAGTCCCTTTATTGCTAATATTTTTTGGCATTGATAAACTTCTATTTGAAATTGAATTGTGTCACACCTTATCATAGAAAAGTTGAAGTGCTTCTAAATACTTCAAATTATTTAAGATGTCGGAATTGAAGAAAGGTGAGTAGAAAAAATAAATGGCACAAAACACTTAGTCATCAAAGGATATACTTTCGTAAAACTGTAAGAATTTCGTGATAAAATGTATTGTCAAGTTTTATGAGTTTAAAACCACCACATTCTTGAATAACAAATACGTCAAATATCAAAAGGAGTGCATATAGAAATTTCAATTGGATATGAAACAAAGATTATTGAATGCACTTCATGTTTCATAGTGATTTTATGAAACAGAGAAACATGATTTTTTCTGTTTCTTGAAGAGTAAGGGGCACAATGCCTTGTGGAACGTGAAATTACTTTTACAAAAATATGACAAAATCCATTGTACAATGAACAAAGGCTTTGAAAATAAAAATTTTAACAACAATGAAAATAATTTTATGAGTGAAGATAGTGAATTTCTTTTTGACAATTATAAAATGTACTTATATTTTAAATAATACAATGGTATAATTAAAATAATTCAAAGAAATCAAAATGATCATCATTGCATAGTTTTATTTATATCTAAATTTAAATTTATGAGTTTGAATTAATCTATACAAGTTGCCAAAACTTTAATTTTACAAATAAAATTTTTAACTTCGAGATATATAGAAGGAATATATTGAACTGACTTTTCTATAAACTTTGCGATAATTTTTTCGAATATATTCATATGTCTTTATTTCTTTCTCATTCTTACAAAAATAAAATATTTTAAGAAGAATATTGTGAGCTCTGAAGATAACGTTTGAAACTTCAAATGCAAGTTTTAAGAGTATTAAGAGTTTTTAGGTTTATTTTATATTTAAAAAATACAAAAAATAGTTGTGAAGGATTTTGATAGAAGTCTTTACTAAAATAATGAGGAATACTTTTAAAATTGTGGAATGTATAAAATATCATGTTTTTTTTAAGTTTAAAACTTAAATGGGAGTTTGAAAAATTAGTCAACAAATCCAAAAAAAAAATGAGGATGTGAGAGTTAACCAGCCCTAATATTTTATCAATGCAAAACTAAAATTTTGAAATTGAATTTAATAAATTAATTAAGTACTAAAATTTATTTTTAAGTTTAAAGAGTTGATGACGCTAAAATTCAATTCATAGAAGATTTGAATTATTCATCACAACATTGCAAATTCTTAAAAATTTGAAGTTTAAATTTAAGCAAAGATGAAGCAATATGTATTGAAATATATTGAGAGGTGCTTTAAGCATTAATTCGTCGTTTGAGAATTAATTGTTAATAATTTTAAGAATAATATCTACATAAATTTGTAATGACGTTTTATTGTCAAGATAACTGTGATCATTTTAATACTAATGCATGTATAAATTTGTAATAATATCTTATTATTCGGATAACTGTGAGAATTTTAGTACTCATATGTGCATAAATTCATAATGATACTTTGTTATTTAAATAACTGTAATAAATTTAATATTAATGCGTACAAAAATTTATGATAATACTTTGTTATTCAAATAATGTAAGAATTTTAATATTTTTACGTGTATGAATATGCAATGATACTTTGTTATTTAGATAATCGTGGCAATTCTAATATTAATATGTGTTCAAATTTGTGATGATATCTTGTTATTTAAATAATTATGAAAATTTTATTACTTTAACATGCATAAATTCATAATGATATCTTTTTTATTAAGATAATTATGATCATTTTAATACTAATATTTGCATAAACTTATAACAGTACCTTATTATTTACATAACTATCATAATTTTAACATTAATACGCGTGTGAATTTGTAATGTTACCTTATGATTTGAATAACCAAAATAATTTTAAACTTTCAATACTTATACGTGTATGAATTTATTATAATACCTTACTATTCGGATCATCTTGATAATCCTATTATTAATAATTTAGTATGTTTAGAAACTTATAACTATAATTTTTTATTTAATTATTTGTGTTAATTATAATACTAATGCATGTACAAATTTTAATAAAGTTTTAAATTAAAAACATACAATGAGCATTAGTTAATTGAAGTATGACATTTCTCATTGAACATTTAGAACCATCATTTAATTATTTATTGATGTTTTTTAATAATTGTGATTTCTATTTGAACACATATGAATCATTCATGATCTTAAAAACGTGCATTTGTTTTTTTAATATGTACACTTACATTTTCTAAATCACATTTACACTAGAAGAAATCCCTGTTATTTTCAACGCAACACGTCAGGTAGATTGTGTTGAGGCCGCGTTGCTGAAAACGAGGAAAAAACACAAAAAAACACAAAAAAAACGCGTTTTCTGTGTTTTTCTGCGTTTTCAGCAACGCAGTCTCAACACAATCTACCTAACGTAGTGCGTTGAAATTAACAGCGTTTTCAGTGTTTTTCTTCTAGTGTTATAATTAAAAAAACTACATTCATCTTTTAAAAGTTATATATGTTCCTCAAACATTTAATGCTCTTTATTATTTCACTTGTAATCTTATTAATCTCATTTGATCATAATTTGCAATTGCTTACTTAAATCAAATTTATATTTGCTTCTACATAAAACATATAAATTTTTTTTTAAATAAAGTTCATTTTGTTAAATGTCATTTAGGTTTTAATATAGGATTTTTAGCATTATGTTCTATATATTAGCAATACATTTGATGGGATTTTGAAAATTAGTGTGGTTGTATTTAAAGTTTAAATGATAATAAAATAAAAAACTATGCTTAATTATAAACTAAAATGATGAAATTATGATCTTCAGAAGAAATTATATTTGAAATGAAGGTAAAATTGTGAGTTTTAGTTTTAAATCACCTTAAAAAGTTAAGACATTTGATATCTTGGTCCTATAATTAAAATTGTAAGGAATTGTAAATCTTGTGATCCTACAAACTTTTGTCTAGTGAAATTTTTTGATGATTATAACAATTTTTAGTTACTCTTGATGTAAAAATTATAATATAATAGAAAATAAAATATATATATAATTGATTTCATTACAAGTTTTTTTTGTTCATATTAAAAAATTATTAACATATTTTTATTATATTCTTGAATAAATTTTAAAAATAAATTAAAAAATAATGATTAAAATTGCTTTGTTGTTTTTAGTCATTTGACCAATTATATCAAATTCAAAATTTGAATTGATATAACAACAAAATCTAAATTTAAATCATATATATTAATAACCTTTAAATCCTAAATCTTCAAGATATATTTGCTATGTTAATAAAAAATTTATTTTTTTAGATTTGAAAGTTTGATTTAGAGTTTTTTGACCAAAAGTCAAGTTTGTCATATACTTTAAGTTTTTAATTAATGTAGTGATTTTCTTTCATCTACATTTCATATATATTTTGAATTTAAATAATACTTTTTTACTCAAATCATGAAGATTTTTTAAGTAAGTGAATGATGTCAATTCTAGAATCTTTCATACTTGTATACTTGTGTAACATAATTTTAATAAAATAACAAATTTCATTACTTTAAAATTATATCATTGTGTAGTTTCTAAAAATACCTTAAAAGTTGTTTACATTTTAATATTATTTATAGTCATTTAAATCTTAATAATAAATTCATTCAAGTCTTAAAATGATTTAATGAGGCCGTGTGTAGGCCCTTGATTCGTCACCGAAGAGTCACTGGTTTTATCTTTGATTTCTTATAAAACTAAATAGAAAAATAAACTTAAAAAGCACTAAAAAGAGTGTAGAACCAAAATAGGTATAGTACATGATCTAAATTAATATTTAATATATAATAAATAGATTAATAGATTAAAAATTAAGAATTAGGATGAATGTTAAAGAAATTAGGTAATTAGCCTCACGTGAGCATTTTTTTCCACCCTTGGAACAAAGTATATATAATCAGGCTCTTTTAAGTATAAATTATGAATTGTATCCTATGGGTGTCTAAGCGTTTATCCAATTAAACTTTTGAAGCAATGAATCTTTTTGTAATTAAGGTGTCTATCTTAATCGTACGTTTATAAATTGCATACCAAAAAAGAATAATAAAAAATGCTAGTTCAGTGACCATTCGGCTTAAATTTAATCTAAATGAATCGGCCTAAAATTTTAGAAGTTGGAATTTATAGAGATTCTCATGTCTTTTCCAAAAAGATAAAGAATACTAATTTTGACCTTGATTCCTAAAAGATACAGGTAGTTGAAGTTTAATATTCAATCTACCGATTAAAACTTCATATGTCAATTGCTATGGTTCAAACCATCAAAATTGGATTGGATTGGATTGAAATATTATTTTTGGTTTTTAATCTTCTACCCTTGATTTGATTTTGAAGAATTTTAATCAACTCTAGTTGATTTTCATCCAAATGCCCATTGATTTGGTTCTAAACTTCATTCAACTGCTATTTCTTCATTATAATTTTGATTTCTATGTATAAAATAATTTAAAAGAGTTTATATCTATTATAGCTAATATTGGTTTTTAATTCTTTTTTGCTTAATGATTTTGCTACTTGATAAATTCTTACTCGTAGCTACGATTTTTGGTAATGGAAATTTTTACCCTTTTTTCCTCAAAGTAAATTTATTTACTTTCAAACGTTGAATTTTACCTCTTTTTAAAAGTAAAAATAAGCTTCAAAACTCCTTAACAATTGTAATTTTTATTGGTAAATTTTGACCGTTAATCGGTTCATCAAAATTTACTTGTTAAATTATTTTACCTTTTTGAATTTTTAAAAATGATTTGATTTTTACCTTTGATTCTTACTTTTGTCTTTTTGAAATTTTGCTTCTATTTTTTTTTTTAATTCTTTTTAAATTACAAATTCCTTCAAAAGTAATTTTGATTTTTGAACCATTACTTCAATTGACTGTAATTTTTAGTGTTTTTGTTGGATTTCAACTTGTAAGGTATTTTTGAAAAGTTAATTTAATTCTCTAACTATTTTTTTAGATTTTTCACTAATTCCTAATGACCTTAGTGGTTTGACTTGGATTTCTAATTTCCTACTTTGAATTTAATGATTTTTTGCAGAAATAAATAAAAGAAATGGAGTTAATTAGAACTAACCTTGTTCATCGCTACTTCTAGGTTCAATAATTTAGTCTCGTGATGTTGCATAACCTTTGTGCTCCTCACATATTTTTGGTTGAAAAATTGTCAAATAGCCACTTCTTCCCTTTTTCCTTTTTCTTCTTTTATATTGCTACTATTTTTCTTCAAAGGTGTTTTGTTTTACTTTTTCATTTGATTTTTGAATTTTTGAATATTTATTGCAAGAATAAAATCCTACCAAATCTAATGCTAAATGCTTAGCTAATTGTCTTGAAATTAAACAAAACCTTAAGACAAAGCTTGTTTGACCTTTACCAACTAATAACTAGTTCTAAAATCTATCCAAAGTCAACTATTCCCTAAATTTGTCGTATCTACTTGTCTTATGAGAAAGTTTCAACTTTGTTTGATGGAACTATATTCTTTAATGAAAATTCCAACCTTGTTTGATGGGATTTATTCTTTATAAAAATTCCAATCTCGTCTAATGGGATGTATTCTTTAAAAATTAAAGCATGTACAACTAAAACATTTTTTCTCTCTCTCACTACTAAGTGCTAATTTTTTCACTTAGGTTCTTCAATTGTGTTTCTTCTACACTTGATTTGATGCTTGAAACATTGAAGGTAAAGCATGGGAGTCTACATGTGAAGATTTTTGGGGTTCAACGTATGATTTGAATGAGTTGTTTTCCAAACAGTACAACCGATATGTTGAATTTTTCCACTTAGCTTCAATCTATCTAAATGTCAAATTACTTCAATCTATTTGAATTCCACTCAACTTAGTCTAGTTTCAATTGCCAAATCACTTCAGTCTGTTGAATTCTAACTTAGTTCAGTTTGTTGACTTTGCAAACTCAATTTAGTCTTGGTCTGAATCACTTCAATTTGGTTTGGAAATTCCAACTTCATCTTAGTCTATTTTAAGCTCTAAGAAAATTTCTTTCCCTCTCTTGGATTGGTTTGAACTTTTTAACTTTCTCTTAATCTATTTTAAACTCTGAAAAAATTTCTTTCCCTCATTAGTCTGGTCCAAATTTCCAACCTTACTGAATTGATAAAAAAATTTAAGAAATAAAAATAAGGGCTTTACGGCATCGTCTCCGAGTTTTATTTTTTCTTAAATCAATGTATATATATCAAATTCGTTTGATCAAGGTGCCGCGACTCTAACTCTTGCCATGAACTACTAGCCCTTGTCGTGTCTATTGGCCCTTTATTGTGGCTGCTAGCCCTTCTACCATGGTTGTTGGCTCCTCCAATGTGGCTGTTGGCTTTGCCGTGAATTGTTGGCCCTTGTTGAATTGATATTTTCTTACTAGAGGGATCTCGAGACCTCCTTGGCCGTGGAAGCCAAAATTCAATGTTCAAAACCAAACTTTGTGGTCTTTTTTGGGGACCCTTTAACACAAAATAAAATTGAAAATTAGACTTTGCAGGCGAAGCTTTGCCGTCTAAGGTGAATTTATCCCTCCACTTTTTTTAATTTAGAAAAAAAAATCTTTAAAATGTTTGTCTCAGGGCAATAGCTTCGCCGTACTAGAGAGTTTATTCTCAAATTTTAAAATAATCTTTCAAGAGTTCTACCACACAAAGACTCAAAAATATTTGAGATTAACCAAACTCTTGTAGAACAAGACTGTGAATCACAATTAAATGGTTAAGCCTTAGGGGGATCCTCAGTAAGCCAATTCGGGCTATGAATCTCACTCAAAAAGATTAATTGAATAATTATTGGTTTTACACTTGAAGGAAAAACACCACAACGTGCAAATGGTTAGTGTACTTAGAATACTAGAATACTAATCAAGCGCTTCAAAGAAACCTCTAATGTCCCTTGAATAAGCTTTAAGACATAGAAAAATGCTTGGAATACAATTGAAATCAATAATATGATGAAAAAAACACAGGAGTTTGAAAATACTAAATAGTTTTTAAAAGTTTTGAATGTGTTGGGCGTGAGTACAAATTGCATAAGTTTTTTGATAAGGGGTATGAAGTGAGAGGAGGGGAAGACCTTTTTCATGTTTTTAAAGCCTCCTCCCCTTCAAATTATTTGCTAATCTACCTAAGAAAAATCAAAATTAACATTCAAAATTCTACATTAATATTGTGACTATTTTAACTTTTGAAGAAATGTTTTGATTTCCAAACAAACAATGCCATTGGCTTATGAAGACCCAAATTAAACCAAGAAAACCCTTACCCCTTACTCCCAAGGCTAAATTATGCTCAAAAACTAACCTCTAAAATTCAATGAAAAGGGTAGAAAATCTAGCTTTTGAGAATGATTTTTTTCAAAAGTTTTGACTAGTTGGGGTTGTTGGAGAGGTTCAATAATGTTAAAAGAGAGTCCAAATTGACTCCAATTGAACATCGTATGCTCCTTGTACCCCGGTCAACTTGCAAAGATTTTGATAAAACCGTTAAAAATCCTTGTCGTTGGCTCGTTGCCAATTCTGGTACTTGTTGATGTAAGAATGTCTTGAAATTTAGAGAGGTGTTTATTTATGCTAAAACGCACTATCCTAATTCTTAGTGGAATTTTATCACTATTGTAAAAAATTTATATAATTTTCCAATTGTCGGTAAAAGTGGTTGACCTCCCATAGAGTCATTTTTGCAATTCAAGAAAATTACGAAATTTTTTGGGGAACTTTTAGGAAGTCTCCCAAAGCCAAGTACAAAGTTTTATTAAAAACCCACACTTTCTAAACAATACTAGAAAATGATGTCCAAGTCGACAACAAAATTTTTTTTTGTTGAATTGGGTACTATATTGACCGTTTTTACAAGTTCCTGTTGATTTGGACACTATATTATCAAAATCAACAAAAATTTTGTTGATTTTGATAGTACAATGTTCAAATCAACAAAAAAATTAACAAATGTTTGTTGATTCTAACTTAAATTTTTTTAAGTAAGTTTTATTTATTTAAGGCAATAACTAAATAACCGTACTTTGAATTCTCTTTACCATGAACTTTTTTTATAAAATTAATCCCTCACAATTCAGTGTTTTATTGATTCGACAAACTTTAGAGACAGTTTAAGCATGGTAAAACTATCTTTTTTAGAAAAACTTCCATTTAAGAAAAGTTGTAAAATCAAACAAAATTTCATCTCTAAATTTTCTTTTAAGATTTCCTATCTTCAATAAAAAGTTATGCACAAAATTCACAGAGTGTTTGAAAATCTAAAAAAAATTGTTCCTTGGTACCACTCTTTGAAATTTATCCATAACTTTTTATTGAAATTTCAAAATTACAAACAGATTTTAGGAAATTAAATTAAATTAAACCTCTCAACTTATTTCAGTTGAAAGTTTTTCCAAAAAAATGTTTTTCTTTATTGAAATTGCCTCCAAAGTCTACTGAAATTTAGAGACCTCATTTCCAAAATCTTTAAGTTTAAGAAAAAACTAGTTTGTACAATATTTCTAAAAAATTGTACTATATTTTGTATATTTAAGGAAGATTGCATTATTATTATGTCAAAATGTCTTTAATTAAATAAAGTTTCTCTAATCTTACATTCAACAAAACTTATTGATTTGAAACTTCACTTTGACTTCTTTATAGTTGATTTTCTATAACCTAATAGGTTGTTTTTGTTGATTGGAAAAACAATATCCAATTTAAGAAAACAATTACCTTTTTTGGTTAGTTTTGAGTTATAAGAGTTTTCAAATTAGAATTTTTTTAAAATTATAGATATGTTTAAATCAATATGGTTTGAGTTTTTTTATAAAATGGAATTTATTAATTGAATTAAACATTTACAACTCAGATTCTATAAGTTCAACTGAATTCAAAGCTCATTTAGACATAGTAAATCAACTTTCTCTTAAAAACATTGAACTAATGAAAGTTGGACGTTGAAGTTAAGTTTCACCTTCAAAAATTCGTTTGTCATTTGGAGCTTTTGAGAGAAAGTGATGGTCAAAATTCAAAGACAATGTTTCGAAAAAGAAATTGACAGTTTCTAACGTTGTCTTTGAATTTTGGCCATACCTTTATCTTGAAAGCTCCAAATGACAAACGAATTTTTGGAGGTGAAACTTAACTTCAACTTTTATTAGTTCAAAGTTTCAAGAAAAAATTGATTTACTATGCCTAAATGAGCTCTGAAGATAGCTAAATTTACAAAATTTAAACATTGGTGATTTTAAAGAGAAGATTTATATACTAAATAACTTGGCATACATTCATAAGTACTTAGAGGTGGCTTGGTGATTTGAATCCTTCCCTTCCAACAGAGAGGTAGGGAATTCGAACCTCCACGCCAACACTCCATTGGAAAATTGAGGTGGTGGTCAACGTGGATTGCCACGCCGATATTGACTTAAGTGGTGGGCCTTGCATAGATGACACATGGCATATCGGTGCCACATAGAGTGGAACGTGGCAAATGTTAATTGGTTTATTTAGTTTTAAAAAAATTTAAATTATTTCACAATATGACAAAATGAACAAAAAGAAAATGAACACGTTTTTGTTAAATATTGGTCAAGTCAATTACACTAAATCAATATAGAAGTATTAAACCAAATCAACACTATTTTAGTGATTTTTTTGTTGATTTGGACACAAATTTTCTAGTAGTGAAATAAAGTGTAAATTGAACATCTATGGAATTAATTCTTCGTAGGAGGAATAATTTCTATACTAGGAAATCGCCGCAAATTGACTTCACCATTACGTTTTGAGCGTATTTTTATGCTAAAAATGCCTATCGTTGCTCCGGAGTCATAGTTTGTCTATGTCCCCAAGATTTCTCTTACAAATGTCTGTGATTGTCCACTCCTTGTAGATTCCGTAATCGGAATATGTTTAGAGGTATTCCTTGCAAAGGCTCCTAGGAACCTATCAAACTCCCATTATTGCTATCGGAACCTAAACATGTCAGGCCTGTCGCGGGGGGATCACTTCGTGTATCAAAAACAAACTACGTGTGTTAAAGTGGTTCTTTGACCCCTAATATACTTTTTTATAAACTATAATTTCAACCTATAATTTTGAGATGTGCTTAATAATGACTATAGGTTTCTATTGCCAAAAATTTTGAACTCAAATAACATATGGAATGATTTCTAGAGTAGGTTGAAAAATGAACTAAATTGGTATGTTTTTCAACTCAAATATTTATAGAGAATGCATTTAAATGCCCATGGCATCAATATTCAAGAAAAAATAAACTTTCAATGAAGAGATATTTTTAACAATTTTTTGTTCATTTTTTAGACAATTTTTTCTTATATAAAATAGGAGTGTGAAAGTTATTCTTAGCTCTGTAGTGTATTTTTTTACTTCAAAAATTTGTAACTAATTATAATTAACACATAAAAATATCAATAATTAAAGTTATAAACTTTCAAAGTAAGGCAATATTCTCATTTATTTTTCTCTTTTTATTTAAATTTTAGGACATAAAATAGAGGATCCAAAATCTTAACACACGTAGTGTCTAAAGATTACTCTAAGTGATTTCCCTGTGAGGCTTATTCATGAAAATTTCGATAAGAGCCAATTCTTAGTGCTTTTACACTAACTTGTGTTTGGAATGCTATTTGCCACAAACTTTTTTTAAACGACTATACTACATTCTTAAATTGCTAAATGAATTAAAAAAACCAGTTCCAATAAGTTCTTAGAGCATTCATAGATCATGGTAATCAGTTTCCCGTGGTTATAGGAAATTCTTCCAAATACTCTACAAACACTGTAATATGGGTTTTGCAATTCCACAAAACCTAGGAAACAATAGTGTAGGGGTTCTTTGTTTTAGGGAAAGGTTAAATCAGTCTAACGTTTTGTGACTGAAAGTCAGTTACAAATAGATCTATGTTTACAAATTTAGGATAATATTATAGCACTCTTATTCCCATGTATAAAATTTGTTGGCCAGTCCATTACCAAAGTATGTATAAAGTTCCAGTCCTATATAGTGTTCTAAGGGATGTCAAATCATTCTTTGTCAAATAAATCAGGTTTGGTCAAATGAATCTTATATGATGCATGCTCTAGGATTTAGTCATAACACAATAATATTTATAAAATAATACACATAATTCATTAATTATACATTTTTATGTTTAGGTCAAATTTGTTCAGTCAATCTATCACTAACACGATTCATGCATAAATGCTTAACGTGTCTGTAAACTACGTCAAATTTGTCTCAGTTATGCAAAGTATGCTGAGTTTAGAAATTTACCCAGGGTCAAATTTTTCTCTTTTCTTTTCCTCCCACTTTTACTTTTGTCAAATGATTCCAGGTTAAATGATCCAAATGACCACAAAGTTAGTACCTACATGCAACAAAACATTGATCCAATTCTTATGTTTGCTCAAAAGTTACACCTAAAACCACGGCAAACATAACATTGGAGCAATTTACAAATGGTCCAAACTTATAGGACCTATAACCAAGTACTAAAATTTTACAAAGAATAACTAAGGGACCTAAAACTGAGCTATAGTTCCTAAGACCACACAAATCAACCCTAAGACCATAAAAAAACAGCCCTATTTTTGTACATTTAGTCCCCATAGCCATGCAAATGGATCAAAAACCATACAACAGGCCATATGGCCATGAAATCAGCCCCAAGAACACTGAAATTTGTAAATTTATGGCCAAAGACCTATATTCGTGGTCTGTGGTCCTATGACAGTGCGATTTGATCCTATGGCCGTGGTATCGCATCCTATGGCCGTGGGACCCAAATCCCTAATTGCGTTGCAAGATACTCACGCCGAAGCTTCGCAGCGATTGTCGCGCCTCCGATCTCCTCCTCCAACGCTCAATTCTCGGCTGATTTTTGAATCTTTGGATGGAATCACTCTCGCTTAGTCGACACCATTGCGCAATCCACTGGCGCCGAGAAATTTGAAGAAATTTCAAGAATTGTGGAGTAGAACCTAATTCGTGATGTGACTGTCGTGTTTGTCCAAAATTTGCAATTTCTTCTTCGGATTGTCGAATTTCTTGAAATTTCTTATTGATGTTTCCCTGCTAGATTGATACAATTTTCTCAATCTTCTCCTGCAATCAAATTGTGCCCAATTTCCGAAAATTGAGTAGGAACAGCTTGTGGCCAGTTAGGCACTTTGACTGCTATAACTCTCAATTCTGGTTTCTTGAATTCTTCATTACAATCTCTGAAATTTGTTGTAATTTGGTTCTTACTTGATCCTTGCGATCCACACCAACATCTCAATTGGTTGATTACAAAAAATTTCGGAAAGCTTTTCAATTTTGGTTCGACCGGTTGAGATTACTATAGCAACTTCTCCTCAAAGTCTCAAACTCTATCAATCATACCCAATTGCGATTTCTTGGCATGCTCCGGATAATGCTTTGATTTGTATTCAATCTATCAAGTCAGCGATCTCTTCCATTGCTACCGTGAATCTAGGCCAGATTTGCTTCGATTGAATCTCTCGTGAATCTGATTCCTTCCTCTTTGCTTCACTACCAACTCGCGAATGTCGGAAAAAAATTTGTGCAGGTTCAAGTCAAGAAATAGACACTCTATCTCTTACACATTTTACAATTGAATTTGCAACCATCCAGTTCTGGTTACGGACTTTGCTAATTTTTCTCCTCTCCCATTATACAGACCAAGAATGAAATTCACACAATAATACAACAAGAACCTTCAATTAATCTCTCATACATATAAGTACAAAGAAATCTTCACAATAACACAATTATATATATATATAAAATAATGGGTCTTACAATGCCAGAAAATTTTAATTTTTTAATCTATTTATAGACTAGAAATGAGGTGTCACACCTTTTGGGAAGGGGTGAGACCTCGTTCATACCCCATTCATCTCTATTTTATTTTATTTTTCACCCATCCATCCTACTAGCTCTATTTATACTTCGAACTAGTTTTAGACCTTAAAATTGCTTTTATTTTTATTTTTTAACACTAAAGGGGCCCTAATTGATCTTTTTTTTAAATTTTAACCATTATTCTAAAAACTTTTAGGTCTACAAACACTCTTTTTAATTGTTTCTTTAACCAAAAGAACCTTAAAAATGAGCAGTAAGTACCCAAAAAAAGATTCAAGGTCTGGGTGACAACTATGGGGCTCACACCTTATATTCGACTAAACTTGGCTAATTGATATGTGAGAGATATAGATTAAATCTAAGATATGAATTTGCATACATAATTCATTTACTTCAAAGCATAGACAAAATATGAAATTTTAATTATTGATATGTAGGTATTACTTACGTAAGACGAGCCAACAAAGGACATTCAGTCACTTGATCCGTTAGTTTAAGAGCAGAAGATTACAACTCAATGAAAGAATCAATTCTCCAAAATTCCTTTAAAGGAGAAGAGTCTCAAAATTATCAACGCTAATCAAAAGGACTGGGATATTTATGTTTATTTTTTAAAGCTATAGGTTAATGATGTAAAGCCTACACCTACTTTGAGGGATGTCATGGAAGGTCCCTCAAAAGTCTTGGAATTATTTGTTAGTCAGAGATGCCTTTCTAGATAGTCAACCACAGATTCTCTTGATCAGAAAGTTTTAGGAAATTTCACTAAAAATTAAGAGAAGTTGTTTTATATTAATAAAGCATCTTCACCACTTTCAAAACTTTTTAATAGTTAAATTAAAAGAACCCAAACCGGCAAGATTCTTCAACAACTAACTCATTCAAAAATTGTAGCAAGGTTGACTTGCATATTGGGAGTGTACAAAGATGTACTAAGGAGTTCAAATAGACCTAGTAGGGTATTCAAGCAATAAGAGGGAGCTAAAGCAATGATTGAACAGATTGAACAGATTGAAAAAGTCTTAAATACATGCCATCAAGATTCACTTAATTTATGCTAAAACTCTCAAACTTGCAAGCCTCACATCAACATCTCACCTTGAAGTGACAACTAAGTCTTGATAGTTGAAAGTTGAATAGTTGGGAAGAATATCTTTCATAGGTAGGGTCAAATCACTTGATTTTATTCCTTTAACTATTCACTAAATCATTTGTTAATTATTAATTAGATTCTTGGGGAATTTAGGGGCTTTGGATTAGTATTGAAGTTTTTTTTTAAGCCTAATAAGCAAGAAAGATAGAACAAAAAGCCAACTTGTATCTTTTAAACAATTAGAAAAATCATAAATTAATTAGAATCTATTAGATTTGATTTAATGGATTTAAAAGATTTTGTAGATATTAAAATAATTCCTATAAAACTAGGGATTATACAAAATATAAACAAAATTAATAAAATCCCATAACCATTAGTAGAAAAATTAAAATTAGAATAAAAATACAATGACAAAGCAAGGAAAATTTTCAAATTGTGGTGGATTAGCAAAATGAACGAAGAGGGAGTAGTTTATTACGAGACTATCTATCTTGGGGTTCTCAAGGATGATACAATTGATTCGTTTATGGGTAAGGTACATTAAATTATTTTTGTCTTTTTGCTTTTGAAATTTGGATTTAAGATTTGCTTGATAAGATAAAATTTAGGAAATTGGATTTAGACTTTAAAAATTCAAAAAATAGCCTTAGGAAACTAAAAATTAGCTTTTGTCTTATAAACCTACCAAAAAACTTAAACATTTACAATTGGATGAATTTTATTTGAAATTTGGATGAAAAATTGATATTTTCATCCAAAAACATCAAATAAAATAATCTTAAAATCTTGATAGGATTTAGATTTTTTAGATTAATTAGGAATTTAGAACGCTCATTTAGATTAGAAGTAGTTTACGGATGAAAATTTTATTAGCTAAACTTTAACCAAAACTTCATCTATTAATAACTTATTCATTAGGAAGTTAGAATTTTTATATTTTACCTTGTTAGGAAAATAATTTCTTGTTTTTTAATTTAAAAGAATCCAAACTTCTAAAAATAATAATATAGATTAGAATCCATAAATCACACTAACTTTTATAATATTTAGTTATCTTTTAAATTTTTGTAGAAATAAATTACATCATTTGAGTGTCCATTACTTGGAAAGCTCTTACTTTAATCACCCTAGAATTTACTACTTAAAATTGTCATCAGAACCCATGTCTTTAGTTCTAACTCAAGGATATAATTAGAATCGCCTACAATGGTTCCACACAATAAAAATGTAGATAAAGAGAGAGAGAGAGAGTTTGAAGGAAAAATGATCTCTTCCTTATACTTGGACGTGGCACTCACCACCCCCACCTCCATTTTAAACTAGAAAACCTTGATTCAAAATTAGGACTTAACTAAACGTAAATCGCACCTAAATCTAAGTTCCAGCCCCAAATCTATAGGTTTGGGGCTAAATTCAAATTCTACCTAATTCACTTATACATTCCAACTAGCCACCTACATTTATCTTTTCAAAATATACAATGTTCACAAATTCTCCACTTGTTCCCATGCACCTACCTATCTAGAGGCTAACACCTAATTCAAATTCAAATTCCTTACACTTACTTGACTTGGAACTTACATTGTCTTAGTTTTTGTAATGTACTTGCATTCCCAAACCAACCCTCTAGTTTCCAATGGATTCCTCACGGATTTTGGAGGCCTTTTCTCCAATTTTCCAACCATGGCCCCCCAAAACCAATTTTCCACCACATGTGTTGGTTCATTTTTTTAAACTTTTAAAGAATGACTTCAAATTACAAATGGATTGTGCCATTGAGTCCACAAGGCCGTTTTATGGCCTTCAAAAATCCCCCTTCTCTTTTTGCTATGTCCAAATTCTCAACAAAATCTAGTGTAAGCTTAAAGGCGATTTGAGTAAAAAATTCAACTTTTGAAATTCAATCCTTTTACCCAAAATAACTTCACTAGGCTCTAATGTAGATGTAGGAAATAAGAAAAAACTATCATCACTCTCATTCCATTTCTATATGCTCTTGATACACCAGTCAACCCTACCACAACTTTTGAATGCATTAGTTGTTGAAGAATCTTGCCAATTCAAATCCTTTTAACTATCCAAATGTCCTTGAACCTATAGAAGTATTTTATTAACATAAAACAATCTATCCTAATTTTTAGTGAAATTTTTTCACACCTTGAAAATTTTTTAGGAATTTTCATTTATAGTTAACCGCCCAAAAAGGCATTTTTTGACTATCAAAAAATTTCAAAAATTCCACCTATAGAATTTTTCAAAATAGATGTAAGCTCATGTCATAAACCTACACATTTGAAAAGGTGGATAAACATCCTAGTTCCTTCGATTGAATCCAATAATTTGAAGATTCTTTTCCACTAAAGGAATCTTGCGGAATTGATCTTGCCATTGAATTTTTGTACATTTCTATTCTCAGACCGCTAGATTGAGTGACTAGATGTCCTTTGTTGGTTCATCTTACATAGGCAGTTTTGCATTTTAACAATTGGAATTTTTGATTTCGTTGATATTATGATGAAACTAAAACTTCTTTGTGGATTCCTAGTCTAGACTTGACCAAGGGCTCTCATGGACCAATAAGACACATTTACCAGCATGTAGGGTTGATTACCTAATTTTTCTATTTTTCACTCCAAATCTTAGCTTTTAACCTATTAAGGAGTAGTTTTGAGGCTATAACTCCATATAAATACTATTCTTAACCAAATATTATATTAGCACGTAGCATGCCTATTTTGGTTCTACACTCTTTTTAGGGATTTTTGTATATGTTTGCATGTTTATTTTTGTAGAAATATAAAGTAAAACTAGTGAATCCCTAGGGGTGAATGCAAGAAAGACTTGTACTATTTGGCGTCACACTTTGAGTGACAGAGTTGTCATGAGCTATAACTTTTAAAGCATTAATTCTTTGAACTTGAAATTTTTATCAAAGATGTCTGACTTAATAATTATCAAAACCCTTATTTTTCAGAAATTTTTAAAAATCATTTAATATTTAAATTATAATTTCTCTAATTTGTCACACTTTGCGGTTTAGGGGTTTTTAGTACTGGGGAGTACTTTAAATTAATAATTTAGAGCTGAGATTTCTAGGGTCCATTCCTACACTAAGTAGGCATGTTTCCATGGAAGGAAATTTTAAAATCGTTATTCTCTTTCCTCTACATGTGTGCTAATAGGCCTCCCTTGTGTGCACATTTTTGAACAATCAAGATATTTTTCGGATCATTATTTTGGTGAAATACCTTTACCATAAAGTCTTCCCAAATGGACAATTTTTAGTTTTAATAAAAATTACTTTCCCTATTTTTTACAAATTAAAATGTGAAACTATAGTGAAAGTTACAATTTTCACGAAATTCAGCACTTTTCTAGTTCTCCTACTTAGAGAATTTTTCTATGCTTTTACTTCGTAGGGTATCTTCTTCTTAAAGGTATATACATCAAACATATTTTTCACTTTAAAAAAAAACTGATTTACTATTTATATAGTACTCCCAAAGAAAAAAGTGAGTACTGTGCAAAACGCTACGCTTTTCAGCAGGTCTTTCTTGCAATGACCCCTAGTGACAAACTAAAGACTCACTATCCTCTACCTTCTTTTGTTCTTAGACCTTACCACCTTCTATTTGAACTTAGTTCAATGTTCCTCTTCACTTCTTTACTTAACTAGTTTGAGTTGTTTATTTAGGACTTGGAGTTGTGACAATTGATTTTTGGGTTTTGATGTTTAGTTTCATGCATTTTAGTAAAACCTAGAAGACATGCGTCAAACTTGTTTGATATGTGAATTTGAAACTCCCTTAATAGTAAGATTTGAAGTTCAACATTTCTATTGTAATATTTTGTCACTAGAGTATTGAGGATAACGAGAAAGGTACTCATATATCTTCATAGAAATACAAAATGCGTATTTGAATGTGTATAAGTTTGAGTTTGAATATGATTCCTACATAAAATTGTTGCAAAGAAAAATCTCCAATCAAACTTAGATTGCTAATATATTTATGACTTTGAGGGAGGAGGTATCCACAACTCAATATTTTTTTATCAAACTTACACTAATGATCAAACTTACGTTACATTTTAAAAATAAATTGGACTGCTATTAGTATAAATTTGATTACTTTATAAATATTGATGAAATAATAAAAACCTTCAATTTGTTGTAATGCATTGGACTAGTTATACCTTAAAACAATTTTGTTAAGCTAAAATAGAGGTTCATATATGCAGAAGCTCATCAAAATTACAAGGAAGCAATTAGAGCTTTGGATAGGCAATTGAGCATTGGCATACAAAGAATTGAACATTGGTGTACAAAGGCTTAGAGATGGAAAACTTGGTAATAGAATTTAAGCCCAATTTCAACAAGAGGAGCATTTTTGTACTTATTGAGTGTATAATTTCCTACTAAACCATTTATGACTCATTTTTTTTGTTGATTTCTCTATGTGGTCAATTGATTGAAGTTATTTACAAATTGATTTCATTGTGAATTTGTAACAATAATTTTGAAGTCTCCATTTATATTTTTCAATTTTTATTTGGCATTAAATCTTAATTTTGTTTAATTGTTGGTACCCACTTTTTGGACTAGGGCACTTTGTTTATCCACTTAAATCCATGTCAGGGTGATTGCAAGAAACACTTGTCCTATTTTGTATCACACGTTGCATTCTGATTTGTTTTTTGGCCATAACTTTTGTGTTTTAGCTCCGATTGACTCAAGATTTGTAGGAAAGGTATTCATAACTATCATAAACCTTCCATAATTTCTTCATAATTTTCAAAATAGTTTACTATACAATAATAGCCCCCAATTGAATGTCACACTTGGCAGTTTAGGGGTTTTCAATACCTGAGCTATACCTTTTTTTAATGATTTTAACATGAAATTTGGATGAGGTGGTCTTCGAATAGACTTCTAGCTTTTAAGGGAAGGATTTTAAAAAAAAGTTAATTTTGTGAGGTGTGGAGATCTACAAAAAAAGCTCCCTTCTGCTTGTATTTTGAAACATATAAAATATTATTTTGGTTTTTCTTTTTGTGAATGACCATCTCCATAAAGTTTTTGCAAATGGCCACCTTTTATTTTTTGAAAATATCTATTTTTACTATTTTTCCCTGATTAAAACATAAAGGTATGTATTTTCTGGAGGTTTGGCACTTTTCAAGTTCTCCTACTTAGAGAATTTTTCTATCCATCTCCTTTGGTGAAAACCTTCATCTTAGAGGTATATACACTATTCATATTTTTAAAATTTTCTTAAAATTAATTTTGTAATTTTAAAGTACTCCCCAAAAAATCAGCCAAACGCAACAAATAGGACAAGTGTTTCTTGCAATCACCCGTCACTCAATTTTATGAGTTTAATTTAGTGTGCATGTCATAAATCTTATTGCAATGTAACAAAATTTATAGTATTATATGAGATAACACCTTCATCTCTTTTTATTCTCAAGCATTTATTTAATTCACACTTATTTCATGCCATTTTAATAAGTACATAATCAAGGCACACTTTAAGCAACAAGTTGTGATTAGAAGACATTGCATCTTCTTTTGCCCAATTTATGCCTTGACTCTCTTTTGCAAGTTGTTCAATTATAAGCATTATTAAAAAAAATTTAATATATATATATATATATATATAAATAAATAAATAAATAAATAAATTTATATTTATATATATATATATATTGGAATGCATTTAAACTCATGTTTTAATTTAGAATTTAATGATTTTGAACATAGTTTATATATTGTTCTATTTCCATTGTTGTTAGTGTTCTAGTTTAAATGAGGTGCAAGCTTTATTCTTATTTTAAGGATTTAATTGAAAGTTTTATTCTTTGCTTTTACGATGGAAATGGACCAATTTCACTCATATGTCGGGAATTTTGGCAACATTATATGGCATCCATCGATCGCAAGACAAACGTTTTGATGATATTTTAGACGATGGACGCTCAACTCAAGTAGTGGTGCAAGAAGATCAAGTGCCATTAGCTATAGTCAACCATGTAAGCATGCCTCAATTAGCATTTCCCTATTTTGATGAGCTATCCTTAATCTTTTGCATTTCAAAATGGAGGACATGGCTTGGTATTTGACAATATATCTATGAGATTGAAAGAACTTTGTGCTACAGAATGAAAACGTGCTATGGATTTTCCAACAAACACAAGCTATGAACCTGGTATGACAGAGTCTCAACAATGTCATTGTCTTGGTCAAGCTTTGCATTTTACATCTATGGTTTGGTTTGTTGAAATATGTTTGGCAACACAAAGGCTCAACAATTTGGCTTCGAAAGTCATCTAAGGGCAGTTGCTTCAGACGAGAGGGCAAAAAATGTTGTGCCTTCGTTGGTGGAAAAGATGACAGATGAAGATGCTAAGGCTTAAGACGATAGTGAAGATTTTTAGAGACAAGAACTTGAAAGAAAAAGAGTCAAGTATGCTATAGAATGGTTGGTAGCAGATGATACGCAAGGACAACATGTATTGGCAACTTTGTCAAGATTTGGGCATATAAGATGCCAAAAAGAGGTTTGAGAGGGTGTTTCTCACTAAAGAAAACCCATATATTGTCACATCACCTCAATTTACAAATGGTGTTGCTTACATTGCAAGTGAAAATGATTTACATGAAAAGAAAGAAGGTGAAGATGCATCTATTGTCTTGAACAAAGACAATGATGCAAATTTTGGCAACTTGCAACCAAAGATAGTGACAAAAATTGAGAGATGGATATAGGCATGGGACTCATAATTAGTGTAAAGGTATAATAAGAGCAAGCATTCATTCGCTTGTACAAGGCTTGCTTTGCTTTCAAAATCACTGATTTAGAGGGTTATAAACGCAAGTCTGTAAGAATTCAACTGAAAGATGATCATCTATATTTAGACGCCTATATAGGCTGAGTTTATCAGAAAGAGATGGGGTAAAATTGAGGTGTAAAGAACTTTTGGATGCTAGATTGGTGGAACTTTCGGATGGAGAGTATGCATGTACCACGGTGATGCCAGCAAAAAAAGATGTTCTTGAAAATTGAACGGAGAAACAAATGTGTAGAGATTATCATCATGTCAATAAGAGAACAAAATCAGATCAATATCCTATGCCAGCACCTGAAGAGTTATTTGATGCAGTTGGAAAGGCAAAAGTCTTTAGTACTTTAGACTTGAGGTCAGGATACCATCAACTTCCATTGAGGCTTGAAGATAGAATGAAGATGGCATTTTGGGAAGTAGATGAGGATGAAAAAAATATGGTTTTCCATTGGAAATTCTTATTTTTTCACTTAAAGAATGCTACACCTTTTTAGAATTTAAAGTTGTGTGTTTATATTTGCCAAATTATTTGACTTTGAAAAATATCTCTATAAGAAAATTTATGTTTTGGGAAATTCAAGAAATTGTTTATACATCTTCATTGAAGTTTGAAAGTTTATTGTAAGGTTAGGAAGATTAAATAGAAGTTTCTTCTAAAATATTCAATTTATTAGATGAAAATACTTTGTGAAGATTGTGTGCTAGAATTTATAGTAGGATACTTAGAAGATTCTATGGATAAATTCTATAAGCTATTGGTTGAAATATACTTTTGTTTATGATTTAAATTCTAATGCAATATAATATTCTTTATGAATTGTATTATTGCAAGATCTTGCAACATTCTCTATTATCACTGCATTTTTATTCTCATTGGTATATGCTTTAAAAAGTAAGCCACATATAGAAATGTATATCAATTACAAATATTTGGCTTCCTTTATATGAAATATGCTATCTAAAACATTGTTATTCATAATTCAAATAATTGTAAGCCCTCAAGTTGGCACTTAGAACTCTGGATTTATTTTTTGTGAATATTTTACGAATTTTAGTTGAATTATTGAAGAAAAACACATATAAAGAGTGTTTGGAGTGTTGATAGCAGTCTCTACCAAAATAGTGAAGAAATGTCTTATAAAGTGAAAAGTTCCTAAATCTAGTGATTTCCATCAATTTTAAGTCTTAAAAATAAATTTGAGATAATAGTTAGCAATTCCAAGAAGTGTGAGGATATGAGAGTTAGTCAATCTTAGTGTCTGTTTGTGCAAAATTAATCTTTTAAGGATGTATATGACATAGTGGCTAAGCCAGAAGAGTATATTTTAGGTCTAAAGAGTCTACAAGAGTTTAAATCCAATTTCAATAAGAATCGAATTTACAAGTAAAAAATTGTGCAGGTAACTTTAAGAGTTGAAGTACCAGAACAATAAAGATGGTGGAATTGACAATTGGAACCTATAGAGAGGTGTTTCTAAAATAGAATCATACTAGACGCTGTGAGCCCTCGATTTGTCACCGAAGACTCACGGGTTCTTTTTTTCAGATTCCTACACAATCTAAGGCATAATTAGGCCCGTAAAACCCACGAAAGAGTATTAAACCGGTGATGGCATTACACATACCAATATGCCATTTGGTCATTAGATGGGGTTTAGGATAGTTTGCATCTAAAACGGGTCTTGTCTTGGCTAAATAGACGTCAAACTGATAGTGATGTGCAAGATTAGGGTAAAAAACCTAAAAAGGCCCTAGCTAGGTTAGGAAGTCCTCATGGGGAAATCTAGGAGGAATCCTCCACTTCCCATAGCATCAAAGAGAATACAGGCGGAATACTAACCTTGAAATGCAAGTACCGAGCGATTTCCTAATTCTAGGAGCACGCAGTGGGGATGCATGTTTGCATCCATGTGGAAGGATCCCATGGGTGGTCCCCTCCAAAGTTTGGGAATTTTCCAAGATAGTTTGGATATTTTCCCGAACGGTCAACCGCGGCAGACTTTGGCAGGAAATTCGAAAGAATATCCCAGAGTGCGGTAAAATCCCACTAAAAATCCGGCGAGGCGGTCTCACACCAACAGAGCGCTTTCCTAAGTTTCAAGACAAATCAATAGGTGGAAGACCTCGAATCGGCGACATCCCTCCACAATTGACAATTTAAACGACGGAAGTTGCAGTTGACCGGCGTACCGGGGGCATACGACATCGTTTTGAGGTCTACTTTGGGTCTATTCCTACCCCCCTCTATCTACTTAGGATCTTGGTGAAGGTTTGGGGTCCAAACAAGTCAAATTTCAAAAGTTGGGAATTTATCCCAACTTTGACCTCAGCTTACTCTAAGATTCTTAAAGATTTGGGACATAGTGTAAGAGGTAAGGAATTTCAAGTAGGCTAATTATGGCCTTCTGGACCCAATGGCGCAATTCGTTTGCCATTCGGAGCTAAACTCCAAAAGTTAGCCTTTTGGGGACAGCACATGGAGGAGAAAATAAGGTTTAAGGCTTCCCAATGCCAATTTGGAGAGTTCGGGCCCCAATGGCTGTGAGGAACCTGCAGGGAATGCGTGGAAAACTCTGTGCACATGTGGAAGCAAGTACCACCTCAAAAAGTTAGTGGAGGTGGCTCCAAGTGCTTGGTTTAAGTAATTTCAAATTAAGTATGTGGGAACACATGGGAACCACTTCCATGTGGGAACTTGTAGATTTTGGGGAAGGTAAATTAGGTGGATTTGCAAGTTCTTGTAAGGTTAGGTAAGATTTGAATCACTCAATTCAAATTACGTAAATCTTAAATGGATAGTTAGATTTGGGATTAATAAACATGTACAGACCTCCTAAATTCCCTCATCTAGATTTCTTTAGTAGATTAAGGGGGGGTTTCTCCCTTTTGAGTGTAAAAGGGGCGACATTCTCCTCTCATTCTTTCTCTCTCACTCCTATTCATTTAAGGGAGGAGCACTATTGGGCCCGGGTTATGCCGAATTTCTTTTGGCTTGTTATGCCAAAGGAGCCTTCGATAGTTTTTGGGGTTGTTGCACCCTTGATACTTGTGGTTTACACTTAGGGACTTGAGACCCCCCCAAGTTTGTTGGAACTTATACTAATTAATGGTGGGCCACCTTTTGTGTTGTGAAACAAATGAAGGTTGTTGTGGGAGAGACTTGTGAGGAACCGAGGGGTGACTTGTGAGGTGACTTTAAAAGTATGTTGCAATTTGTACCCACCTTCTTCTCCCTCTTTTCTTGTGCACAAGATTAAGCTAGTCCCATAGGGGACAGCGGAGCTTTGGTTGTTAGTCTTAAATAGTCATGTACCAATCCTCACCTCCCTCTTCTCTTGTTTACGGGATTAAATCAACCCTATGAGGGACAACGAAGCTATGGCCCTCCAATGTCTTTAGAAGCTTGAAAGTCTTAACCATGTGTCAAAAATCTCACCTCACGGCGAAGCTTTGAACTCCTCAAGTCTTAGTAGGGTGTCAAAAGCACCCACCTTTGAGCTAGTCTCAACGTTTAGTGTCCAACATGTTTGGCACTCATGCAACGTTTAGCATTCAACAATAAAATAGTGATTTCCTTAAGGGAAGCATGTATTGGACTACCTCTTCGGGTGAGCCTTTGTGTGGTTATTTAGTTTAGTTTGGATTTGATTAGTTGGTTCATTAAAAAATGTGACTAGTTGTTAAGCCAGTTTGTAGAAATAGTAAACCAGCTAGCCTCAGCCAGAGTTCATCCAGCCTCAACCAGAGCTCAGCCAACACCCAGCCGGGCTCCCCCAGTTGGACGCCGCAGCAGCACCATCAGGGCTCCCCTATTGGGTACCAGCCGGATACCAACCGGGTCCAGCCGGGTACTAGGATCTAGGGGCTTGGGGTCGGGGTCGGGGACATTGGGCTCCTAAAAATTAGTTTAGAGTTAGGAAACACTTAGGGGATAGTATAATTGGAACTAGAAAACACTTAGGAGATAGTATAGTTGGAGTTAGAAAACACTTAGGGGATAGTATAGTTAGAAGGAGAATATATTTAGGAGATAGCATAGTCTAGGAAAGCAAAACCCAACCAAAAGGGTAGTTTGGGGAAGTAGTCTAGAAAATAGTAGAAGTATAAGATAGTCTAGGAAAGAAGCCTATTTGTAAAACCACCCGAAAGGGGATAATTAAAAGAAGCGGAACCGGAGTCCAATTAAAGCCGAAGGATGGCTCTGGTGGACATGGCGTGGGGTGCGGCGGAACTAGATTAGGCCGCCACGTACATGCTAGAGGTGGGCTTCTAAACCTTAACTCAAATTTTCCTCTCTTTGGTGCAATTAATTAGATCAAGCAAGCAGTTAGAATTGAAGGCCACAAACCAATTACGATTAGGAACCCGTGATTAGCAAGTATGGAATGAAACAAAGGAACAATCACGAGTTAAAAGGGACAAGTGAAAGGAAGTGCAATACGTAGAGTGGAATTATCCAATCCAAATATGTAGAGTAGAATTATCCAATCCAAATACGTAGAGTAGAATTATCCAATCCAAATACGTAGAGTAGAATTATCCAATCCAAAATATGTAGAGTAGAATTATCTAATCCAAATACGAAGAGTAGACTAGACCCATAGAGAACGTAGGTTAGATTAAATCAAACCCATAATGCATAAAGTAGTATAGGGAAATACCGCAAGTAGAAGTAGGAAAGCATAACGTAGAAAGGCAACCAAGATTACTTGGGCAGGAAGGGAACCACGCCTTGAGTAGAAACAAAATACACATTACGATAGGTAGGTTAGTAAAGAAGATTCATTGCTTGGAAGGCACAATGGATTGACGCTTAGACACCCATAGGTAGTAGAATCATTAGGACCAGAGCCTGGTTGTGATCGCTTGATTCCTAGGGTGGGAATAAAGCGCCCACAGACGCTAAAAACAATCACCAATTGTTCAAGATTCTTGGATTTCAAGAATTAAATTTGTTTAATTGGACAAAGAAATTTCAAATTATTAAAATTAAACAAGTGCAATTGAATGTGTATCTTACATTTAGAATCTACAAGTGTCCTAGATGTTATCCAATTTATTTTGAATTTTTTCAAAATTCCACATTGACTCCATGGAAAGTCAACTATAGACAAACATATTCGTAAATTCCTAGAAATTACATATGTTGTAGTAAAATTTCATTAAAAATTAGATTAGATTTTTGTATGCTAAATAAATGCCTCGTCAAGTTTGAAGACATTCCAACATTCTCAACTACTAGAACCAAGATCAACATCAAATTTCACGAGAATTTACAATTTGGTGGCGGATTGACTGGTATACTAGGAGTTAATAGTGTCCGATTGGAGCAAATGAAGAGACATTCCTTACTCTCACAAATATTCCTAACGAGGTGTGAGCACTTAATTCCCACCCTTGGAATTAACCCCTAAAGGTTTTGACTATGTTTTCACTAAAAATGCTCCAAAACTGCCATTTCTAATACAAGTGCTATTTTTTTTTTAAAACACATTTTTAACTCATCTAACCATAGGATCTTGTATTAAGGTGGTTTGTAAATATGTGGAAAAAATTTCAAAAATTTCCACCGTGTAGATTGCAAGATATAAGCATTTGAATTGACAAAAATTGTTTTTTTGTCCCTGCGAAAATTTGGGCAGCTACACTTCACAAGGTCACATTTGTGTGAAAAAAAATTTCAAAATGGTAGTTACTCTTTGAATTCAAACTTCAATGCAAGTTGGCTACATTCTCAATAAATTTCAAACCATTTAGAATTGTACAATATATAGAAAAAAATAAATAAGTAGAAAGAAGTTAAAAATGAGCCAAAATACTAAATTGTGAACATTTATTTATGGAATTGAAAAATTTCAATTCCAATGGTTAAAATGTTGTAATAAACAATCTACACATTCTGTTTTTATTTATTTCCAAAAATATAAAAAATTGAATTAAATGAAGAATTTCAAACTTTTTTTGTACTGTAGAGATTCTGTAATTGGCCGCAAACTACCCCAAACTCAAAATCTTCATAACTTTTGACTCATTGATTGGAATGGATTGATTCAAAGCTTCCTATGTTTATATAAATCTAAAGAACCAATTTGAAATTTCACTTTTTAAGAAAATGTTTTTTTGAAGTTTTTTCAGCTGCCCGGGCTACCCGCCGAGTAAAGAAAACAACATATTCTGCCATAACTTTTGTGATCGTAAAGTCAAAAGTTATAAAAATTGTTGGGCCTTAAAGCTACTCCTTGGGCACACATTGTATCAAAATTTCAAAGAAAAAAAACAAAATCTCCATCCGTAGTGAGCTGCCCAAAAAAGTTATAATCTCAAAAAACGTTGTTCAAGGCTTTAGGGGTTAAGCGAACACAACCGGGCTCTAACTAAATCCTATGTCCTATAGATGTCTAAACGTCAATCCATTGTACCTTCCAAGCAATAGATCTTCTTACTAACCTACTTAATTTGTTATTCAGCTTGGTTCCAGCCTTCTTCCTTTAGCTACTTAATGTCTTAATTTTTTTTACTTCTTTTAGATTGACTGCCTTTCCTATTCTAGCTTGTAAATTTATCTTCCTACTTGGTATGTGTGTATGCCGTCTCCCTCTTTCTACGTAGTTTGTTCCTCTACTTCATCTTTGCATATTTTGTATTTCTATTCTACTAATAGGTATTTTGCCACTCTACTCTATTCTATGTATTTTGTCCCTCTACTCTATGTATGTTATCCCTCTCTCTATTCTATGTATTTTATCCCTCTACTATACATATTTTATCCTTCTACTCTACGTTGGGATATTTTGTCCCTCTACTCTACATATTTTATCACTCTATTCTATTCTACGTATTTTATCCTTCTATTCTATTTTATGTATTTTGTCCTTCCATTATATTTTACGTATTTTGTCCCTTTTAATATATGTTCATTCCTTCTACTCTATTCTATATTTTGTTCCTTTACTCTAATCTTTGTTGGCTAATTGACGGCCTCTAATTGCAATTAGATCGCTAGTTCCTTGTTCCTAATTCTTCCCTAATTGCAAAATTAATTGAAATCAAAAACACAAGCTAGGGTTGGAAACCCGCCTTTAATACGTGTGTGGTGGCGCCCTCCAATCCCGTTTCGCCCCACGCCATGTCCATAGGTCCTTTTTGTTGGATTAACATGGTTCCTAATTCCCCACTATTCCTAACTATCCTTCTAATTTGATTGTCTTGGTTCTTAATTCCCCACTAGCTATTCCTAACTATCCTTCTAAATTGATTGCCTTAGTTCCTAATTCCCCACTAACCTCTGAACCTCTGGACCCCTAAATCAATTGGGAAGCCCTAACCTCGCTAGCTGATAGAGAAGCTTCGACCTCGACTAGGACATTTGGGAAGCCCCGATACCTGGCTAGGCCGAGTAGGAGGCCCCGATATCCGGTTGGATTGGAAAGCCCCGACACCAGCTGGGCAGCCCGGCGGATTGGGGGCTCTTGGTCTGGTTGGGAACTCAGGGCTTGGATTGGGGTGCTCACGGCCTAGACTAGGGTGCTCACAACCTAACTGGGGAGCTTATGGTTTGGACTAAATTCCTAATTATTCACACAATGCTAGCTAAATGTTTGTCCTAGTATCCATCCACTTCAAAGGACTAACTAATACTAATGTGTTAAAGACTTAAAGTTGAATTAATTTCCAAAAGTGTTGGAAACTATATGTTGAGACTAGCTCAAAGGAAATTGCTTTTGACACCCCGTTAAGACTTGGGGGTTTAAAGCTTTGCCACGAAAACGGTGATTTTGACACTTGACCAAGACTTTTGATTTCTTAAAGACCTAGGAAAGTCAAAGCTTCGCCGCCGCATATAAGACTCTTATAACTCTGTGAACAAGGGAAGAGAGGGAAAAGGAGATTGTACAAAAACTGCATACTCTCATAAATCACCTCCCTAGTAGCCCTTCAATTTCTCTCAATTCTCTCTTACAACACCACTTAATAGTTCACAAGTACATAAAGTTTCTTCAATATCAATTGCATCAAGTACCACATAAGTTTGGGGGGTCTCAACTCCCCAAGGTACAAAACAAAAGTACCAAGGGTGTAAAAACCTCCAAAAAGCTATCAAAGGCTTCTTTGGCATAAGAAGCCAAAAAAAATCTGGCATAACCTAAGCCCAATAGTACTCCCTTTAAAATATGGGGTATAAGAAAGAGAGAGAATGAGGGGAGAATGGTTGCCTTTTTTATACTTAAAAGGTAGCATTCACCCCCCTCTTAATCTACTAAAAAAAACTAGATTGAAAAATTAAGATGGGCCGTACATGAGACCTCTCTCCAAATCTAATTATCTACTTAAGATCTATGTAATTTGAATTTAGAATTCAAATCTCACCTAACCTTTAAAAGAACTTGTAATCAATCTACTTTTGTCTTCCCAAAATCTACAAGTTCTCACATGAGACTTGTTTTCATGTGTTTCCACTTACTTTTTACTTCAAATTCAAATTTACTTACATCCAAGCACTTGGGCTTGCACCTTTTTGTTTTTGGAGGTGTATGTACTTCTATCTGCTCCCGAAGTTTTCCACACGTTCTCCATACATTCTCCACGGCCATTGGGGGCCAAATTCCCTAATTTCACCTTAGTAGGCCTTAAACCCCATTTCTTCTAATGTGAATTGTCCCCAAACTCTAACTTTTGGATTTTGACTCCAAATTGTAAACGGATTGCGCCATTGGGTCCGGAAGGCCATAATTAATATTGATGAAACCCCTAATCCTTAAACTATGCTCTAAATCTCAACGAAAATCTAATGTAGCTTAAGGCCTAAGTTGGGATAAAATCCCAACTTTTGGAGTTTGACTTTTTTGGACCCCTTTCTTTCACTAGGCTTTTAAGTAGGTAGAGAAGGAATAGGAATAGACCTAAACTAAGTCATGATCCAATGTCATACGCTCCTAATATGCCGGTCGACTTCCAATACCATTCATTAGTACGACAATTGTCGGGGGAATTTGCCGGTATGGGGTCTTCTGCCTATTGAAATGTCATCAAAACTTGGAGGAGTGCTCCGTTGGTGTGACACTGCCTAGCCAAATTTTTAGTGGGATTTTACGGCACTATGGGATATTCTTACGAATTTCCACCCAAATACTGCTGCGATTGACCACCTAGGAAAATGATCAATGAATATTGGAAAATTTCCAAACTTTAAAAGGGAACTCCTATGGATCCCTCCATATGGATGTGAGCTCACATCCCTATTGCATATTTCAAAATATAAGAAAATTCTAGGTACCTTCAATTCAAGGTTAGTATTTTATCCCATATCTTTTTCGATGGTATGGGGAGGTGGAATCTCACTCTAGATTCCCCTACTCGGGAGTTGGGACTTTCTAACCCAACTTGGCCCTTGTGGACTCATTATCCTATTTCCTCACATTTCACTCAAATCATCATTAGTTTATCCAAAATAAGACTCAATTCGAAGACAAACTATCACAAACCCCTTTTATTGACCAGTTACCGTATTGGCATATAGGATGTTTATACTGGTTCTACACTCCTTTGTGGATCTATTGTAGTTATTTGTGCCTTGAATGATGTAGGAATCCAAAAAGAACCCATGAGTCCCTAGTAACAAATCAGGGGTTCACAACAGGGCAGTGGATATCTAGATCGGTTAGTTCCCACATCATACATATAAAACAAAAAACAAAATTAAGAGGATGCCTAATGGCCCCAAATTGGTATTTTTTTTGAAATGTTGAATATCGCTCTTAAAGTAGAGTAGGAGAGAAAACTCATAGTGCTAATTTTTTTAAAAATCAACTCTCAAAATACATAGAGAGTTTACAAAAGAGAGACAAAACAACCAAGGTTTTCCACTACTAGTTCAAGTTACAAGTTTTTCTCCAAACATCTAGATTTGTTAAAAAGGAAGCTAAGGGTCTAGTGTCCAGAGCTTGAGGCTCTTAAAATTCAAATTTGAAAGCCAGACCAAAGGCTAATATCCTAGAACCAAACAACATAAGGAAATTGATTACATACAAAATTCAAGTCGACCCAAAGGATAATCAGGACCAATTGAAGTCAACTCTTATTTATCTGACCTCCAACTTGCTCCCTTGCTCCGCCCTACCAAGAATTTCATCTATGTATATGCAATCGGTGCACTCACTTACAACCAATTCCCAAACACTAAACTCAAAGATTAGAAGAGTGAAGGAGACAATTTTTGGTTTAGAAAGTAGTAGAGAGAAAGGAGAATCTCCTTTTGAGCCACGTTGACTTTTATAACCACATTTTAATTTGGTAGAAGACAAGTGGGAAAAACAAAGAAAAGAATAGTTTGACTTTGGAAGAATTTAAGAAGTTTTCTAGTTCAGGAAAAAATTGGAAAACCTTAGTTGTAGTGGGATTTAACTTTAAGAACCATTTAGCAATTAATTTTGAAATTAGAATATTTTAGAATATTTTAAGTTTTGATTTTAGAAACCTATTGAAAAGAAAAGAAAAAGTCTAAAAGATAAAGAAAAATCCAAAAAGAAAGATAAAAGAAAGAATGGAGCACTAAAGGAGAATACATCATTTGAGAGGTTCTATAAATATACCAAACGTGACACTTAAATACAAGATTATTGAGATGGAGGTTGAGTTGGCACATCATAGAGAACTTTTGGGATTACACAAAGATCTCAAAGTAGTCATGATAGAGGTTAGTTTATGAAATTTTCCTTCCCTTTTCATTTTTTTTTTCATGATTCCATTTAAAGTAGGATTAGCAATTAGTCATTGAAATTCAATTACAAAACAATTACATATAAGTATATAACTAGTAGAAATTTATGATTTAGAGGTAGAAATAATTAGCTAATTTTAACAGTCAAAATTTACCATAAAAAGTCACATTTATCCAAAAATTAAAGTTCAAGATTTCTACTTTTGAAAAGGAAAAATTAGACTAAGATAAAAATCAATTTACCTTTTAGGAGTTTCACCAATATAGTAAAAATTGGTTAACCATTCACCAATTAGGTAAAAATAAAACCAAAACCTAAGTTAGGAATACAATCTTGGACAAAATATTTTGGAATCCAAAAAACCCAAATTTTCTTCCAAATTGATCAAATCGTCAAAGAGTTAGAATAGGATGAAGTTTTAGCCAAAAATAGTGATCAATTAGATGAAAGTCAACTAGAATTGACCAAATTAAGTTAACTTCACACTCCAATAGAGATTTGAAAATAAAAAATAACCAATAATCAAACAGCCAATTCCAATAGTCAGAACATTTGCAATCAACGGATGAAGTTCTAGAAGTTAGTTTTGTCATCAAACTTCATCCGTAATTATCCACTAGGAAATTAGGTCAAACTTAGATTTCTTTATCATTTTAGGTAGGGAAAAATAACCTTTACAACTTAGTCCAATTCGTTTTTTGATCAATTGCCATTTTAGCAAACTTTAGTTTGGACTATTATAGCCAAAACCAGCCAAAACCTTAGCAAGTAGTTATTTTGAATAAGCAATTGCAAAGTGAACCAATTAGGAGTAGAAAAATTAGCAAGATCCATTGCTTTGAAGGTGTAAGTAGATTACACATAGGTTAGACACCCATTTGGATTTGTTAACAAAAGCAGCAGAACGTAGTTGTGTATACTTTAGGGCAATTGCATGAAAGACTTGTACTATTTTCCATCACACGTCTCATGCTGATCTATTTTCGTACCATAAATTTTGCATTTTTGCTTGAAATGACTCAAAATTTTTAGAGAAGGTATTCATAACTATCATACACCTTACATAATTTTTTCATAATTTTCAAAAATACTTCAATATAAAAATAGTACTAGTGATTGAATGTCACATATGACAATTTGGAGGTTTTTAGTACTATGGAGTACCTTTTTTTTAATGATTTTAAAATGAAATTTGGATAAAATGGTCTTCTAGTAGACTTCTAGCTCTTTAAAGAAGGATTTTTGAAAACAATTGATTTTAAGTCATGTGGAAGTCTACAAAGTGAGCTTCCTTCTACTTGAATTTTGAAACATATAAAATATTATTTTGGTGGTTTTTTTGGTGAATGACCATCTCCATAAAGTTGTTGCAAATTGAAATTTTTTATTTTTTGTATATACTTATTTTTACTATTTTTACCTAATTAAAACATGAAGGTATGTATTTTCTTGAGGTTTGGCACTTTTCAAGTTTTCCTACTTAGAAAGTTTTCATATACAATTCCTTTTGTAGGTACCTTTGTCTTAAAGGTGTATTCATAAGTCACATTTTTTTAAATTAAATTTTTTTTCTAATTTAATAGTACTCCAGAAAAAGTCAGGAGTACTATTGCAAAACGCAACAAATAGTACAAGTCTTTTGTGCAATCACTCTTTATTCCAAAGGTGGGAATAAAATGCCTACAGATTGCAAGAAATACTTGTACTATTTTGCTTCACACGTTGCATGTTGATTTGTTTTTTGGCCATTACTTTTGTATTTTTGCTCCAATTGACTCAAGATTTGTAGAAGAGGTAGTCATGACTATCATTAATCTACTCTAATTTTTTTTATAATTTTCAAAAATAATTTACTGTCCAAAAATAGACCCCAATTGAATGTCACACTAGCCAATTTGGAGGTTTTTAGTACTACTTAGTACCCCAAAAAATGAATTTTGAGCTAAAATTTGGATGTAATAGTCTTCTAATAGACTTATAGCTCTCTACGGAAGGAGTTTTTTTTAATTTATCTAGTATAGAAGTCTACAAAGTGAGCATCTTTGTGCTTGCATTTTGAAATATATAAAGTATTATTTTAGAGATTTTTTTGATGAATGACCATCTTCACAAAATTGTTACAAATGGACAATTTTGATTTTGTGAATTTACTTTATTTTTCTATTTTTTCCTAATTAAAACATCAAAGTGTGTATTTTCTTCATTTCTTGGGACTTGGCACTTTTCTATTTCACCTACTTAGAGAATTTTTCTATGCAATTCCTTCCTTGGGTACCTTTGTCTTAAAGGTGTAAACATTCATCATATTTTTTCAAATTTAAAAAAAAATTCAAATTTAAAATTATTTCCAAAAAAATCATGAAAATACAATATATAGTAGAGGTGTTTCTTGCAATCACACTTCATTACTTTGAACTTCATGTCTTCTCACTTTAATTTGAAGTTCAAATATTAGAACTAGTTTTATGTAAAGCTACTTAAGGCCTTATTGGTTAAATTGAGACAAAATGGTGATTTTGAGACTTGCAAAAATGATTATGTAATGATTATTGAAGTAAAAGTTGTTGAATCCAACAATAAATGAATGATGGTGATTTGAGAATTCGCTTATACATTTCAATGGAGGCTTTTGTATTAACTTAGATGGTCATTTAGATGATGCATAAGGATGATGAGCAGAACAAAGTAGAATAAAGAACGTGGATTTTCAATTGGGTATATAGCCTTTGGACATTTGCAAACTTAAAAAGTAATTGGATCCAAGGACCACAATTTCCACTAAAGAGAACGAGTCGTGAAATTCTACAATTGACTTAAATTTGACCAAAAAGTTTTACGTACTCAATGTGTAGCCTTGATAGCCTCGATCTTTTTTAACCTACTTTTCTATGTCCATTTCTATACTAATTATAGAATACACAATATGGAAGGCATGGACCTTGTAAATCTAAGTTACGGTTATGGAACATTCTATTTTTAGTAAGAAATAACGCATCTTACATTCTTACAACTAGTAAGAGCTTCAATCTTTTTTAGCAGCTTCGCATTTAATTACATATACAGCCTTCCCTGCCTCTTCGACTTTCAGCTTTGCAAGACCTCTTAAGATATCTTTGCGTCGAGAAGAATAATGTGACCCACTTCCATTGTATGGAGTTCCATTCTCACTCAGACTATGACAGTCAGTGCTTTTCCGTTTCGATGCTTATGTGCTCTGAGTCGAAATACATTTGGAATTCCTTTGGGGCGTTTTAGGCAGAGGGCCCTTCGTATTGTTTGATAGTGGAAGAGTAGTTTTGATAGATATGGTGTCCAGAGAGCGTTGATGTTTTCTAAAAAATCGTTGACGGAAAAGACTATCTGTGGATGGCAGGCGCCTTCCCCCTATCGAATTGGAGGAACGAGTTGGATTGTCCTCAAGTCAAGATGAGCGAACGACGTTACCAAAAGCAACAGGTTCAAGTTGGGAATCCACAGCCACGGTAGGGTTAGCAAGCAACAGATTCAAAGGCGGGACATTATCCTCGAGGCGAGGATGCCCCGAAGCATCTTCGATAGGGAGTTCGAGCTTTCGACTGGTCGCTCCATCCCTTTGCGGAGTCGGCGACCAGGACTTTCCTCGGCTCGAGGATGTCTGTTTCAACGGCGACGGCGAGCAAATGGGAGTCCTGCCCGTAGTGCGACTCGGCAGGCTGTCGACAACACCATCTTCAATATTCCCCTTGGAAAAGTCAATGGCGGTTGATGTTGCATTTGCAGCTGAACTCAACATGTAAGGCTTGGATATTGGAACCGATTCGCAGTTCCCACCGCCAAAATCAGATTCGATGGAGGGCAAAATCTCTGATCCCAAGAGGAGGCTCCTCGTGAGCTTCTCTCTTGTTGGCATTGGAATCAAGCGCAAAGCTCCAAACTGCAATAAAACAGTAACGATGCACATTCAAAGACGGTCCTTGCTATAAGTACACGGATACATATAGAACTTGCTATCCATCAAGATTGATGAAGCACATGATTTTCAAGATGAACGTAGAATGCCATAAAAGAAACATTATATTTATTTTACAAAAAAATGTTACGTACATAAAAAAATGAGTTACCATTTGCTTGGACTCCCTCAATGCCTAATTCTACAATCAAAAAAATCTATTTTCTACAACGATGGCGTTTCTCGATGGTGATCCTTGCCATGGGCACTTTGAAACGAGTATTCATGCAATCCGCCGACTCCCTCATGACCTCAAGGATTTCCTTGAGATGAAAATGGTCATGAGAGAGGGGGTTATTGCCTATCCTATTCTCGTCTACGTATCGCAGCAACCCCCCCGTAGGGATTGCACCCCAAATGCAGCCGTCAGAGCCACGGGAGTAGCTGTCCCATGAGGACGTCATCCCTCTGATGAGCGTAGCTCCAGATCTCTAGGAAGATGGAGTTCCCTGTCTCATTGCAGACACTCTTTTCGAGAGAGTCGTCAATGAGCAGGGTGTCATCCATCGAAAACAACGCCCCCGCATTTCCAAAGGTGTCAAACAGACTATATTTGAGCACTTTCATGTACAATTCTTTCACACCACGGTGAAAGAACTTTCCCGGATTGTACTCTATCTTTGTACAGTTTTCCTGTCCTAGGATGTTATAGGGGGGTCTGCACCTCCCGAACAAGTGTCTCGTGATGGCCTCCGCGTTATACTTGTACATTGATGACCAGACCACGACCTTATTCGCGATTTCAGACACCTGTTTCAGAAATTCACCGACGTTCTGCCTAGCGAATACAGCCTTGGACCCGATGATGGTCGGGTATTGATGGCTGAGAACATTGTCTTTGACCTTGTAGTGCGTGAAACCTTTGCCGAATTTCGTCGACGAGGAGTGACACAACACACCGTTGAGGTCGAAGACAATGTTCATCCACTTCCTCCTTGGCGGAGGCATGATCGGACGTTCAACCGTCCGCATGACCTCCCTTCCTCCCTTCGATCCTACCTGATCAAACTAGAACAACATAGAATTGGAGTTACCTGAATAATTGCAGGACAGGTACAAAGCCAAAATGCAAAGAGACGCATTGCAACTTGCTACTTGACTGCGCCTTCCCCTTAGGAATTGGCTTCATGGGTAACGAGCGATGCAATCTTACATTGACCCCAAGCTGAACCAAAAACATCGGAAAGGGAATTCAATTAGACACACATACACACTTATGTCGATTGTAAATTCCGAAAATTTATTTACACAGTGTATAAAATACATTTTCAAAATTTTAAGGCTGTCAAAGTTGTACACTCCATGACTACTCTATAGTATACTACGTTCGGTCCGCCGCAAACGGGTTCTCCGTCAGCACCAAACGTTCAAGGAGTACTGGACGCCTCCTGTCAGACATGACACATCAAAATAAGAACTCACTAAAGAACTTTCTATCTTTATAGGGTCAAAGACCTTATCTCGTGTTTTCATATTCAATCAAAGGCGTAAGGACCAAAAGATTGTACCAACGTCGGTTCTACCGGGTTGAGAGGACCTTGATCTCCACCCTCCATCGTAACAACTTGAACTTCCCCTTCCCCAGGGACAATTTCATCAGGGTCATTCTCCCCGTAGTCCAATCTCTCCTCCTCTTCGATCGGAGAGGAGGTCTGCATGGGCTCATGCACTTGTTCAAACGTACCAGGTTGAAGCGTCGATATTGGACTCGAGGGCTGCTCCTTCACGACTTCAACGATATTGTCGAGTCGACGATAATCTCAAGCCTGTTCTTCAACAGGTCCTTACGGTTGAGGTAAGGCCACCTCAAATGCAGCCACCTCCGGCGATGCCATCCTCACCCTAAGCTGGGATGCAAGAGTGCATTCGACAACTTCAGTGTCGACTAAGGAAACGACTTGGGAAGTATCCTCGAGTTGAGGATACGGAAGTCCAGAAACCAGTTGCTGCACTGGAGGAGGAATTGGGACGGCAGGTGGGGCAGGCCAGGGAAGCTACAACTGGATGGCCGTTTGACCCAACTGACTCTCTACCAGTTGCGAGAGCTTCTGCAACTTGAGCTCCAAAGTAGACAGTTTCTCCTTCGATTGAACAAATTCTTGCATGACAGCGATGAGTTTGGCATTCATTTCCTCCAACTACTTGTCCTTCGCTTTCTTCTCCGTTGTCCTCTCGATCCGCTTTCTTCTCACCTCCTCCTGCTCTGCCTAGTAGTCCTTTTTTATTTTGATCGTTCTCTCGTCAAGGAGGACTAAGGGTTTCAATTCTTTCTGCTTCGAAAGACCATCATGATTGTCGTTGTCGTGATCCGAATCGTGGGGATGATCCATGGGGTCATCTTCATCTCCAAAGTCATAAAAGAGAGGCTTCCCATCTTTATCCACCTCACCGATGGGAAGCCTCCTCTCTTGTATGACCACATCTTCATCTTCAGATTCTTTGTCCCCTTCCTTCACAGGCGACTTCATGAACGAGTCTTCTTGCCTCCGAAGCCCAGGGAGTCATCTTCCTCTCGACGTTTCGTTCTCCGCTCCACCTATTGCCGCTCGAATTCTGAGTCTGTCTCCATATTCTTGTCATCCTCAGACTCGTCATGCTTGGTTGAAGCAGAATTCAACGGTGCTCGTGGAGAAGGCTGATGTTCCACAATCTCCAAAACCTCCAGCTCATTAGGTTCAGGTACAACGGGTTGTGCAGCCTTGTCGCCAGCAGCAGGTACAGACGCCTAGAGATATATCTCGAATGTGTTTGTTCCATACTCGTCAATTCCCTGGACACCTGGATCTGGTGTTGCGTACGGGCCAACGTTTTCTCTCACTCGAGAAGAAGGTCGAACTACTGAAGCTGGGGAGACAAAAGTAGTAGCCGGCGATGGTGGCGAGTCCGATCGTACTACAATTGGTCCACGTGATTGAGGCTTCACGTAATCCAAGGAGTATGGCGAATTCCCAATCATAAAGTCCCTTTTATCCATCTTCTCTGCTAGAGAAGAGATCGCTTTGTAGGACTTCACCTCACTCTTGTCGACAAATCCATAGTAGAAGGCCCCAAACATTTGCAAAATACAAAAACCAGTTCTATTAGAACATCATCAAGGAACTTGATATCGTGGCCGCCGCAACAGGTATCATCGGGTTGATGATACCAGATTTCACTAAGCCAATTACCAACACCCGATGTCTACATAATTCAGAGGAATACAAAAGACGATATCATCGAGTCAAGGATAACTTCTAGAAAGGGTCAGGTACTCACCTTAGCTACGAGCATGAACTTTGTCCCTTTGTAAATGCCAAGGACGTTCTCCTTTGACTTCGCAAAAGCTTGAAGGATGTCCAAATAAAACTCCATACAAAGTTCGCTGGGATTAATCCTCCACTTCGTTTCAGTATTCTTCCCCCAATCCGAGTAATATACATTTGTTGGGATGGTCGAATAACTTGACTTTAGGAGCGCTCGACTGGACGCTGCAAACTTGTTATTCTTTTTGAATAGGAAGAGGAGGGACATGTTGGGAGCCGTCCCTTGAGAGGTCACATTGTCCAAAAGCTCAGCTCTAGCTGGATGGTACGTGGACAAAACGCTCTTATAATCTGTCATATGAAGCAACGCAAAGGCCTTCGCGGCTCGATGTCATTTGATCTCCGCAAAATGAAGAGCCACACATTGGCTTTGTTCATTTTTGGTGAAAGATTCTTCCACAGAAAGGTCAAGAAACGACCTATGGCACTGCTTGTGTTTGTGGGCTTCTCTCTTGGAGCCACCCTGAAATCGACCAATGCGAAGTTCACATGGCGATTGTGGTAGCGATAACTTGAGCTCGTTACCAGTGCCATCTTTGAGTAGTCCACGCCTCTAATTTGAACACCACCAGATGGATCAGGAAGCTGGTACTTCAGCTTCATGAAACGTTGAAACATGTGTAGAATCGCGGGAAATTGGTTCTCTAGGTCCTTTGCGTGCTTCAACCATGCGTCATTCCTTAATCGCATCTTGAAGTAATCAGTGCCCAGGTGCGTTAGCAAGAAGTCCCATGAAGTTGAGGTGAACTGATGTCTGGCTTTCCAAGACTTCCAGGTCTCATTCAGAACCTCACCATCAGCTGTGATGAACTTTAAGCTTAGGTTAATTGCTATGAGATCCTATAGCTGTGAGTGCTCCTAACTCCACCCTCGAGCTAAGAGTTTTTTACACAGGTCCTATGTCTAATTGAGTTTTCTTTCTAATTGGGTATTAAAAGAAAGCCTTCCAAGCAATGAACTCTTTTAGTCACGTCTTTTAAGTGTTTCTAATCTGATTTTGTGGTTATAATTCTATCTATTCTATTCTAAAATTCAACCAAATGAGAGCTTACTCTATTCTATTCTATCAAATGATGTTGCCTAAATCTAATTCCAAGCATTTGGTAAAAAGAAACTTAACAGCAAAACAATGAGAATAAAAATCAAATGTGAGCGGTTTACCTCCTCTACGTAAATCTCCATAGTCCCGTCGTCAAACATCATCATGTGTAAATATTCTCCCACAACCTCGCCATCAAAATCATCCCAGCTCTCCATCTAATCCATAATAATTCTCACGTTGTTGGTCAATTAATTCTGTCCTGATTAAAAAGAAATTAAAGGTTATGTAGCGTGAATTCAATTGCGTAGTTCTTTTAATTCCTAGGTTCTCGGTAATTAGGAAATACTACAATTAAATTGGTCTACCTAGTTGGTTAATGTCCTATTTTAAAGAAATCAACGGAAATCTAGTAGTTAACTATTTGTTGTTTTTGTTTTTATTTTAGTTCTCCATTGATATTATAAAATTCCAACGAATTCCAATTGAATTAAATTAATTTGGATGGAATTTTCCTTCAAATCTTTTCAAATCCAATTAATTTTTGAAATTATTTTAATCATAAAGAAATTGGTTGTCAATTTGTTTGTTTCCCTTTTGGCTTATTAGAATATTTTAATCAAAAAATATCATCAAATCTTTTCAAATCTAATTAATTTTTGAATTTGCGTTAATTATAAAGAAATTGTTTGTCAATTTGTTTGTTTCTTTTTTGGCTTATTAGGCCTAATAAAACAAAACCAACAAAATCCAAGCCGTCTAAGAATCTAATTAATAACTAACTACCAAAGAATGTAGAACATACCCCAAGAATAAAAGCCAATTCAATAGTGAGATTCCTAAACAATGAGTTTTTAATTGCCAAAGGTCAAACACAAAGAATATAGCACCTTATTCAATAGTGAGATTCTTTCAAGAAATGATTTTTTAATGCTAAATTCCCTCACATGGTTATCTCTCACGTAATCCTTCTCCCCTTAATTCCTTTCTTCTTTCTCAACCTTGCACTTAGTTTTTTGCAATGTTTAGTGAAGAAGTTGGCTATGGAGTTTTGAGTGAATAGAGCTTCTAGGATGGAGTGTCAAAGTTGCAAAGATTGGATTTTTAATGTAAAATCAAAAGTGGTAGAGGAGTTTTAATTCCGCATCTTTTGATTTTCGATTAAAACTCAATTTTTGTAATATCACTTTTCCAACCTAAGTTGGTGTAAGGAGAACTTACTTGCTTTGTTGTGTGTGTGTATTGGATATGGTGTGGTTGTTCTTGTTGTTTGGTTTATCTTTTTTTTTTCTTGATCCAGTCCCTGGACCTGGCCTGGCCTCCGCTCCTCGACTCTGGCCTCCGCTCACCCGACTACATGGCGCTCCCCCATTGGACGGACCCCGTCACCCACCTACGTGGCGGCTGCTAAGTGGCCCTCGGGGGGGAGTCTGCTACTGCCTTGCTCTGCCCGTCTGGCCTGCTCCGCTGGTCTGGCCTTCCTGGACTGAAATTTGAACACTAACTAAACTGAATTTTGGGATTTTGAAGAAAAGGAAATTTTGGATGCTAAACTAAAGGAAATTTTGGATACTAAACTAAAAGAGTCATTTAAACTGATGAGGTGGTAATCAAGACTCTAAGTGCTAGTTTGGCTTGCAAGGGTCCTTGTCAACCAAAAGCCATCAATTGTGAAGTTTAACTTAGAAAGAGTACACTTGATGGGGTTGGGTGTAGGTTTTATAGGTTTAAGTTTTTTTCAATTGTTCCTATTCAAGTACACTTGTAGTCAAGGATGTGTTTAGTGGGTTGTCCAATTTCCTGAGAGGTAAGGAATAACACCCTAAGATCAAATGCACTTAGGTGCAGTTTGTTGCATAGGGTTATTTTTGGTTGTCACAAAATTACTTTAGTATTCCAAGTATTTAGGCGCAGAAGGAAGTACACATGACAGTGTTTAACCGAACTTCCACTGGAAAATATTTTAGAATGTCCACAACTTAGAACTTTAAAATCTGGGACCAAAGGAGGTACACATGACAGTGTTTAAATCGAACTTTGGCACCAAATTCTTCAAGTTTCCGAAAAGAAGGCTTAGAAGAGAAGTTGAGGTTGGCCTAATGGTAGAGGGGAAAGGTGGATCTTTTGAAGGGGCCCTAGGCCTTCAAAGTCCCAATAAACACAACAAGACTTGGCTAAGAATTTTGGTCCAAGCAGTGCTCCGACCACGTCGGTAGCACAAGTAGAATAACAAACTGTCGGTATGTAAAAGAAAAGGGGTACTGGCAACCTCGAGGGGGGCCCTTATATACCCGTGGCCGGGCCCCAATCGGTAATTGCCAGTGAAAACACTTTATTACTTCCTACCCTAAACTACCCTAATGTAATTTCAAAATATTAGTTGTTTAATGGTGGAAATTTCTAAAAACATCCCCATTTGGCAAAAAAAATCTTGGCCAAATCAAATCCAAGATCTTAACCCAAAATATTTTGGAATTAACCCTAATTTACGTAGATATTTTGCAAATTAACCAAAAGTCATTTGGAAAATTGTCTTTCTTTAGCCCAAAGATGGATTTTTACACAAGAAAGAGATCTTGACCAAATCCAATCTTTGATTTTCCAAGAGATATTTCCAAAATTACTTCTAATTAACCGCAATTAACGATTAAAAAGTCAAACTAAGAGCTGACCCTCTCTATCTTTTAGGGAACAACTCAAAACAGAAAACCGTCTGCGCCATTGTCTTCAGAAGACCCCAATTAGCCTAAGGGATCCCTTACCCCTCACTCCTAGGCCGTTTGCGCGCCCAAATTGGAATTACGGTAACTCCAATTAAAAGTCAAAAATTTAACTTTTAGGATTTGCGCATTTTGATGAATTTGTCAGGCCAGGGTCGTTAGGAATGTCCCTGAGAGTAAGGAATGACTCCTTATTTGCGACAATCGGACATCATTCGCTCCTGATACGCCGGTCAACCCGCCGCCAACTTGTAACTTCCAATGAAATTGCCGGTTTTGGTAGTTGGGAATGTCGGAATGTCTTCAAACTTGACCGGGCGCTTATTAAGCACACAAAAACCTATCCTAATTTTTAGTGAGATTTTACTGCATCATGTGTAATTTCCATGAATTTACAAACATTTCTATGTGCGGTTGACTTCCCATGGAGTCAACGTGGAATTTTGGAAAAATCCGAAATAAATTGGGTAACATCTAGGGCACTCCTAGATTCTTGGTGTTGGTCCCACGCAACCTTGCACCTTTCTAATTTTAGTAATTTGGAATTACTTTGCCCAATTTGGACAATTTAATTCCCGATGCTCGGGAATCTTGGACAATTGTTTGATTCTTGTTCGCTCCTAGCATGCTCCTACCCTTGGAACACCTCTCTGTAGTCTTCAATCTTCAATCCTCCATCTTTTGTCTTGTGAACTTCGAACTCTCCAAATCCATTGTAGTGGTTTTACTTTTAAATTCAATTTGTTCCAAAACTGAATTTAAGCCCTGGTAACTCTTCCACGCTCGTAGTAGACTCTTTTAGCTTAGTCAGTATGTCATGTGCATCTTTAAAAGGTTGACTTTGCACAGGCAATTGCTAGGACTGACTAACTCTCTATTCCTTATTTCTCTCGGAATTACTAAATCTTCACATAAACTTGCTTTGGAGACTTAGAATGATTCAAATTTTTAGGATTAGGAATTTTCCACCTTCTAAGTTGGTTTTCCACCATTTTGGCATAGACTGACACCAAAACTCCTTCAACACTCTTTTTATGTCTTTTTCTTGAATATTTTAGCTAATTTTTGCTATTAAATCGCGAAAAATGGACCCAGAGTCCTGAGTGCCATCTCGAGGGCTCACAGTAGCACAACCTTTTTACGCTTCCTGCGCTCGACCCACTCCTTGTGGGTCATGTTGCCAAAAACTAGAACTTTGGTCGACGAGACGGAGACCTTTGGATATTTAGATATCCGTCCTGGGGTCAAACCGAGTAGGTATTGTACGTTGACACCGAAGTCCTTGTCCGTGAAGTGTCCATAGTGCTTGAAGAACTCCCTCTTCAATGACATGTTCTTTGCTTTGAACATCTTGTTCACTTTATATGGTTCCAAAGCCAAGGAGTCAACCAAGTCACCTTCAAAGTGCTTCGTCAAGAAGCTCTCCCAGAACTCCCACAGGTCGTCTAGTAGGGTGATTATTTGGATCTCATTCTTGAGATCTGAGGTTCCATTGATCAAGGCACCATCCCAGTCCGGGTTTATATTTCTGAACCGCTCGATGACAGCATCCGTGAAATTCTGCAGAACAGTTCACAATAACATTCATCAAAAATTTTGCAGGTGATTGTGCCATATCGTCGACTCGATGATAATCCAAGCATTTATATGATTAACATCTGTGAAAAAATTTATAGAATTTTACTTCTTCACCATGAAAAATGCAAGAGTGAACACCTACACTGAACCTTAGGTATCATCGAGTCGATGATACTCACCTTATATTTCACCAGGTCAATTGTTGCTCCATTTTTTCGCGTCGCATCCTCTGATTTCATGTCAGTCGGACGACCTTAAGTAACCCAAATCCTTCTGCAACTAATTATTTGGTTGCCCCACGTTGGTTGAGCGTGGTTTAAGTGATTGGTGTAGTTATAAAACTTCGAGATGTTTCTTAATTGGTTATCGTCTAGAGACCATACGATGTAAGCATCCCAGGTCCTTAGTTCCACCTTCCTGGCTTCCCCATAACTGCGTATTTGCAGCTCTTGAGAAGCTTTTATGCTATGCTAGCCATTAATAATCATGAAGTGGCCAGCCTTAATATCATCCCACTTCCTTGGTTTGTAGTCTCCATCCAAACCCACTAGAGTAAGGCACACTTTCTGCCTTTGTTTGATGTCTATTAGCTGGATGAGCTCCCTCTTCACGGCCTCCAGAATGTCTCTCTGAAGAGTACGAATCAAAAACTCGGGACGCGCCACATCGCACTGTTTGATGTCAACTTTTGCTTTCTCTTCATCAAACAAAAAGCACTTCCTGTGCTTAGCCCAGAACTTCTTTTGAATCTTGTCAAACTTCTTAAAGTCTGGAATCTCAGGCTCAGATGGTGCTGGACCCCCTAATACGGTAGTGAGTGCGGAAGAGGAACTGTTGGTAGCAGCTGCTGCAGACAAAAGGCTCTTCTTTCTTTTCCTGCTTGACTCACCTTGTGGAGGAGGGTTCCTTTTCTTGGGCTCAGATCTCGACTGACCAGGTTTTGAAACTCTCCTCCCTGACCCGGCACCAGTCGCAGTTCTTCTACCTTGATTAAGGTTCACTGGACGTTGTCTCTACTTAGAAGAACCACCAATTACAAGCTACTTCTCCACGTATTCCATAGCATAACGGTCCAATGTTTGGAAAATGAGTCGCACCCGAGTGGCATTGGACTTAGCAATGCTGTTCTTCTAAGGAACGTACCTATGAGCCCTTGAGATGGCACTCAGGACTCTGGGTCCATTTTTCGCGATTTAATAGCGAAAATTAGTCAAAATATTCAAGAAAAAGACATAAAAAGAGTGTTAAGGGAGTTTTGGTGTCAGTCTATGCCAAAATGGTGGAAAACCAACTTAGATGGTGGAAAATTCCTAATACTAGAAACTGGAAACATTCTAAGTCTCCAAAGCAAGTATATATGAAGAATTAGTAATTCCGAGAGAAATAAGGAATAGAGAGTTAGTCAGTCCTAGCAATTGCCTGTGCAAAGTCAACCTTTTAAGGATGCATAAGACATACTGACTAAGCTAAAAGAGTCTACTACGAGCGTGGGAGAGTTACCAGGGCTTAAGTTCAGTTTTGGAATAAATTGGATTTAAGGGTAAAACCACTACCAAGGATTTGGAGAGTTCGAAGTTCACAAGACAAAAGATGGAGGATTGAAGATTGAAGACTACAGAGAGGTGTTCCAAGGGTAGGAGCATGCTAGGAGCGAACAAGAATCAAACAATTGTCCAAGATTCCCGAGCATCGGGAATTAAATTGTCCAAATTGGGCAAAGTAATTCCAAATTACTAAAATTAGAAAGGTGCAAGGTTGCGTGGGACCAACACCAAGAATCTAGGAGTGCCCTAGATGTTACCCAATTTATTTCGGATTTTTCCAAAATTTCACGTTGACTCCATGGGAAGTCAACCGCACATAGAAATGTTTGTAAATTCATGGAAATTACGCATGATGCAGTAAAATCTCACTAAAAATTAGGATAGGTTTTTGTGTGCTTAATAAGCGCCCGGTCAAGTTTGAAGACATTCCGACATTCCCAACTACCAAAACCGGCAATTTCATTGGAAGTTACAAGTTGGCGGCGGGTTGACCGGCGTATCAGGAGCGAATGATGTCCGATTGTCGCAAATAAGGAGTCATTCCTTACTCTCACGAACATTCCTAACAACCCTGGCCTGACAAATTCATCAAATTGCGCAAATCCTAAAAGTTAGATTTTTGACTTTTAATTGGAGTTACCGTAATTCCAATTTGGGCGCGCAAACGGCCTAGGAGTGAGGGGTAAGGGATCCCTTAGGCTAATTGGGGTCTTCTGAAGACAATGGCGCAGACGGTTTTCTGTTTTGAGTTGTTCCCTAAAAGATAGAGAGGGTCAGCTCTTAGTTTGACTTTCTAATCGTTAATTGCAGTTAATTAGAAGTAATTTTGGAAATATCTCTTGGAAAATCAAAGATTGGATTTGGTCAAGATCTCTTTCTTGTGTAAAAATCCATCTTTGGGCTAAAGAAAGACAATTTTCGAAATGACTTTGGATTAATTTGCAAAATATCTACGTAAATTAGGGTTAATTCCAAAATATTTTGGGTTAAGATCTTGGATTTGATTTGGCCAAGATTTCTTTTGCCAAATGGGGATGTTTTTAGAAATTTCCACCATTAAACAACTAATATTTTGGAATTACATTAGGGTAGTTTAGGGTAGGAAGTAATAAAGTGTTTTCACCGGCAATTACCGATTGGGGCCCGGCCACGGGTATATAAGGGCCCCCCTCGAGGTTGCCAGTACCCTTATTTCTCGCACCGACACTTTGTTCTTCCCACGTGCTACCAACATAGTCGGAGCACTACTTAGACCAAAAGACTTTGGCCAAGTTTGTTTTTGTTGTGTTTGATTTTTGAAGGCTTAGGGCCCCTTCAACTATTTCTCATTTCCCATTTGCTATTGACAATCCAACTTCAACATTGTGAGTTACTACTAGTCTATGGAAATTTCAAGCATCGAGTACCAAAGTTCGGTTTAAACACTATCATGTGTACCCCCTTTGGTGGCAAAATCTTGAAATACTAAGAAATTTTAAGAATTTAAAGTGAAAGTTCGGTTAAACACTGTCATGTGTACCTCCTTTTGCGAATAAAACTCTTAAAATACCATCCGTCCAACCCCTACGGCGAAGCTTTGAACTTAAATCATTAGGGGAAACAAGTCTATCTCTCCAAAACCACTCTTCGATTATTCTCCTTCATACCCAACCTATTCTAGTCTTGGAAAGATAATTGATAAGACTTTGAATTGGTAAAGTGTTAGCCTTAGTCATCCATTAGAGTTTTCATTTCAATTTAAATCAAATCCCAAAAAGTTAGTTATCTAGTTAGTTCGTTTTTTTTAATATCAAAATTTAGTTTAGATCACAAGAGAAAAACCAAAATTTCAGCCAAGCAGCGGCCAGACCAGCAGTGGATAGAGCTAAGCAGCGGCTTGACCCCCTCACCCCGCCGGCCACGTGGCAGGGGCTCGGGGGCCTTATTGAGCCTGAGCGGGTGCCGACTGAGGGCTGGGCGGGTGCCGAAATTGGGAGCCAGGGGTTGGGTGCCAAAACTGGAAGCCAAGGAGTTGGGGCCATCCAGGGTTCAAAAACTCACATCTCATACAAGTGAGAATTCTCACCCAAATCTTTGTTACAATTATTTAAATTTTGGTCAGATCAAAGGAGAGTTACAAGAGAAATTCTAAACTCCTCACTTCAATTCCTCACCAAAAATTAAACAATTGCAACATAAAAAATCTTCGTCCATCTTTCGCAACTAAAAACTCCATAGCCGCCACTCCCCTTACAAAAACTTGCAAAACATCTCGGAAGCAAAGTGAGGAGGAAGGAAGGAATTAGGAGAATTAAGGGAGGATTTGGCATTAAAAAATCAATTTCCTGAGAATCTTACTATTGAAATCTAATTCTTTATTCTCAACGTTGACCCCACCCCCTTTTAAAACTAATTGTTTTAGAATCTTACTATTGAATTGGCACTTATTCTAGGGAGTATGTTCTACATTCTTTGGTCGGTAGTTCTTCATTAGATTCTTAAAAGGTTTGGATTTTGTTGGTTTTGTTTTATTAGGCCTAATAAGCCAAAAGGGAAACAAACAAATTGACAACTAATTTCCTTACAAACCAACGCCAATTTAAAAATTAATTAGATTTCAAAAGATTTGATGTTAGTTTTTGATTAAAATATTCTAATAAGCCAAAAGGGAAACAAACAAATTGACAACCAATTTCTTTAGAATTAAAATAATTTCAAAAATTAATTGGATTTGAAAAGATTTGAAGGAAATTTCCATCCAAATTAATTTAATTCAATTAGAATTCGTTGGAGTTTTATAATATCAATAAAACTAACAACAACAAATAAGTAAACCATTAGATTACCGTTGATTTAGAATAAAACATTACAAACTAGGTAGACTAATTTAATTGCCGTATTTCCTAATTACCGGGGATGTAGGAATTAAAAGAACTACGCAATTAAATCCACGCTACATAACCTTTAATTTCTTTTTAATCACGACAGAATTAATTGACCAACAACGTGAGAATTATTATGGATTAGATGGAGAGCCGAGATGATTTTGATGGCAAGGTTGTGGGGGAATATTTACACATGATGATGTTTGACGACGGGACCATGGAGATTTACGCAGAGGAGGTAAACCGCTCACATTTGATTTTTATCCTCGTTGTTAAGTTTCTTTTTACCAAATGCCTGGAAGTAGATTTAGGTACTATCATTTGATAGAATAGAATAGGATAGGGCCTCGTTAAGTTGAATTTTAGAATAGAATAGATAGAATTATAACCACAAAATCAGATTAGAAACACTCAAAAGACGTGACTAAAAGAGTTCATTGCTTAGAAGGCTTTCTTTTCATACCCAATTAGAAAGAAAACTCAATTAGACACATGACCCGTGTGAAAAACTCTTAGCTCGAGGGTGGAGTTAGGAATGCTCACAGTACCCAGCTTTCAAAAAATGCGCGTTCAATGACTCCATCGCCGAGCCTTCCAGGAATGTTATTAAATTACCTATATCGAATTTCCTGTGATATGAATTCACGTTCAATACAATGGAATGACTGTGATCCTTGACGTTGTCAGCATCGTCTACTTCTTGAAGCACAATCACAACAAAGTCTTTGTGATGCTCTTCAATGAGAGTCACCTTCTCTTTTGTATTCCAGGGCATATACACGGTGGTTCCTTCAACACGGTAACGCAGGTACACATAGTTCTTAAACCGGTTCACCCCAAAACACTAGGTGTGGATATGACTCTTAAACTCCCATAGGGTCCCATAAGTTTCTTGCATTTCTGAAATGAATGGCTCGTCCTACAAGGGGTTAATTAATGAACGGCTGAAGGTGGTCATCCATAAGGGAGTAGTCGTAGTCCTCTATTGTCCCCATTTGAAATTCTACATCATTATGAGCATATGTATCGTTAGTCATGACAATGTTATCGTCAACTCGAGGATAAGACATAATACTTTCCAAATAAGTGTTTGAAAGCCTTTCATTGACCAAAAAGCTATAGAAGAGAGGCAACTTAATCCATTTTGAACGGGAAGGAATTTACATTCTCACATCCAGCATTCATAATATGGGGGTTTAGTTATAAGTTACCTCTTACACTCTACAGTTTGTACCATGAGAGATTTGTCTACAGATTCTTAATATGAACTAATTCTTCTAACAGAATTTAGGATCTATCATCGTATCGAGGATAACAACTACAATACATCACGATATAATGTACAGAGATCAAACTTTGAAATCATAATATCGAAATGAGCAACGCGATGGATTTTTGGATATTTATATGGATCTGAGATTTATGTTACTTTGTTACTTTTTCCTAATACATTTGTACGGTTTTAGTGTTCAGGTTTATCGGCTAGCGGGTTTAGGTAGTATCCTCGACTCGACGATAACTACACTCTGGGATAAAATTCTCAGATGCACAGCTTTGGTTGTATCGTCGGGTCGAGGATAACATTCTCTCGGACCTAAAATCCTAAATTTTTAGTTTGGCTTCACCTCTGTGCTTTTAATATTATCATTGATTCGATGATACTGGCCATTTTCTTTTTCCGAACCCTAATTCCATGAAAATTATGTTGTTATATTCTGTTTTTTAATACACTTATATCCTAAACCCCGTACCTAAACCCTACTGTAGAGTACAAAGAATGAGACAAAATATTCCACACCTATGTACTGCAAAACTAACATAAAGGTATTCAACAAGTTCTGGAATAGCTTACCCAAGGTGAGAAGTACTATAGTAAACCTCTGCAATTGGAGGGCTAAAGCACGCAGAATTGTTTCGATTACAAAACAGAAGATCCTGGACAGTTCAAAGCATTTGTTAGTGAATTCAATCAATTAAAGTCTTCAAAGAATTTGCTTAAACCCTAAACTATACACTATTGTTCCAAAAACTGACACTAACTTTCGTAGGACTGCAAACAAAAACTACAAAAACAGAATTGTAGAAAGACAGTATAAATTGCGCTTTGAAGCCCATGCAATGAGGCAGGATTGGAACTTCAACATTTGAACACATCTCAGTACAACAAACACACAAACAATATGAATAAAGGCTGCAAGGGTAGGGATATAAGCAATACAAAATTTGCTTCAAGGGTGCAATTCAATACACAAAGGCAGTCGAAATCACCTGTACAAGGAATCTGAAAATGGAGGAACGAAAATCTTTGGTACAACAAACCCAACACCGCCTCCAAATCGTGCAGTAGTCACACGCTCACGTGAAAAAACAAAGCTCCAAAACCCTAGTAGCTCCGCAATGCTCCCCAATGTTGCAAGAGAGCTACAAACAAGACCACTCCGCTGCGATGCACAACCGACCGGACCCCTCTCATGCGATGTACACCTGTTCGGACCTCTCCGACGCAATGCACACCCAAATGCACTCACCTTAAATCCAATGAGAGCTCCAGGGATGAAGATAAAAATTCCCGTTGCTCCTAATGAAAGCTTCGGGATTTATAGGAACTTGCCCGCCCCAACTCGCGAGAACAACTACAAAAAATCAAGAAAATGCTCTGAAGAAGAGCGCAAGGTTACAAATCTCCCTAAACCCCGGCCCTCAAGAACACCCACGCAAATTAAAAAGTGACGTCCGAACTCCAAAAACGCACAGAATGAGAGAATTGCGCGCGGAGGAAGAAGATCCACCATACCGCACCCCAAGCCACCAGCTGACCCTCCTTGAGCCGCCAAAAAAATTCCCAAACTTGATGTCCGAGTTGCGGCTTCCTTACAAAAGCCTACACCGAACTTGCATTAATGCCCTTTCACAAAAATTGCCAAATTTTCAGTGGCCCCAATAGGTCTTTTTTATACTTTTAATGTATTTTTGGACAATAGTTATAGGGGCGACATGAAATGTTGTGTGCACGCTCTAATTTGCACCTCGCATAGAATTTTTTGGATGTGTATGATGCATTTCATCCAAAATTAGGCTAATTCATCTAATATTTTTCTTTATTTCAAAGTTGTTTGGGGATGTACTCAAAAAAAAATAGGGATGTTTTCTAGCCAAATCCTATTTGGTAGTGAAAACTTGCTCCACAAATTCACCCTAGAACTGAAAGCTGCAAAGGCCAGTACTTCACATGTATTTCAATATTTCATATCACTTAATGGTCTTTAGCATTATCTTCTAAATCTTCATTTTAAAACAACTACATTATTTTGAGGAAACAAATGACACGCTTACAAAGTATATAGTACACTAGTGTTTTACAAAGTTGCGATGCAGCCTACAATTAGAAGACAACAAGCCTAGGTATGGTTCTGAAAAATTCCAAATCTACTTACAAAATAAAATTGATCATAACTTTTCACTCCTTAATTTAAATGGAATGAAACAAAGCTTCTCATGTTTGTACAAACCTAAAGAATCAATTTCAAATTTCACTTTTGAAAATAAAGTTTTCTTAGCTGCCCGAGCTACTCTTTGAATAAAGAAAACGACAAATCATGCCATACCTTTTTAACCACAAAGTCGAAAGTTACGGATATGCTTAGGCCTTAAAGCTACTTTTTAGGCACATCTTGTATACAGAGTGCAAAGAAAAAAAACTCTATTTGAAGTGAACTACCCAAAAACTTTATAATGCCAAAAAACAGACCTCGGGTGTTTAGAGGTTAGTTTAGGATTATTTTAATGATTTAAGTTTTTGAGGATATGAAAGGGAGAGGGATTACATGTGATGTTGAAGTACAATGTCTTTGTAGATCACCTAGTCGATATAAAGTTTGACTGTGTCTAAGTGACAAAAATATATATATATGAAATACTATTTATTTAAAGGAGTTTACCTTTCACATACTTCCAATTCAAAGAGTGTACGGTCATAGAAAAAGAATTTGAAACATTAGACATCTAAGTTCCATTCTCCTTTTGTAGGTTTAGTGCATTTGCAAATTCAAACATTTGAATCAATGCTAGGTATTCATAAATGAAACTTAGAGTGATTAGGAAACTTATGAAGTTAAACATCAAAAGATGATAAAAAAAATTTCATCCAAACATTTTTTGGTGATTTTTCTAGGATTATGAAAGAGACTGAGATTTAATTATAAATTATTAAAACCCCTTCATTGTAGTACTTGATGTATTTTAAAATAATTTGAGAAGTTCATTTGTGAAATATTTTGAATTTGTAATGATAGCACGATTGATGTCTGGTAACAAAACAAAAATTATAATAAGTTCAAAAATTTTGATTTCAACTTTTTTAATTACCTAATGCAAAATTTTCTTCAAATTTAGATTTTTATATTCCCTTATGAATTCCTCATCCATCTTCTCATGTAACATATAAAATAAGAAAGAGACATAAAATCCTAAACTAAGGCATAAGTCATGAGCATTTAGAGTCTTCACTAATGCATAATTATGACAAATATCATGTTCGCTTCAATCAAATCAATGATGGCCTCTATTATACAAGGCATGGTCATTGCATTATGGTGACACAAACAACTAGCATACTCAATTACTATACACTTGCACAATCATGAGACATGATTGTCATTAGTCCTGATGATGTACAATTCCACACTTTAAACTAGTATTGAAAAAATGGAAATGAATGATGACTCTCGTTTGTTCAATCTTATACTATTATATCGTTTAGGGTTCCAAATTTTTAAACAAAAACATTTCAAAAGCTCTAAAAGAAAAAGATATCCCTTTTATGAAATTTTTTATGTAAAACAACTTCTCTGTCATTTCTTATGAAAGCATATGATTGGTTTCTTCTGTAATATTTTAAATGAATCATTTAGCAATGCCATCATTTTAAAGAAGGATACAATTTACACCTGAACAACAATATTAAAAAATTATTATTAAACTATAGTACTTTCTATAATATTTGAGAACTCTCGGAAATTATCAAATTCCTCACTATATTCTAGATTTCAAACTCTTGCAACCACAAAATACTTGTACCAACTTGTTTTATTTGAACATTTTCAGTAAACTTCTAATGCATCTGCTATTTTAGTTTCCTTAAATAAAATCCTGTTTCCTAACTAGTTAAAGACGTACACAATGTTTAAAATTTCATTAGCATACTTTTTAGAATTTTAACTTCAGAGGAGCTCACAAAACACATTGAATTGCCCAAATGTATGGTAAGAAATTGCAATACCTAGAATGTAAGCATAGAAGGTAAATCCCTTTGTTAACCCTGAACTCATTTGTAATCAACCTTCTTTAAACATATTGTAAAGATGTAATATATTGTATAACAAAACATTAAGTTGACACATATGAATTTATGTTTTCATGAAAATTATTACATTCCAATTGAAAAGGAAGGTTAACCTGTAATTTTCTCAAAATTCAAGCAAGTATCCAATCATGCCCAATTTCACATGGGGAATGGACAAAAAAAATATGTAGAAGTTGGAATGGCCCTAGACCATTGTAATTTATGAGGAATTTTGGTTTCACAAAGAGAGCATGCCCAATTCTATTTCCATTCGGAAATACGGCTAAACCTGCCATTTTCTCAAAATTCAAGCAAGCATCCAATCATGCCCACTTCCACATGGAGAATGGACAAAAAAAATACATAGAAGTTGGAATGGCCCTAGACCATTGTAATCCATGAGGAATTTTTGTTTCGCAAAAGAGAGCATGCCCAACTCTAATTCCATTCAGAGAAATGGCAAAACCTGCCATTTTCTCAAAATTCAAGCAAGCATCCAATCATGCCCACTTTCACGTGAGGAATGGACAAAAAAATAATGTACAAGTTAGAATGGCCCTAGACCATTGGAATTCATGAGGAATTTTGTTTTCGCAAAAGGGAGCATGCCCAATTCTATTTGCATTCGGAAAAATGGCTAAACCTGCCATTTTTTCAAAATTCAAGCAAGCATCAAATCATGCTGAATTTCACGTGGAGAATGGACAAAAACAAATGTAGAAGTTGGAAGTACCATGAACTTTGACTTCAATCTCTTCATCCATTTCTATTTTACAATTTGGTGTGAAATCTATTTTCACTAGAAAATAGAAGGTATAAGATGTTCTTGGATTTCAGTTTCTTCGTAGGTGCTTCTTTATCTACAATGATGCGATGAAAAGGATTTGAAAAACTTTGCTATTTTGAAAACACTTTTTTACAAAAAGTAAACATGAACTTGAAGTTATTATATGAAATGTTTTAAAAACTACTTGTTTTACCAGTGTTTTATAGTATAATATTTGTAGACTTTTATCCAAAATTACATGAATTACAATAATCTGATTCTAATTTAAAGGAAGAAAAGTGGACTATTTAGGGCAGCACTAACTCTATGAGTTGGTAAAAATACAAAATCCTTCATGAAATGAAATCAAATTTGCTATTTTAATAATAGTATTATTAGTTTTTCAAGGAAGAAGTTCAATGTTATGTGCCATATGTGAATGCAAAGATGGGTTACCAAAACAAAAAACATTTACGTATTTATCTATATGAACTTGTAGTATCTAATTTTTTCTAGAATTTTAGGTGTACTTTAATGTTATAAAAAATGTGGCCACTCGCTAAAGCGTAATAAAAGTCAATTTTGCGAAGAAATTGAATAACTATCCTAAACTCTTAAGATCAAAATTACATTCAAATATTTTAGAAGACAAAGATTTTATGCCTATAGTAGAAAATGAAAAGAAATATGCACAACAAATACAAATGTAGTATAGAAGTTTTAGGGACATAACAAACAATATTTCATAGGAAATAATTTATTCTAAATCTTTAAGAAAGGCACATGTTCAAATGAATCATCAATGTTTTTTTGGTGAGTTTAAACCCTTGCAATTGAACCGTTCGAGACCTTGAAATCCAAAGCCTAAAAGCGAGGAACTGAATTCTAAACCCCACATCTAAATCCTAAACCCTATAGGCTTCCACAATTAGGATTTAGGGTTCAGGTATAGGATTTAGGATCCAGGTGTAGGGTTTAGGGTTCAGTTCCCTACAGCTGGAAGTTGAACACTAAAGGAAGAAGTTGAACCCTATAATTTTAAAAAAGTGAAAGCGTAGGACTAATTTACTGCTATTGGAATTCACTAAAAGGCGTGGGCAGCCACTGTGAAAGTTGGCTGAAAAGTTGCAGATTCCACTGGTACAAGTTCGGAAGTCAACGAACTACATTTAGTGTTTACAACTGTGGAGGTCATAAAATAGGGAGCTGACTAAAAGATGTCGTCAATCTGTCAAGAGATACACGGAATTTCAGTATTAACAACTTCGGACCGCTTATTCGGTGTGCCAAAGTTGTCGAAGGCATCGCCGAAAGTTTCGTTCCACTTGTCCAAATTTTTGCGTCCGAGGGCGGGTATTTGGACAAATTCAAATAATGTCCTTTACGTGCCTATTTTTCCTGCCCTTCCTGTCTTGAAGCTCCCACTTCTCTTCTTGAGACCGCACTCATTTCGTCTTGCACAAACGATTGATTGTACGCTCTCTGTGAGCCCTCGAGATGGCACTCAGGACTCTGGGTCCATTTTTCGCGATTAAATAGCAAAAATTAGTCAAAATATTCAAGAAAAAGACATAAAAAGAGTGTTAAGGGAGTTTTGGTGTCAGTCTATGCCAAAATGGTGGAAAACCAACTTAGATGGTGGAAAATTCCTAATACTAGAAACTGGAAACATTCTAAGTCTCCAAAGCAAGTATATATGAAGAATTAGTAATTCCGAGAGAAATAAGGAATAGAGAGTTAGTCAGTCCTAGCAATTGCCTGTGCAAAGTCAACCTTTTAAGGATGCATAAGACATACTAACTAAGCTAAAAGAGTCTACTACGAGCGTGGGAGAGTTACCAGGGCTTAAGTTCAGTTTTGGAATAAATTGGATTTAAGGGTAAAACCACTACCAAGGATTTGGAGAGTTCGAAGTTCACAAGACAAAAGATGGAGGATTGAAGATTGAAGACTACAGAGAGGTGTTCCAAGGGTAGGAGCATGCTAGGAGCGAACAAGAATCAAACAATTGTCCAAGATTCCCGGGCATCGGGAATTAAATTGTCCAAATTGGGCAAAGTAATTCCAAATTACTAAAATTAGAAAGGTGCAAGGTTGCGTGGGACCAACACCAAGAATCTAGGAGTGCCCTAGATGTTACCCAATTTATTTCGGATTTTTCCAAAATTCCACGTTGACTCCATGGGAAGTCAACCGCACATAGAAATGTTTGTAAATTCATGGAAATTACGCATGATGCAGTAAAATCTCACTAAAAATTAGGATAGGTTTTTGTGTGCTTAATAAGCGCCCGGTCAAGTTTGAAGACATTCCGACATTCCCAACTACCAAAACCGGCAATTTCATTGGAAGTTACAAGTTGGCGGCGGGTTGACCGGCGTATCAGGAGCGAATGATGTCCGATTGTCGCAAATAAGGAGTCATTCCTTACTCTCACGAACATTCCTAACAACCCTGGCCTGACAAATTCATCAAATTGCGCAAATCCTAAAAGTTAGATTTTTGACTTTTAATTGGAGTTACCGTAATTCCAATTTGGGCGCGCAAACGGCCTAGGAGTGAGGGGTAAGGGATCCCTTAGGCTAATTGGGGTCTTCTGAAGACAATGGCGCAGACGGTTTTCTGTTTTGAGTTGTTCCCTAAAAGATAGAGAGGGTCAGCTCTTAGTTTGACTTTTTAATCGTTAATTGCGGTTAACTAGAAGTGATTTTGGAAAATATCTCTTGGAAAATCAAAGATTGGATTTGGTCAAGATCTCTTTCTTGCGTAAAAATACATCTTTGGGCTAAAGAAAGACAATTTTCGAAATGAATTTGGATTAATTCGCAAAATATCTAGGTAGATTAGGGTTAATTCCAAAATATTTTTGGGTTAAGATCTTGGATTTGATTTGGCCAAGATTTCTTTTGCCAAATGGGGATGTTTTTAGAAATTTCCACCATTAAACAACTAATATTTTGGAATTACATTAGGGTAGTTTAGGGTAGGAAGTAACAAAGTGTTTTCACCGGCAATTACCAATTGGGGCCCAGCCACGGGTATATAAGGGCCCCCCTCGAGGTTGCCAGTACCCTTATTTCTCGCACCGACACTTTGTTATTTCACTTAAGTGCTACCGGTGTGGCTGGAGCACCACTTGGACCAACGGTTTGGCCAAGTTTTTATGTATTTTGTTGTGGAATTTTGAAGGCTTAGGGCCCCTTCAATTGACTTTTCATTCCTAAAATTTGTGTAAGAAGTTAAGCCTCGATCTTGCGTTGACTTCGTAGAACGGAAATTTCAAGTGCAAAGCATCAAAGTTCGGTTTAAACACTGTCATGTGTACCTCCTTTGAGTGCAAAACCTTGAAATACGGGAAATTTTGATAACTTAAAGTGAAAGTCCGGTTAAGCACTGTCATGTGCACCTCCTTCTGCGATCAAAGTGTCAAAATACTATTGCTAAAACCTCACACGGCGAAGCTTTGAACCTATAATCAAAGGTAGAAAGAAAATAAATTCAAGACACTATAAAGGCGTTTACCAAGAGAAATTAGCAAGGTGGTGATAAGTGCTCAAGGATTTAAAGAGAAGAAAGGCTCCTCTCTATATTATCTCTTGTTGCAAGTTGCCGTCCTTCCTTTCACACTTGGTTACGTGACATCCGTGGGAAGATTATAGATTGATAAAAGTAGCAAGGATGGCTCACTTCCTTTAAGTTGAGTCTAGCCCTTAATTCCTCCCCCATTAGTTAGTTATGCTAATTATTCATTTAGTGTCAATCAAAATCTATTTAGTTTAGTCAAGTGATAATCCAGAAAATAGAAGGTGATTAGTAGTCCAAAAAAGACCAAAAAATTGACCAAGGCCGGCCAAGCCAGCCCGAACCAGGCTGAAGGAAGGGCCAGGAGGGCTGAAAGACGGGCCAACAAGGACGGACGGAGGGCCAGCAAGGACAGACGGAGGAGCCAGGACGGACGGACCCCCGACCAACCGCGCCTCGCCACGTGGCCGCGACTAGGTGGCCGGGGGCGTGAAGGGGGAGCCCAGTACTGAGTTCGGGGAAGCTCTGGCTGAGTTCGGGGAAGCTCTGGACTGAGTTCGGGGAAGCTCTGGACTGAATTCAGGGAAGCCAGGGGCTAATTTCGGAGGTCCAGGGACTAAACTCACACCAAAACTACAACTTGAAAACACTCAAAGTAAGTTTTACTCTCACACCAAACCTTTTGCTTAATCGACATTACAAACATTGAAATTTTTGACCAAATTAAAAGGAGTTGGAAGGGAAATTCCCAACCTCTCACTTCAATTTTCCATCAAAAAACTCAAAATTTGCAACATCTAATAATTTCTCCAACCATCGACAACTCAACCACCATAGCCATACTCTAACTCTCAAAATTGCAACAACTCTTGCAAAACAAGAATGAGAAAGAAAGAGAACTAGGGGGAGATTAAGGTTGTGAGATTCCTAACCGTGACAAATTAGATTAAAAAACTAATTTCTTTGGAATAACACTATAGAGTGGGATTCTTTATTCTTGGGGGTTGACCTTTAGGAATAAAAAATCCATTTATTTGGAATAACACTATTGAAATTGTTCTCGGTCTTTTGGAATGTTCTACATTCTTTGGCTAATAGATTCTTAGAAGGTTTGGATTTTGTTAGTTTTGTTTTATTAGGCCTAATAAGCCAAAAGGAAAACAACAAATTGACAACCAATTTCTTTAGAAATTTTGAGAAAATTAAAATTAATTGGATTATAAAAGATTTGGTTGCAATTCTTTATTCAAAGTAATCCTAATAAGCCAAATTAAAAAGGACAAATTGACAACCAATTTCTTTAGGAATTTAAAAGAAATTAAAATTAATTGGATTATAAAAGATTTGATTGCAATTCTTTATTAAATTAATTCTAAAAAAACCAAACTAATTGACAACCAATTTCGTTGGGAATTACCAAGAAATTGAATCAATTAGGGTTGGTGATAATATTTCAATTCCAAATCATTCACGAAAGCCAAAAGAAAGAAAACAAAAGAACAACTCATCACTTCAAAATCAGGAGAAATTTAATTCTTAAATTCATAATTCAATTAATTTGCTAATTCAATTAATCAAAGGATAATAATACTAACAATTAGATAGGATTTTCATTGATCATTCGAGATATTTAGTAGATTCAAAATATTGTGACATTTTCCAATTACCAATAAATTAGGAATTGAAGAGAGAATGTGCAATTAACTCGAATCTACGTAACTTTCAGTGGTTTCTTTTAATTAGGAGAAAATTTACCAATAGTTGTGGAAAATTACTATGGATTAGATGGAGAGCCAGGATGATTTCGATGGCGAGGTCGTAAGGGAATATTTACACATGATGATGTTTGACGACGGGACCATGGAGATTTACGCAGAGGAGGTAAACCGCTCACATTTGATTTTCATTCTCATTGTTTTACTGTTAAGTTTCTTTTTACCAAACACTTGGAATTAGATTTAGGCAAAACTATAGAATAGAGTAGGGTCACTTGGTTGAATTTTAGAATAGAATAGGTAGAATTATAACCACGAAATTAGATTAGAAACACCCAAAAAACGTGACTAAAAGAGTTCATTGCTTGGAAGGCTTTTTTTTTCACCCAATTAGAAAGAAAACTCAATTAGACACAGGACCCGTGTGAAAAAACTCTTAGCTCGAGGGTGGAGTTAGGAGCGCTCACACTCTCCTGTTGCTACCACGCTTTGTTTTGTGTTACTCAATCTTGCATTCGCTTCTGCAACTTCTTTCAACTTCTCGGAGTTGTTTCATCTATGGATACCAAGTACGTTTTCGGATTCAGGTACTTCTCTACATCGTCTGCAAGATCATCATCCTGCATAGTAAGTAGCAAGTAGTGTTTTCTATTAATCGCATGTTTGACTTATGTTTGTGCGCACTTTGGTATTCTTTCAGATTCTGTATTCATTCGGAAGTCGTGCAATGCAATTTACAATGACTTCCACCGAGCTGTTGATGGAGTTATTGTCTGGGGTATCTTCCGAATTTATAGCCGAAAATTGTGGCATAGACATGTAATGTATCACCGAGTCAATGATAGCAGTTGTCGATATCATTGACTTGATGATAATAAGGAAGAACATAGAAGTGATTGAGGTTATTACTCGGGAACCTTCAAGACTTCTAACTCAATTTTGAAGGTGAATATGTGGATGAATAAGTGTAACATTGGTAGTATTGTACATGATTTTTATGAAGAACTTATCCTCGAGTCGAGGATATCTCTTTAGTGTACTAATACATATTGATATTGGATATTTGAAATGATAATTGTATCCTTTTATGTTTAAACTTTTACATGAAGCTTGAATTGCGGTTCCCTTGCCATTAGTCCTCCTTCTGTAAGGGTTATCCTCGACTCGAGGATACCTTATAAAGTTGTAAATCTTGTTGTCATTTTTACGATGACTGGACTTAAATCAAAAAAGTGAATGGAAACATCGATTACTGAAATCATTGTGTATGGCTTATGATTATCTGCGAGTCAAGGATAACTCAATATCTAAGTAAATATGCATTTTGTGTTTGTTCTTTGTAGTAGAGAGTTGTTCATGTTCAAATGTCAGGATCATTATTAGCCGTACATACTAGAGGTACATTAGAAAAGATGTCACTTGTCAACGTTATCGTCGATTTGAGGATAGTTTTCAGATGGGATTGTATATAATCTTTATTGCCTTGTGAAAATAATCTTTCACAAAAAGAAACGGTATATATCAATCAATTCTATGGATCATTCGGTGGCATCTTTGGATTGATTTATAGTCAAGGGGATGTGCATATTCATTTGTTATCGTCGACTCGATGATATATTTTCTATTTGTTGACATATTATTTGCAGAATGGATTACCATGGATCAGAGGACTTCGCAAATCCAGTCGCTGTAGTTCCACTGGATGTTTGTTTGTGCGATGGAACCCCTTGTGTAAAATGGGTCACGCGGCCTGTCACTCTCCAAAGTGAAGATGGAGTGGACATTGCGAGGGGAGTAATTCAGAACATTGACCCTGAGTTAGTCATTGACCAAAATGGCAAGTCGCTTGGTGATGACTGAGTTGCAATTCATATTGCTGAATCTTTAAATGAGGACTTATTCCCCTCTGCAAACATGTGGTGACTACGTTCTTGGCCCATTAGGAGAGTGTTCCTTCATGATGGTGCTTCTTTGTATGACCATGATGAAACACATAAGTACAATGTGTCTATTGCTCCCAAGAGAATTCGCAAGGGGATTAGATTGTATGAAACAACTCGTGTAAGAGTTACCTCTGAGATCCCTCCCCAAAAAGAACTTCTCTTGACTATGGAATCAATCACAGCAATTTCCACAAAGAGTTGTTGCAAAAATAATTGTATACAGCCTTTTCCACATGCACAAATTCAAGCAATACGAACCGATTTGTATAGAGGGAATGACTACAAGGCTCGAAACAAGACACTCTTGGAGGTACATAGGCAAATCCACAAGGACGCTAGTGGCAAAGAGAGAGAAGTGTGTCCTACCGTATGGTGGATCATTTATGGGATTGCAAAATGTACGTACTATAGGTACAAAGAGCAAGCCAAAACTGGGAAGCAAGTGGATGTGCATGGGAATTTGGAAAGCAAGAAGCCTCGTATCCAAACTCTTCAAGCTACTGCTACACTTCGAAAGTTAATTGAGTCGGATGCTGATAAGATGCTGCACAAGACAAGGACGCTCGAGTCCGGGGAAAAGGTCACTGCTATAGTTCTTCCATCTTTGTTTCGTTGGAGTGATCAATTGAAAAAAATCAATGAAACCAATGCTACCTTCAATTTGTCACCCATTTCTTCTAGTTGTTTGAGCAATATTTGTCGTGATTCTTTTCCTGAGTTTGCTGCAAAGGCTCGTGGAGATTCATTTGCTAGGTGTGGATTGTGTGACAAATACAACCAATTGAAAAGTGCTTGTGTTGGTGAAGAGGCAAGATCTAAGTGGAAAAAACTGAAGGAAACACATAATCAAGGGCAATTGGCTCATAGACAGTACTACTATAGAAATCGGAATGAATCCGTAAGAATTCCAGATAAGATGTTGTGCATCATTCACGACAAGATGGATCACTCGAAGACTGCTTCACCACACTTTTCTCATAAGACCAAAGTGACAGAATCGTTCATGAAAATGCCTGTAGCTATTACAGGTATGATTGCTCATGGGCATGGCGATGTGCGATATGCACACTACGGTTTAGGCATTTATCCAACAAATTCAAATCATACCATTGGGTCAATTGCAAGGTTGTTGCGTGATTTGGAAGGAGTGCCAAAGAATTCTTCACGTACGTTATTTTCAGTAGAAAATAACGAGTCCACCTTAACGAAAGCGCTTTTAAATGGAGCAGAAACGTGTTTAGACTCCCTCCTTCTACCTCCGGACGAACCACTTCCAAGTAAACCTCTTCTTCCAGTACTAATATTGCAGCTTGATAATTGTTCAGGGGACAACAAGAACCGTTATATGGGGAATTTCGTTAAAATGGCGGTATTCCACATGCCATTTTCACACCTTGACATCTAGGACAAGTATACATTGCTAATATCTAGGACACTTTTAGATTTCTGAAATCTACGACAAGCATAGATATTAGACCAAACAATCTAAAAAATCTAGGATTGGTATAGATTTCAGAAATCTAGGAGAGTTGTAGATTTCCAAAATCTAGTACAGGTGTAGATCCTAGGATAGAAAAAACGGTTCAGACCGCGCAGTCTAAACTGCTCAAAAGCGCCAATTTAACGAAATGGCGCCATTTTAACGAAATTTCCGTTTTATGTTTTTGGTTTTTGCTCCATGCTAGTATGCAAAGGCATTTTTCGTGAGGTCTACATCAACTTCCTCATTGTGGGACACACTCATGAAGACATTGATGCTCTTTTTGGTCGATGGAGCACTCGATTGAAGACAAATAACTATCCCACACTTCCTAGGCTTATGAAGTCCTTCATGGATACTGAAGAGCTCCCTATGATTCCTCATCTTATTGAGGAAGTTCCTGACTTTAAAGCATTTGTACACGGATACCTCGGTACAAGTGGGGACTTCTTAGAGGGTCATTCTAGATCTCAACAATTCAAGTTTTTCAAGGATTCTAATGGATGGCTTTTGATGGAATATAAACATTTGTGTACGGATGATAAGTGGTTGCCCGAGGATGGCAAGGAAATTAAATTGTGGTCCGAGACTGCAAATAGACTTCCTAAAGTGCCAACCGTTAGTCCACCACCTCTAGTTCCTGAACCGATGAAGGCTCTTGTAGACATAAAGAAGGGTTTGAACGGTTTTGTTGAATATTGGAAGAAAATGGCAAATGATGATTACATAGGAGAATTCAAGTAGAAGAATGGCAGCTTAGAAGATTATTGGAAAGGCGTTCGCGCGACTCTGGATGCACCTCTTCAAGTCCGTGAAGCATTACTTGATGGATTTTGGCCGACTTCCAGAATTGCCCTTGACGAGACAAATCGAATGCAAAGAGATGGTACATTGCACGAGGAAGACGTTGAAGATGCACCATTTGTTGGACGAAGACGTGATCGTCCGCGTCCCTCATTCCGTGTTAATGTTGATACACACGAGGGTTCTTTTATCGCAGTGCGCCGCGCTGATGATGACCCTAAACCATTTTGGCTTGCTAGGGCCATCACAGCTCCAAGTCTAGATCTAGGGCATATACATATGATCAAGATTCAATATTGGATGCCTACCTCAAATTGGCACATTAATATGGATACATATGAGGGATGGGACACGAAACAAGGAAATGTGTGGCGTGAAGACACCGCGATCAAGCCAACATGGTCAAGTACGGGTTGTATTCTAACAGCTTGGAAGCTTCGTTTTCAAGAAAACACTGAAAAACCAAAAGTGTCAATTCCAAACTTACAGATTGGTATCATAAAGGCATCATTGGCGGCCTTTGCAATGGATGAACACAATGTTGAAGAGGATGAGTCTATGGAAGAAGAATGAATATTTTATAATTGTAGTAGTAGATTTTTGTTGTTGTATTTCAAGTACTAGATTTTTTTCCGTTGTAGTTATAGATAATCAAAATGATATTTGCATGTATATAGAGTACATTTGCCTGGATATGTCATTCATCACAATATGGTGACTACTTAGCTCATATTGATTTCTATTAATAGTATATATATTTTTATGATTGTATCTCTGCATTGACGCATTGTGAATAGAAAATATTTTCTTGTATAGAGAAGTTGGTGACAAGTTTGTTAAGTCAAAATGTGATATCATGAAATTTCACCTGTGTATTGTAGGAAGTAGAAGTCTCCATTTTGAAAACATCTAACTTAAAAATGTTTTGAGGTACTTCATTTATTTATAAAATAATTGAAAGAAGAAAATTGGATGTTGATTGTAGATATTTTATACTTGTAGAAGTAAGAAAATAATAATAAAGTATAATTCTTGACATTTTTGAGTCTCAATTTAATGAAAAGTCTCAATTTAATGAAATATTTTTTTATCCTAAAATAGAAAACCATAAAAATGAGACTACGGTTTGTCTCGTTTTAACAAATAAGGCCTTACTTGGTACACGTTATTCCTCTAACATGTTGATCTTTGCTAAAATGTCATAAAAAATAACATCAAAAAATAAAAAATTGCCAAAAATTACATTAACATTTGCAAATTATTTTTCATGACATTTTTTAAATAGTTAAAATCTTTTGGATTTGCTTGATCAATTACATTCAACATCAGCCTTAGTATTTGTAAAAAAAATGAATATAAAAAACATTATATGGCTGCAAAATATTGCAATCTATACTCTCTCTACAATGGCTTATACAATCCCATGCTTTCAATTTTATGAAAAAATTCAAATATTGTCGAAACCAACATCATTTGCCTGCTTGCCAAATTATTAATATTTTAATTTCTATACATGTGAATTTCCTTCAATTTTTGTGTACAACAATTAGGAATGATGTATACCAACATGCCAAGGCAAGAAAAAGTATTTTTGGAGTTCTAAAGAAATTTGACAAAAAATAAAGTAATTCCAAATCATGGTGATCTAGGTGGTGATCAAATCTAATGGTATTGCAGAGTATGTCTCATAGTCATAGTATTACTTTTATGTCTATACTTTTAGACTTTATCTTTTGATTCTCACGGTTTGGTTGTTTGAATGAAAACATCGTAATTTGTATCTAATTTTGACAATCACTATATATCACTTGAGACTTTGGGTCATTGGAATTGTATGTATGTATCTATCTGTGCATGCTATATAGCATTATATATATAATTTTAAAAATGTGTGTTTGAATAGAGAGAGAAAAAAATGTCATACATGAAATTGTAGTATATTTTGTAATTGATATTATAAAATGTGTTTTTGACATGTGACCTATTCAAAATAATATATTAGTCATTTTTGTGAAAATTTTAATTTATTATTTTGCTAGTTCAAAATAAAAAATATGAAATCTATAATCAATTTTATTTTAAATTATGAATTTTTGGTTAGAAAAAATTTATTAGAAAAAATTAGTTAGTGAAGCAATTGATGTAATAATATAGGTATGATGTATAGGATTATTTAACAACTTTTGCTTAAAAGCCTTCATGAAATTATTCTTCAAAGTTGAATTTTATAATACATCTCTATATTTATTTTAATGTCAAGTTGTGGCCTGTAGTCCTTAAAGGGTTAAAATCCCTGATTTTAAGATCATTCCAAAATAACATTTGACTCAAATATGAATGTGAATTAAATGACACACAAGTAAATGAAAAATGAATCTCTTAATATTCAAACACTTCTATAGTTAGTCTATTTTCTCTTAGATGTAATTGTTTAAAAAATCAAATATAAGATTCAAAGTGTAAAAAATATTGTTCAAAGAAATTGAAAGTTTTAATTATATAAAAATTACTCTAAATTTATTTTAAAATTTTGAATTCAAAACAAATTTCTTTCTCTTCAACTAAAATTGAATAGGTTTTTATTAGTAACTTATAAAAGGAAGTGTGATTCTTTATTACATTTATACAATTCCAAGCAAGATGAAACTATAAGGACTTAATTTAATAGATTTATTAATTTTAAAATGAATGATTTGGTATGAAAAAATACAATTTATAAATACTTTATAATGATAATAACTCAAAATAAAGTTTTGAATTTCTAAATTATCTTATTATCAATTTGTAACTCATTTTTTGGAATAATTTTAGCTTGAAAATATCTACACCCAATTTAAGTGCTTGTAGATGAGCTCCTAATGATATTAATTGTACATTAATCAAAAGTTAGTAATATATTTGTGTCGTTGTTTGTAGTGTATGATACAAACGTATTGACGACATGGCTCATGGTCCATAAAAATATCATATTGCCATATATTAGACAATAAAGAATCATAAATTTCAATGATGATTATTTGTTTGCATCTCTTGTACAATACTCTATTTTGACAATCAACCAATTTAAATGTCATTGTGTATGTGCAAAAGCCTTAACCCTTAAACGATGCCCAAGCCATTTTCTGGTCGATGAACTTCAGGGAATCTTTCTATGTAGGACAAAATTGCAATCATTCATCCTCGGAATTAGGGATGGAAAAGGAAGATCTTCTACAATGCTTTGACTTCCAACGTGTATTTTTAGACTTTTTTGAACCAATGATTCCCACGGTATCAAAATTCCTCAATTCCACGGCCACCGGCTCATCGTTTAGCAGTTAAGGATCTCCGTCACTATAGATTTCATAAACTAGATGTAGCAAAAGGTTTAGTAGAGTTGCCAAATCCAAACTGATTAGCAATTTTCTTCATGCCATAACACATTTGTAGGTGGGTTTGAGTATTGATTGCATACTTTTTATTAAAATTAACTAGAATGAGCTTATTTTACATAATGCTAGCCAAATAACTAACACAAATTTATAAATAGTACATATAAAGTGATCAAGTTGTAAATAGTAGTGCCTTATTGTCATTTAGAAAAAATGCAAATTGAATAAACATTCAAATTTATTCTAGAAAAAAAATGAACTAATAACCAAATGGACAAAAAGAAAAGCTATTTTTTTACGGTCTTAATTTCTCAAATTAATCTATGTCTACAAAGAAGATTTGAAAAGCTAGCTCTCGTTCTTTGCATTGGAAGTCCGTTTCATTTGTGTCAAAAGTCGGTCCTTGTTAGTCCATGTCTTTGAAAAAAAGACTCATTCTTCATGCACATTTTGATGGGAAGGGTTTGAAGTTTTGGGAAGGAAGAAGGAGGTCTAAAGGACAAAGGAGATAATTGAAAGTAGGACAAGCTTATTATGTCTTTCTCACATTGTCATTAGAAGATAAAATTTGCAATTGTAGTTGAGGTGGTAATTTTGACATCAAGTTGGCCATTCTACCATCAGATTGTGGATTTCAAAATAATCCTCTCCTACATTGAATACTTGAGAGTGAGCAATTGCTTGCACATTGTCCCATGTAAGAGATTACAAGTCTTACTTTTTAGAATTTGACCTACAACCACTTGCATGGCACAATGCATGCGCGAACAAATTGCTTACTCTCTAGTAGAAATGGAGGGAGGAGAGAGGGAGGTTGGGGATGAATAGGGGAATGGCCCTTCATCAGAGCTTTTTTTTCCGACCAGTGTCCCCTTTGTTGGCCTCACAACACGAGCTAGTATTTGGAGTCACAATTGATCAATGGCTAGATCTCTGACAAATCTGGCAAAATTTGGCAAAAAATAAACCCTACCCTTCACCCTACATTCCATATCCATCTATTTTCATGGCAATGAGCTTGGGGTCAGTTCACCCTAGCCAATCATCATCTAATACCCACAAGGGAATCCAAATTGGCTAATTGTTAGTTGGATTCAACTCACATTGATGAATCCCTAAAATTGGTTATACTTGATATATGAGAGGGTTTGAAAACAATGCATGCATTTAGAATTGTCCACTAGGAGGCTGTGAAATAGATACTTGATTGTGGAAAAATTGACTCTTGATTACATCAGAGTATGATAAGATTTGGTTTATACTTCTTCAATGGATGGTTTAAGAGCTACAATGGGTTCTTTTCTAACTAAGTAGATTGATAGGTGCCTACTAATTTTATTCAAAGTAAGAATTGGTGGTCCAACTATCTTCTTACAGATGTTAAAAATTTTGAAATAATGATTGATTCAGGCATTCATTTTAGTTTTAGGTAGGGTTTCATTTGGAAACCATTTCTAATACCTTTTTCATGTTGCAATGTTAGTTTTTGAACAAAACCATATTTTTGTTAAAACTAAGCATGTGTGGGTTTCTAAGGCCTATGAATCACAAATAAGGACCCATGATAGATTTCGTTTGAAAATTCATAAGTAATTCATAAATGTTCCAAAAATTATGGAATGACTTGTGTTAGATTCCTTATTTATTTCACTTTCGATTGAAAAATTAACAAAAAATATTACCATCTAAAAAACATGATAAAGGCAGACCAGCCCTTAAATGAGCAGTTTCTAAGCCTCTTACCTTACATGAGGGTCGTAAGAGCATCCCCAAGCCAGGCTTGGCCAAATGGCCCTGCCAAGGAGCAATTGGCATGACATGAATGAAGCCCAAGCCCAGCCAATTGAATTTGCCCCACACCAAGCTTGGCTACAAGTACGAGAAAGAATCATGTCCGGATTCCGAGGTGCCACCTCGTGGTTGCCGACAAGAATCAATTCTTTTCAACTCAAAAAGTGCCTTGAACAAGGGAATTAAATACAAAACAAATGTTCACCAAGCCCGGCTACGTACTCGCCACTTGATTGTGTCATTCTTAAATTTGGCTTGGCCTAGCCTTTTTTTGGTTTTGGCATGCATGTTGTGGGGCAATCACTTTGGCCGGACCTGGCCACTTGTTCAGTTTGAGCCAAATTATGCAAAACCGTGGAGATGCTCTAAGCATTGCAAATTGCACAAGATAAACCATCTCACTTTAGCAACAATTGAAATCCATAGATTCTGGCATCTTGACATCCTCATTAATTTTGGTAAACTACTAATTGCCAAAATAAGTGTTCGTTGATGGAATCATCTCTAAGAGCATCTCCATGGCTGCACTTCAAAGCAACACTGTAAACATTTTTACCACTAATCTTTATTGTCAAAGAAAGACCAATGGTTAACCCCTAAAAGCCCAAGGGGTTAGGACAAAACACAAATGTGTTATAAAATATAAGCATTACAACTTTTTTGAAGTTATCATCATAAAATATATTGTAAAGCACAAAAAGTAGAAAGTATCCATACGATCAAAGTAAAAAATATATTAATAGATTTTCTTCAAATGAATTTTGAAGATATAACTTCTAAAATTCACCAAAAATACAATTTCTATTTTTAGGATTTGAAATTTTTTTGATTCATCAAAATTGTGTTTTTTTATTGATTTATAAAAAAATGAAAAATATTCAACCTCTAAAAGCACAAGGGATTAAGACAAAATACAAATGTGTTATAAAATATAAGCTTTACAACTTTTTTGAAGTTAGCATCAAAGAAGATAATGTAAAGCACAAAAAGTAGAAAGTATCCATACGATCAAAGTAAGAAAAATATTTATAGATTCTCTTCAAATGAATTTTGAAGATATAACTTCTAAAATTCACCAAAAATACAATTTCTATTTTTAGGATTTGAAATTTTTTTTGAATGATCAAAATTGTGGTTTTTATTGATTTGTTAAAAAATAAAAAATATTTATTAATGAGAGCATCAATACTTCCCCCAAATAGTAAATTTTTCAACACTAAGCAATTTTAGACACTTTGTGCTATTTCTCCTTTTTTTGCTATAACTTTTGTTTGACTATATAGATCTTAGTTTTGAATGCAAATGTTGAAACACAATCCAATATTTTGAAATTTTGAAGAAAAAAAAATTTGAATTTTGTTTTTGCCCGAAAATGCTGCCCAAAGTTGGGCAGCCACCATAAAATGGTCACTTGAGCACTTAGGGGTTAAGAATGTTTATAGTGTTGCTTCAAAGTACAGCCATAGGAATGCTATAATTTACCTGTGAAAAAACAAAACACTAAGTTAAATCATGAATGTGCTCATGAGCTTGTCCCTTCATCTTCAAAGCGTGCTAGCTTCACTCTTTCTTTATTGAGTAGCCCTTTTTTATGGCACCATGGGGCTAGATTGCACCATTTCAAAATAAATGTCTTTTTTTCTCCAAAGAAAAGTAATCTTTTTTCACCATAAATTTCCCAATCTCTTTAAAATGTGGATGAAGTTGCCAAATTTGGATGGAAAGGTGTATGAATATGATGAGAAAAAATTTTAAGCCCAAAAGACAAATGAATGTAGAAATATAATGTTTCACCAAATTTGAAGTGATCGCCATCTTGGCACTTTCTCAAAATATAAAAAAAAAGGCTGGTATTGAGTTCAATTTCAAACAAAAAAAACCCTTCCCAACCTCCACTAATCTTGACGTGACCAAATAGTAGCTAGACGCCATTGCATGACGTTAAATCAGTCCCACGAAGTCCCCAAGTTTACCATAGGGTATATGCTGAATTTTTTTATTTTTTGCATAAATTTTTTTTCAAACTTTGAGTTCATATTTGGCATCAGAGACCCCAAATTAGTCTTCAAAGACCCAAACACAACCAAAAAAACAAATAAAAACATAAACCCCAAACCTCAATCAACCCCTAGTAAAATGAATTTTACCCTACTGGAGCTGCGTTCTACCCCTCTGTCGTGCCTTTGTGGGACTGATTTAACGTCTTGTCGATGCCCTTAGAAGAGAGACAAGATAATAAAAAGAAAAGTTGATCAGCTAAGTTATTCAGTTTAATTTCTAGTAACCTCAATTCGTCAGTTGGTGCAACAGAGTCGTAAGTTAAATAGAAGATCCACTTCCATTCCGAGTCCGATTGTCTGTCTGTAAACAACTTGTTGATGCCAGCAGGAAGTCAGAACTGGATAGACAGAGCCACAGAGAATCCTATTTCCAGCGCAACTAATCACACTAAATAGTGAAATTAGTTGCCTTTACAACAGATTTTTTTTTTCTGGCGATATGGTGCAAAATTACACCAAATTTTTTGGCCTGGCACCACGCCTACAGGAAAAAAACAGTAAAATTTTGGATGAAATCGCCAATAAACTTCAAATTTAAAAAAAATAGTGGATGAAATCACCAAATAATAAATGAAAATAGAATGATAGATATGTATTATGTGTTAATATGATATTTTATATCCAATATATGGATGAATGCTGAGATTTGGAGCTCCACAACAAAGTGAAATATCACTACTTTGGCACTTCACAAGAAATGGAAAAAAAAAAACTGCTTTACAATCACGGGTTGCCTTAGACCATCCCCACTGCAGCTCAGAATTTGGCTCAAACTGGGTATTTGTCCGGGTCAGCCAATTATCTGTACCCCACCCCACGCAAAATAAGACTCAAAACATGGCCGGGCGCGGCCAAATTTACTGGGCAGACGGAAAAATACTGAGTATTAGCCAGGGCCCGGAAGGGCGTTTGACTGCACTTTTGACCCCGAAATCGAGGTACAGACCCTGCTGACCATCCAATTTCAATTTCTTTTTTCAAAAATGAAAAGCTTACAAGCAATTTCATGTACAAAAATGAGACAATTCTTATCTCAAAAAACGATGAGTTCATAGTCTCTTTTATCCCACATGCATTGGGACTCCTCCCTCTACCCCAAGTGGATGTAGGGAGTTCCATTTCTCATGGAAACTCATGCCTCCCTACATTCACAATGAAGTGTATGAAGGAAGAAGTGAGTTTGCAATGGAGCAAGGCTGCTTATATCCCCATGGGGTGGAGGGAGGTGCTCCAACCCATGTGGGATATATGAATTCCAACAAGTTGGTACTAAAAATTTGAATTTTGAATTTTGAAAATCTAATTTTTTTTGGATTTTCAAAATTCAAAATTCAAATTTTTAGTTCCAACTTGTTGGAATTCATATATCCCACATGGATTGGAGCACCTCCCTCCACCCCATGGGGATATAAGGAGCCTTGCTCCATTGCAAACTCAAAATGTTTTGAGATCTCCTCAAACAAGGAGAATGAGACCTCAAAGGAAAAAAAAAGCCAATGATTTTGGATTTTAATTCAAGGCAAAGTAACTGAAAAATTAGATTAAAAAAATTAAAAATGTCATTTAGAGGGTTGCTTGCTCTGTTCAGCAGTGGGGCTCTCCAACTCTGGCCGGGATGAATCATAATCATCTGCCCTGCAAAGGGGCTGATTTTGAGTCAAATTCTGACCCATGCGGTGGGGATGCTCTTAGTCTAAAAAAGTTACTTCTACAAGACATCAAAGTCAACAAATATTTCTACAATTACTTTCATGTGTATCCATAGGAGTTTATAAGTCTCAATCACAACAATCAGTAGTTAAAAAATTATGCATTCTTGTGTAGTAACAATAAATATTTATATAGTAAAGAGTGTTGAGAAATTAGTAATGGACAATCTAATTTCACTACTTACTTAGTGCAACTCTCTATTGTAGTTTAGTGTCATTGATTAAACGCTTGTTGTGGCTATGGATTCCAAAAGGAAGAAGGAAGGACAATGGCATCAACCAAACGTTCTTGTTCAGTAACATGGATGGAGTTTGAGTAATTAGTGAGCCAATCGAATTTGTAGATTGAACTGCTCCTAGCATTAGTTTTCAAAATTTGAAGTGTGTTGCCTTTCTCAGGTGTGATTTGCCATGGCACATATATTTATCTATTTATTTGAACTTTGTGGTCTTTTAGCCTACTTTCAATGGTTGTTCAATTTTCAAATCCAAATTTTATTCTCTCTGAACAAGAATTTTTTGATGCACCCATTGATAATAACTAGAAATTCTAATTTTATACCAAGGAAAAGATTTTAAGATAATTGAGAGAATCATTTATAGATTTGAATTGATGATGCTTTTATTTTTGTTGTAAATTTGAGAGTTTCATATTATGTTCTATGCCTTATTCCTCTAAGTCTCACTTCAAGGCCAAATTTCAATTTCTAGAGTCATAGAAAGGAAGAAAATGACTACATGTGGGACTAAGAGCTTTATAGTGTGAAGGCCAAAGTCCTAATATAAGTCCTAAGTTTCCTCATGTATGATATTTGATGGCAAATATATGCCAAAAGTGGGTCAAAAATTCAACAAAACTATTTCCAATGAGCTCATTGGGTATGGGATTTGCATGGCACAAACTTGTCCACAAAATCAACCTTAGTTTGAGTATGCTTGATTTAATGTCTGATTTTCATATTATATACAAAATAATAGATGGGATTTGGAACCTAATTTGGATCTTTATTTTTACTAAACCTAATATGCAAAGCCCCAAGTCCTAATTTTTAATTCTCTACCAATCAAATTTTGAGAATTTGGTGGAATGTAGGACATGTGACATAATAAGAAATGACCCTAACAACAATGTCAATTAATGAAGATGTGACTATACCCAAGATTTGTTTAGCTTGGGTCAACTAGTCCAAGTTTACAAATTTAAAATGAAATCAAGTGAGTCTCCCGGTGAGTCTCTTACTTGGACACTTGGATGTTTGTGGCCTTTGGATTGTTGTTTGGAATATTTTCAAAGATTTTTCAGCTATTTTTCTTTAATTCCTATATTGAACCTAGTTTTTTCAAGAATCAAGTTCAATTATTTTCTCTATTTTTACACTAAACAAAAAATTTATAGATTTTTTCACCATTTTTTGTTTCTAATCAGTGTTTTCAAAGTGTATTTTTTTCCAATTCCATTAGCTAGCTTTGGACTAGCCACCAGTTTTTCTACACAAAGTGTTATGTGCACATAGCCTCTGCACATGAATTTGGTTGTGCTTTTGAGTTTCTTCAACTGTGCTTACATGCCCTCCACTACGCAAGACGCTAAATCCATCCCATGAAGTAGGTCCAACAAGGTAAAACTTCAGTTATCGGGGGGTTTAAAAGTAAAAAGCCCCCAATATTGTGCCATGTTTTGGGGTATAATGACCTCTTGTACATAACATTCAGTAGCACTCTGCAGGACTACCTTCCCAAGGACGGAATGGTGTGGAATATCCCACATCATTCCATCCAAAAGGATGAAATGGTGTGGAATATTCCACACCAAATCAGTAACTTTTATTTAGTAGCAAGGCAAAGAAGCAACGCGTCAGAGTTTCAGCTTGGAATTCGTGGATGACTCTGCCTGCTTGGAAAAGGCACAGTCTCTTCTTGCTACTGAATGTTATGTAGCTAATTTGAGGTCCTTCAGTCAGTTGATGGCAAATATGAATTCAGAATTTGCAAGAAAAAGTTTTTTTGCAAAATAAAAAATAAAAAATTTCAGCGTTTATCCCCGAGGTAAATCCAGTCTGCTGGTCCCACTTCATAGGAAGGGTTTAGTGGCCTCCCTCCATTACGGGCAGGGAGAACTGACCCCTCGCTCAGCCACTTTGGTAAAATGATGTAATTTTTTATTTTTCACACAAATTTTTTTTTATAAATTTTGAATTCATATTTGCAATCATAGACCGCAAATTAGCGAGGGGGTGATGAATGTAAGGGTGATCACAGCCCAAACTGGGGGGCTTTTTGTTTTGATTGCACCACTGGTAAAACATGGTAAGGCCCAGCGAGGGGGCCAATCCACCCAGATCTCCATTTACTGCATGGGTGCTTCAACCACTGAAAACAATGATGGATCTTTCACTCACTTGTGACAACCATCCAAATTGTCTGTGAATAATGCATTTACAGTGTAGGGTGTAGTTTTCAACACACTTTTTCTATACTTGTTTTGACATCATTTTTGACGTTAATATTAATGTGCTAAAAAAAAAGGAAAAAATGTCGTAAAATTCAAAACATTTTGACACTTTTTTCTACCCCATACTGTCCAATCTTTTTTTTGACAATGTCCAATCTTTTTTTTTGACAATTCATTGTCAAGATTTTATATTGTTGAAAATATTGTCAATTGTCAAAAGAGTATCAAAAAAGTGTCGAAACAGTATTGAAAAGTGTTTCAGAATTAGTATTTATCCCTAAATGTCTAAGGCACCAAAATCTAGTGTTTGCAAAACTTTGAAATTAAATAAAACCTAACCAAGTTTTGATTTTAGTAGTTTATATTTTTTTTAACTTTTTTTTCAAAGTTTTGTTTTAGCATCAAAAATCTGATTTTGAAAATGATTGATTACAAGTTTTTTATTTAAAATTTTGTGCAAGGGTGTCCATTGCAATCTCGGCTTTTTGTAGTATGGAGGGCTCTTAGAAATGAGCCTCACGTCACACTAGATCTTGGAGAAAAAATCACATTAGAAATTCATTTAAAAGAATTGTAGGGCAAATTTTGAGAAGCCATAAACTAATTGGAGTTAAGTGTGTTAGGCCCTTTAACCTCATATTTTTTGGAGAACAATTTTTTAGATTTGACATGTGAAAAGAGGACCAAAAGACTTCAAGCCAATTCCTAAGTGATCTCTAACATTTCTAGTTTGAGTTTGTCTAGTTACATGTTAAAAGAAATTGATAAAGCTTATCAAAATGTTGGCTTTTTGTTCAATTTAGACTAAATTTTTAGAAGCCCTGGAAAAGGCATTGGACACTTAGGGGTTAAATAAAAGAAGTCAAATAGAGATGTCTTTTAACATGTGGGATGGCAATCCATTTTCTATCATGTAAGCAATTAGGCATATCTATCATATTGGTGTCTTGAAGGAAAAAAAAAATTTATATAGGGAATTTAAATATTGAATTTAAAAAACATTTTCTATATTTTTTTTGACAAAAATAAAATCATCATGAATTTTTTCATGAAGATTTTGTAAATTCTATAATTTTATTTATATAGATCATTTTATTTCCAATCATAGTTTGGTTACAAAATCAATGAAAGTAGAAATTGCAACTTTCAATGCATATATTGAGGTATTTCTATGCTTTCAATGTACACTTTTTGGTCATTTTTTGGGTAATTTAGGGTAGGCAATCCATTTTTATCCCACCTCTTTTTTCCTGATAATATAGGTTGTTCTATTTTTGATCTTGTGGTTTGCATTATAGTTCATATAGAGTTGGACAAGTTGGAGCAACATAATCAAAACCTTTATATTTTGTTTTTTGACCTTACTTCTTAATACTCTTTTCAAAAATCACATTTTGATATTTTTCACGTTCTTTGCCATCAATCCTTTTAAAATATCAAGTTCAACACTTTTTCCAATACTAAAGAGTTATTAACAATGAACTTTGGGATAGACAAATAATATATATTCAATAGAGTTGCTCTAAGGGCATCGTTAATCTAGGTATGCCACATAGACTCAACAAACCTTTTCTATGTGCTACTATAATATTATGTGAAAATGGGAGTCATGGTTGAGGAACTTTTTCTTTGACTCTTCCCCCAAACTTCTTGAAGGAATGATGTAACTAACTTGGATTTAGAAATAAATGAAAATTCACCAAATTTGCTAAAAAAATTTGTACTCAACCATTAGAACAAGTACGACCTCTCTAAACCTTGTAAAGGTTGCTAAAGGTTATTTTAACTTCATATAATGTAGAGAGCCTCTTGAATGACTCCAACTTCCAACCAAGGTGTTTTGTTTCATCCACAAAGGTATTTGGATCCAAGATGGCAAGATGCTCAAATTTGTGTAGTTAATTTCAAATATAAACTCTTTGGATTCATTTTTTGTAGCAACATTTCATGTACTAGCAAGACAACTTTACAGTGACATTAAAAATGTATTGTGTCGAAAAAAACTTTTGTTGCACATTGTACCAATATTCTAGGTACAATGCATATATTGAATTCACTCAAAAAGGTTCTACATGGTCTCCACACAATATTCTGCTATTAATGTACCTAATATAATGTACAATTGATAGTACTCTATAGGCATATTTAATGCATATTATCAAAATATTTGACACTCATTAAAATTTATGAAGAAAATTTCAAAATAGTCTATATTATAATGTTATTAAAATCAATTTTGTATTTCAATTCTTCATAGTTCTTCACTATACCACTCTTTTATCTCTTTTTTTACAAGTAAAAATGAACCTTTAAAAAAGCTACAATTCTATACCACTGAAATTACTTTGGTGGAAGGAACCGGTTAGTAGATTCAAGGCAACAACCAATAACAATAGAGAATCCAACTTGTTTGGCAAAAATTAATGCCATGAGAAATATAATCCTCAAGGGCATTGATATGCATTTTCAATATGCTAAGTGTTTTTCAGTGGCAAAGACAAGAACCATCTTTTTCGAATAAGTTGAGGTGATTTTTTGTCATTGATTACACAAGCAATTACCTTCAACAAAAATTAAAGACAAATCACCACCCATACCTAATTAAGAACCATTTGAAATAAATTTGAATTTCTAGGATTAAATTCAAATACCAACCTTTACAGAATTTAAAAGCTCATTAATGAAAATGCATCGTTTTTAGATGTGTCTCTGTAATTTGGAATCTTTTTCAATTTCTATAATTTATTTTTTTCTATTTATGAATTTTATCTAATAACAAGGGCAATCTTAAGGCTTGCATGTTGGTAATGCTCAAGTGCTTACTCATTTCTACCTATAAAAATCTTATTAATGATTTTATGCAATTTAGATGATGAATATCGTTGGCATCTTTTGCTCCAAGCAAAGACTCTTTTATACAATTCTTGGATATCACATGTAATCATATCAATCAAATGTCATTTTGTTGCATGAAAGTAAGCAAATGGAAATTGTCTTCATTCTAAATTTACAATTGTAGAGATTGTTTTAGAATAATGTTCAAGCACAATGAATTGTTTTATTCCATTCTTATGTGATGGATATCATTTTTTAAAGTATAAAAGCTCTATTCGATGAGGAGCTAAGAATTCTTTCAAATACAATGATATTTTTCACCTTTGTGTAATGTAAATTGTCCACCCACAACAAATTATATTACTACCACACTTTGAAGGTACTTACATTTACTCAATAAGAAATTCTAGTAGAAATATGAGATTTAATGTCCTTGTTAAATGTTTTGTTGGTTTGTCATCACTTCAAAATGACTTACAAATGGTTGCTAATGTTGATGTCTAACTCATATTATAGGAGTGCTTTTCACATGGCAACTCAAGTGACATTTCCTTTAGCTATTTTTTCTTTATTTGTTTCTTCACCCTAAATATTTCTCATCCATTTGTACATCCAACTTAGAAATGGATGGTGATAATAAACCTACAAATCATATAAAAAGAACTTGTCCATAATGATTCCACACCCCATGAAGTCATTTATGTATCCATTTCCTAGAGTGAATATCCATTGCAATATCCGTCATAGACCCCAAATCCTAATTCAATGGCAAACTCTATATTGGCTCAACACCTATTACAACAAAAATTATACTACAAACCTTTACTACTTCTTGTTTTTCCAAGGGCAATATTCCTCATCAACTTAAGATCCAAGAGTAATCACCAAGAGTGTTACTATAATTGTCAAGTCCAATTGTTTGTACCATTACCTCACAATCATTATCTTCTATCCCCCTATGAAGATACGATGTTTGTTTGGATGTTTGTTTGTTTGTTACGTTGAGATCTCCCGGACCGTGAGTCCCCCGGGTGCGTGTTTGGTACCGTCGGAAAGCCCTCGGCGAGGAGGGGTGCACGGGCTTTGATTCATGGTGTTCCAACCTACGGCATGAAAGTTATTAAATTTTGAAGTTTCTATACATTAAAAAAATTAGACTGTGGCAATGGCACGGGCCACCCTAGTAAATATGAAATAATAATAATCACATCTTCTTTGTAAGAATTGTCACTACAATTTTCTTAGATGAGCTAGTGTCTCTGCTACCATCTTTAAAGCCAATAGCCATTTTACTCAAACAAATTATAAAATGAATTGTTGTGAATATGCTTCAAAAATGGGATTAGAAGACAAGATGCCTCCATCCATCCAAGGAGGGAGGAGAAATAGTTTGTGACTACCAATGCAAGTTGAAGATTTCTTGAATAAAATTGTGGAAAGTCATCATATTAAAATAAAAGAATCTAAGATCATTTGCCATCTAATTCTATCATATAGGGGTCTTTTGAAATGTTGCAAAGATGATCATTACTATACAATTTTTTCAACTTTATAAATATAGAATGCTTTTTATGGGTGAAAAATAATCTTAAGCTATTTATGAATGGTTTTGAGTCCTTCTAAGGACAATTCAAAGACACATGTATGTGGGTATATTAAATATTTTCTTTGAACCTTGACTTTGAAAATTCAAGAAATTACAATGTGTTGAAAAAGAATTCTTTTATGGGACAATTCTCAATAGTAATCCCTAATGACAATTGTCATCTTGAAGCTTGACCTATTGAAAAAATACCATGTAGAGTCAAAATTGTATTCAAATAGGTGTAAGTATTTTTTCCTTTCTCTTTTTTCAAAAAATAAAAAATAAAAATAATAATGAAATACATATAATTACTTGTTTGCTAGTAAGACTCACTTCAAATTTGAAAATTTCACCCCATTAGATGTTTTTCAGCCCTATAGGAGACTCATAAGAGGATTTCTGGCCAGTTTAGAAGGCTACAAGTTTCCAAATGCTGGGAACGCTACATTGATGTAGATGAGCGATTGCCAAGTCAAAAAATACTAATTAATGAATATTTCAAAAAATCATTTTCTTGCTTTTTAATACATTTTGAAATTTTTTGGATTTTTTTTAAATTCTAAAATTCAGACCAGCAGGAGGTTGGTCTACAACAGTGGGAATAGTTTCAGAGAACAATCCTGAAACAGTCTTCCAAGGGCCCAAAAATCCTCTTGTGGTTTTTGGGTTGTTCCTCAAAATTGTTCCTTGTTTTGTGTATCATCCACTATTGGTCTGAATTTTTGAAATAAATTAAAATAAAATATTTTTTAAACTAAAATTTCAGAATGTATTAGAAAATTGAAAATTCATTAAATTTTTTTTTGAGTTTTCTTAAATAATTAATAATTAATTAAAAAAACTAAAAAATTAAAAAAAATTGATGTGGCAGTTTCTCGACGATGTCAAACTACTTGCGCCTACAATTTCCACAATCCAGGAACCCACACTCTTTTTAATGCCCAAAAAACATCTAATGTATCTTTGCACCTCATCTTCCTCTAATTAAATATTTGATCATCCACTAGTAGGATTGTAAGAGTTTTGGAGTATATACTTTACCCAATTGAGGAAATTAAGAAAAAATTGTTATACATCAATACATCAATAGAAGATGAAGGAATGTTCTCCAAGAATAATTAGAACAAATTTTTTTGGGAAGAGTTACAATTATCCAAATCACAAAAAGTGATTTTTTAATCTCTAGTTCAAGCACTTAAACATTTTACAATTTCGGATATCTTTGCCACTATTTAAGTTATTAGTATTGTGTGATGCATGAGCTAACTTAAGGTAGAAACATCCAATAGTGCCCATGTTCCTAGTCTTGTATCCTAAACTACCACTAAATGTATCCTTAGACTTTTGCTAATGTGTCATCTAAATGTTTGATTCTTATTTGCAAATGCATTTGAAGGACATCTATTTAATTTCAATGTGTTGACTACTGATTTTTGCAGATTTTAGTTCAGGGACCATCTATGCAATAGTTTCAATGGCCTAAGAAGTTGGCACTTTGAAAAATCATAGAAATTACATATTACATCCAAAAAATCTATTTTTTTTTAATATTCATGATTTTCACTTGCAAATTCTACCAAAATATTGTGTTTAGGAAGAGGTGCCTCCAACTATGCTGAATTGTTTATAATGACAATTTTGAGTGTTTCCACCACAAGCACACCTGATAAGGGCAAAACACCCATATTCCCGCACCTGTTCCTTACAGTGGATTGTAGATTCACCCAAATGCGTTAGTAGACTTCCCTTAATGTGTTTGCGACATGTATGATTGTAATTTGCTGACACAACTGAAGGACACATAAAGAAATTTGGTTGGGTGAGTGCTGATTATCGCAGGATTCAGTTTTGGAGGCACCTATAGGACGGTTCCACAGGTCTAGGGAGCCAACACTTTGAAAATTTGTAGAAATTACATACTGTATCCGAAAAATTTAATTTTTTTTTCAATATTCATGATTTTCACTTGCTAATACTAGAAAAATATCATTTTGAGAAAACGTTGCCTCCAACTATGCTGAATTCCTTATTTGGACGGTTTTGGGTGTTTCCACTGTAATGTACGTTAGGAGTGGACAGAGATTGACCAGCATTGATAAGCTTAGCTGGGGACAATGGGCATGGAAAGAGGCTGTCCAACACACCAAGGACCACAGCAAGCATGCATGCATCCCTCTGTCGAAATTCAGTTAAGTTAATGGTGTTGGGTGTGCAACTGCCGTGCCTGTGCATCAAGACACTTGGCTTATTATTCTGTAATCAGGTTAAGTTAGTGGAAGCCCACTTAACTTCCAGCAAACCTCCCATGCTGTGTCGGAAGGTTCTTTCTGAGCTTCTGAGAAACCTGTCTGAATTGGATCATGCCCTTTGGGGTGAGGTTCATGCTTCTGCTGGTGTGCCATACTGCCATGTGCTGTTGCCACAGCCAAAACAAAAGGAAAAGGAAGCTTCTAATTGTTAATCCATACAAACTTTGAAATTAAAGAACTTTCATTCCGTAGGTCAATCTGTCACAAAACAAAGCCCGTGCACTCATCCTTGTGGGCTGCTTTATAATGGTACCAAGAATGTGACTTGTGAGCCCATGGTCTACGAGATCTCAATATCTCATCATAACAAACTAACTAACTAAGAACCTAATTTAACTTTGAAAAAGGACCAATGTGTTTAGAAGCCCAAAACTACTTCAAAATACTCATCCTTAAAGCAAGGTTGAAATCTTCATCAATATTTGCTGTTTTTTTAACAAATCCAATAGTAGGATCTTTGGTTAATTTATTCAAAGTACATTGTCCCAAAATTTTAGAATGTTTTCTAGTTTGATAAAAAAAACTTTTTCACTTGACAACAAGAAAATATGAAAATTTGACTAGTCTCATGATAGTAACTAGGCACAATAATAGAAAGTGGAGTTTTTTAGAGTGCCAACCTTAGCTCTTCTATCTAAAGCCCCAAAGCCAATAAAAGTTTGGATTGGTTTATTACACTCAAAAGGCATTTTAGTTTGCTATTAAAAGATGTATAAAATTTTACTAGGGACTAGTTCCCTTAGTTCATTATACCTTTTTGTCAACCAATGAAAATTGTCCATGTATTTCAAAGAAACCCCAAACCCCCGCCAAATCCCCCCCCCCCCCCATCAAACTTACCATTCTAAAGAAAAATTAAATTATTAAAGACAGTCTACAGTAGCTCTTCTGAAAGACCCCCGCCCCCTCCAACACCACTGTCCCAACCTTTGTCACTAGCCTAGGAATATTCAAATGATTTGAATTTGAAATTCAGAAACTCATTGGAAGGACCGCAGAAGAATTTGCTTGCCCCCGCAGCCAATTAAAAAAAGGGCTCTCACATCAAATGACTTTTTTAGACTCCCGCTTTCCAGCAATGGATTCATTTCATTGGAGGAAGCAGATATCCATTTTCACTGTTCTGCGCACTTGAGGAATCAGATTATGTTACCTCAAGAATGACTCTTCAAACTTATTAGAATATCCTTCCTAAAATTTCAATCTTAGTCTTTGTAAAATCCTATGAAAAATGGGTTCATTTCTTACTCCATGTAATTGAACCATAGAACCATAGTCAAGTCTTTTGCAATTGCTTCAATTTTGTTTCTTATTGAAAATGGACATTGGATTGAAAACTTAGTAGAAGTATTTTTAAATCCAAATGATCTTGGTCTCATTAGGGACAATGGACTAAAGTGGAGATGCAACACTATGGCTATGGCCCCCAAAGAGGCAGAACCACACATCTGCTTTGCCGTTAGTTGGCCCCCCACTCTCAAAAATCATAGGCCATTGATTTTTTTCCGTAAAAAATAATTCCCTTCCACAATGCTGTCAATTTCTGAAAAATTCACAAGCTATTGATCTATGAGATTTAATCTGGATCCAAATCCGGGTATGAATACATGTACAAATCAGTTAGATGTTTTGATTGAAAATTGTTTGTATGGTCAAAATTTGAAAATCATTGAATTTGTGTCAAATTATAAAACTAAATTTGTGTATTTTAATCACATGAGATCATACAATGTCCATCGATGTTGATAATTGCAATTGTTATAGAAATGAAATTGTTATAGAAATGAAATTGTTATAAATTTTAAAGGAAATAATAAAAATAACTTAATGATTACAACAAAAGTCCATTAAAATTGAAATCTCTTTATAAAGACAAATGCAAAAACTTTGAAGAATAGTGTGAACATTTCTCAAACAATTGTTTCAATTTTTATGCCTTGATCATCCTTAGCTATAACCTTTAATTTAAAGTTGGGTTATATATATTAGTTGTTGATATCTACAACATTTCTTCTTATATCTTAGGGCCATTGTACACTAAGAAGCTAAGCCAGTTTGCTCTATCAAAGGCCGATAATCTTTACTTGTGATTGGTTAAAAAGTTGGAATTAGCTTCAATTGCTTTACACCAAGAGGTGGGCCAATTTCATAGTCAAAATTTTTTATTCTAAAAAGACATGATTTGATATGGCCCAAGTATGGCCGAAGCTTGTTGAATTGGGTGCACCAAAAATAGGAGGCCAATTTGTGGCCTAGGGACTAATGTCAGATTTCAATTAAATTTTTTTTTTTCTTAAAATATAATTTTTTTCAACAAATCTGATTCATTGAATTTTGTGCTATTGGCCTCAATAGGTGTTGGCATGGCCTCTAGATGTAAAGTGGCCCTAAAATTTCAGCCCATCTCTTTTTTTTTTCCCTAAGTTTTTCTTGAATTGGCCCCAACTTCTTGGCCTCAAGGCCTTTACATATGGAACAATCAACCCCTTTTATAATCTTATTATAATGATGACTAGTTGAGGCTAGCTTCCAGCCTAGAAAGGGGCTTAAATTTTGTGCAATTGGCTTGGAGAGGAATTGGCCTAGCCTTTAGGTATAAAGAAACCCTTAGAGTTTATTCAATTATAGAAGACTATATCTTCATTAGATGATTTTTGAGGCCTCTAGAAGACTGTTTTGAGGTCCTTCCCCCAAACTATTCTTTGTACTGTAAACTAGCCCTTCTGATATGATTTTTTGAATTAAAAAAAAAATCTAAAAATTTCAAAATGTATTAAAAAAATTGAGAATTGATTTAAAAATAAATAAATTTAAAAACAATTAATTAATATTATCTAACATGGCAATGTTTCAATCACATCAACTTGCCTACATGATAGAGTTCTCAAAATTCCCTACCACCTCCTTGAAGTTCCCACAATGTTCCCTTAGTTTGGAACCTGTAGTCTTCTAGAAGCCTCAAAAATCATCTAATGTGGGTAATCATGATAAAGAGAAGGCTTGTGATGTCGTAGAAAGAGACTTTTTAGTTTTATCCTACATATATTGCAAAACCTTCAGCCATGTGTATCTTTGACAACTTGTCATTTTTTCCAACCCCTACTATTGTAAGTAAAAGCAACAATGCTAGTATGTGAGTGTGAAGATGTGAGCATGTGCGTCTTGAGCATGTATATAAGTAGATATACAACAACCATTGATGGTAATTATGACATAAGAACCTATAATATAGGTATTTATAGCATAATTGCATTATTATTATAGAAAGTTTTAATCCTATAGATACCTATATTATAGGTATGTAGTCTTTTAGGCTTATGAACTCACACTTTTAGACTCATATAGTAGCAATCCCCTAAATCAAAGAATAAATAGACAATAGACAAAGATGTTGTCCTAAATTCTCTCTACTTTATACTACTTAGAACAACCAAAAATACAAAATATTAGAAGAAATATAGGGGTGTTGGTAGACGTTGATAAATTTTTTAATATTTTATATTTGAACTTCATAAATTTCAAACTCCATTGAAATGACTAAGTAAAACAATGTGGGTGATGTGAAGAAAGTAGTTGACAATACACAAGAGTTTGTAAATATATGTCAAAGTCCTTTATAGGTGAAGATGCTCAAAACATCCTATCTTTGCCTTCTAAATATACATAGCATTGTTTTCAGGTAGAACAATTTTTCCCTCTTCATTGATATAATTCATGATTCTTCTTGGAGTTTGCTTGATGAATACGAGGGAATACGAGGGAGTGGATGATGATTACTCTAACATTCATCATCCTAAGCTTGGATGGTTGAGCATTTAGGGGTTAGATGTCGGGTTCTGGCTATGGCGCGTCGTTGCCTCTTCGTCCCCGCCCTCTTGTTCCCCCCAAGAGTAAGCCGCGTTGCCGTGTCGTTTCTTCTCTTTTCGCTTGCACCTGAGTGGAGCTCACGAGGTTTGCCTGTTGTTGTAGAAGATATTGACGGGTGCTTGAACCCTGAATTCGCGGACTGAGAGGTGCCTGAATGAATGGGCGGGCGGCTGAAGATTAAAAACCTTTCTTTGAAATTTCAAAATTCTTGGGATATCGTGGTGATTGTGAGGGTTGCAAGAGCTGGAGGAAGGCGGTGGGAATGTGAGATGCGTGGTGAGGAATGATTCTCTGGGAAATTATTATTGTGGCAGCTGGATTGCGGGCGCGATCGATGGTTCTTGAGCTTCTTGGATTTCGCGGTTCTGTATTGTGTTTTGGGACAGGATAGGCCTGCCTGAGGCGCTTCCTTGGACGCAGACATTCTCTATGCCAATCTGAGATTTGAGAGCTTGACGTGGTCTAGGTCGTCAGCTTGCTCCGTTCTACTGCCCCTCATTTCCGACATTTGGAGGTGATTTGATCATCGAAGACTTGTATGTCGTCTTTTCCTGAATCTCATTGTAGCTTTTGTCGCGTTCGTTTTTTGGTAGGAACTGGCAAGCTACGTGAATGAGATTGGCCATGCACAGCACTGTGTTTGGAGAATGACTAGGTTGAGTTTCAGTCAGGGTTAGGGCGCGGAGCACCTCTTCTTTTCCCATGTACAGGCTTTAATGTACTTGATGGATGTCTGTCAGCGATACTTTTAAGAGGTGGACCGGATTACATTTAGTTTTTTGTAATTAGACGTGTACTATACTTATACTCCTCGTACTAGCCGATTGCAGTATCTTTGGACCAGATTGTTAGAGGGCGGGTTTATGCTTTGAGAAAGAGGATTCTATTTGCGTCTCTTGAAGTATTTTGTGTGAGAGGATGGATTCATGTTTTACGGTAGAGGATGACATCTGCGTTTCGTCGAATTTTTTATCCAGTATCAAGGAGTGTGATACTGTGATGATTGGGAGATCAGTAGAGAACTGGGGAGAAATCTCTTCGGACATAAGACTCTAATCTGCTGAGATCAAATTTTTTCACTACTTCTGAATTTTTGATGCGTTAATATAAAGTTGGAGGTTGTAGATCATTATGTTTGACAACCCCATCTCCTTTCAAAGATCAGCAGCTATATACCTTAAACCAATCCATGTTTGCACCAGTCGCTCAAAAGTCAACAACCTCTATGAACAGATGAGATGTTGGTTACAGGGGTCAGTCAGTAGGATACGGGTTCAGGACCCTGGGAGTAGTTTTTCTACCCTCTCCTTTTAATACTAGACCTGCGTGATGTAGTTTCAACCAGCTCATTGTTATTTGTCTTCCAGTGCAATTGGTATTGTTGCAGAATTTAATATGAAGTTGCCTGGATTGGCTCTCTTGCAGTTTGAAGTTCCAGTTGCAGCAGCATATCAAGGAGCTGGAGTCGAACTCCATAATCTGTTCATACGGTATGAATGGGAGCCAAGCACAGCAAGAGAGAGGTGTTTCTTCTGCACCCTGGCTTTGGCTTCAGATTTTATCTAGACATCGGGAGGATTTGGTTGCAATTGTGTTTTGTGAACACCAGTCGAGTGGGTATCGAGAATTAGCTTGCAGATGAGAGCACATCAGAGTGTGACTGCCATCGGTGAAGGGGAGGTATCTCTGCTGCTTTTTCCAAATGCGGCACAAATTGGTTTCTGAGCACATTGCTTGGCTTGAACACAAACCAGGCGCTTCTCGATTGTACAGCACCCAGTGGATCTCCATCTTCAAGGATCTCGCGGACTAGATCGCTTCCTAGCAAAATCTTCTCCAGGAATCTCAGTCGCGAGCATGGGCGATTTTTCAGAGGAAGGCCTCTGCTGGAGGATGTGGACGGCATCGATCACATTGAAGAGTTTAAGAGACTAGTAGAATTCGAGAAATTGCATGAAAAAGAAAGTACAGGTTCGTCAACTAAGCCAGAATTTGTACATAGCTGTATCGGCTCTCTCCGGGGCTCTAGAGAAGAGATCATCTACGAAGAAGAAGACGACGGTATTGTTGTAGCTGCTGGAGATCAGCAAGAGACCCCAGTAGGAAGCGTGCAAGCTAGCCCTTCTTCTAGTCGATCGTCATCTCAGACTCCCTCTTTCCTTGCTGAAATTTTGGCAGAAGCTGAAAACTTCGAGGCAGTTGATGTGGCTCCGGAAGCTATTGTGGTCGACGTCCTAGTTGTATTTGCCGATGACGGGGACTGTGGAAAGCCCGTTATGGACCAGGGATATCTGCTGGGTTCACCTAAGAACTGTGAGAGTACTAACAGCGATGTAATCTCAGCCTCTGAATTTGTTGACAAGCCTTTGCAGATAGAGTCATTGAGTGTTGATAATGTTTCTAATCTAGAAGAGACATGCAACCACAATGGCTTGGGTGTATGTGAGGGTCGGACCTTTCTGGAGGAGGATTCTTTGACAGCTGGGGACGAAGACGGGGAGAGATCTATTGCGTCCTGTAGTGGGGCACCTGTTTTGAAACAGGTCTACTATTTTACTTTTCAGGCCCAGAAACATTCTGGTCCACGTGGAACCTGGAAACGACTGAAGAGACGTACTTGTGATCTGCAAAATTCTGGTTGCCAGATTGAAAGAAAGATGACTGGGAAGGGGAAAGTTAGTTTATCTTTCAACAATTCTGGGAAGCAGCCAAGGAGGCACAGTTTCACGGATTCCAGAGACTTTGTTTGGGATTCCAGAGATTTATTTGGGAAGAGGATCAAGGAGGAAGAGGAAGATGTGGATGATGCTACTCCCGCTGACATGCAGCCAGATGCTTTTCCATGTGGTATGTCGGGACAAAGGAACCCTTTTTTAAAATATGATGCTGGTTTTCTCGGGAATGTCCCTGAACAAGGTTACAAGAGATGGTCTCCAAAGAAGACCAGCAAAGGGACAGCTTTGGCTCGGAAAGTGCGAGGACTTGGGGGCTCGCCGAAGCCTGTGACATCGTTGGAGAGCTGTCTCAGGGCTCAGATGGCCGATGCAGTCATCAGTTACAGACTGAAGTCAGAGCCTGACCGCGTGAGCCCACATATGGCTAATGCGGTCATCAGGAACCGAGTTAAGCGACCACTTTACTTCCCATCAACAGTGGATGAGGAAGGCGTCCTTGAGGATGCGGTTAACAGTATACCTTCGTCTCCAAATGTTCGCAATGTGGTTGATGAAAGCAGCAACTCCGAGTTTAAACAAAGTGCTCTTCCAAAACTGCCAAATCTCTCCAAATTCTTGAGGGAGTATGCTGCAAAGCTTTCTAAATCTAGCAAGTGTGAGCGTTACACTCCGAGCCGTAGCCGAGCTCGAGCAAACGATCAGAAGGCTTCGAGCAGCACTTGTAAGGATGCCTTTTTTCTTCTAGTCCTGAAGAAACCAAACGTTTCTCATTCTTGGCACTTCCTTCCAGATAGTTCTGATCCTGGACTTCATTGGATTTTTTTTAGGGGGGTGTTCCATGAGTGTATTATATAATATCATTGGTCTGCTAACTTCCTAGGCCTTTATTTGTATATTTCAACCTTCTCTAGAACAAATTCGGTGAGACTTTTTAAGGTTCTTGTAGATGAAGAATGTGGGGAGTAGTAAGTATTATTTAGGCATGACCGTCTGAAGCTTGGGCGATTCAGAGTCACTTTAGTTCCTTCTAATTTGGTTTGATTATTATCATTATATTGAACTTTTATTCGTTGTGCCATTGTCGGAACCGAGTTTCTTTCTGGACTGGCGGCGTGGATCTAAAGGCGTTTGACGAATATCGCTGTAACTTCCTGTTATACGTTGCCCCTTGTTGACTGACCAAATGACGTACACACTCCCCTAACATTCATTTTCTGTTGTTTTGTTTCAGCTTCAACGATGCCTTCTTTCGAGACTCTCCTTTTCAGTTTTGGAGTGGGCCTTGGGGTGTTCGCTTCCGGTGTCCACAAACTTGAAGTGAAAAGGCTGAATCAGTTGTTGGAGCAGTCGCAAGCGGAACTGGAGACCCTGAAGTTGGAACTTGAAAGAAGGAAAAGTCCTTTACGCACTAATAGATCCGAATCAGCTACGGTAAGCGACATCGTGAATTGCTTGCCCTTCAGCGGAGGGCAGTTTCTGTAGGGGAGTTCACGGTTGGAGTAACTTAGAATGTTCGCATTCTTTCTCCTTGCTGGACTCAAAATCATTCTCTCGTTGTTTTCTCGTTGTTTTTGTTCGTGACTGTCTCTTAGTTTGGCTCCGAGAGCTAACGTGGTGTTCATAATGTTTGCACCTCCTGCTTTGAAGTGGTTTTAATACCTCTACATTATGTCTTTTAGATATGACAGTTCAGTATTGCATGAGAGTCACAGATAAGGTTCACTGTAGTATCCATACAATCTCTGATCAGTGTGGAGATGCAATTCTTTAATGTTCATGCTCTTTGTAAGACGTAGTCCTTGCTGTAGACTATCAGAACTGAATATTTGAGTCTGAAAGTCTTCATCTCGTTATCACTGGTTTGGTGCTTGCTCAGCAGGGAATAGTTAGCAAAGGTCAGTATTCTGGGAGGAGCTATTATGGATCAGAGCAGCAAGAAGATCAAATGGCCGAACTCGAAGCGGAGTTGGAGGCTGAACTTGATCAACTTACTGGGGGGGATTCCGCAACGATGACGAGTCAGTACTCAGCTATGGACGAGGTATTGACTGACCTTTTTGAACTTGGTACACATATCTTGGGCTAGCTAGACACCTGTGCCGATTGTCAAGTCTTATTGCATGTCAGGTAAACAACTACCAGATATATGTCATTTGTCATCTGTCAGGTAGGCAATCTTCATGTCTTATGCTGTGGGTTTCCAAAAGCAGTGCGTGAGAAATTAAGTGTCGTCCATAAGAATTCTGTCCGAGGAGATTGCAGTTTCCAAGGTGGTCAAAAGTACCACACTAAGTCTGAAAAATATGTATTACTGTGACCCTTGTAATTATCATGGTTCACAGTATATAGCGTATATTGGTGTCGGTGCAGTGTGTAGATACTGGAAGCAATGGAATAGTTGCCAAGTGAATGATGGTTTTGTTGTTGGTGATGGTTGTGGCAGCTGGACATGGATACGTCGGTGGTTTACGGTGACCTAGAACCAACAGGCCTGCCTGCAGGAGTCGAGGAAGATTCCGATGAGACACCTCCTGGACAACCTGCATGTTTGAACAATTATGCAGTTTCACCACGAGAGCTCACGCGCTTGTTGCACAAACTACAGGTTTGTGAAGCTCTGTGTGGTGTAGTCACTTGAGTTAAATTTCGTTCCTGTGATCATTTCCCTTGCGGCGTTCCTTGACAGTTTTGATGCTGATGCGAGGTTGCCGAATATTATGGTCCTCGTCTGCATTTATGCTAATGACTGATGTATGGGGGAAAATACAGACATCTCGACAAGACAATTTAATTGCTGACTTGGAAGAAGACCTTGAAGCAGCACTGTCAAAGTTGCAAAGTAGAGAAAAGGAGCTTGAGTTTTGGAAGGATAGAGTCAAGCGGTTGACGAAGGTTTCCTTTGTTTCTGCTTCAGGTGAGCATTTATACCTTTTCTAACTTGAACTTTACTGCCAAGTTTTTTTTAGTAACGTTAGATATCCATTACCTTATCACACTGAATTTGTAAGGGTGAAATGTCAATGTTACTATTAGTGCTGACATTATTGTGCATCGGCCATGTTCTAATTTGGTCCTCATAAAGTCTTCTTATTGGGTTCATGCCTGCAGCTGATGAATATTTGACCCCAATTGTACCCACTGAGGGCGTGGCTACAGAAGTATCAACTGCTCCGAGAAATGTTGATCCTCTCGGCAGCCAAGAATGCCCCCCAATTCCAATGCAGGAACACGAGGCACCAGCTACCGGCATTGTGTCTGAGGAAGACCACCCAGCAGGGCCTGGTTCAGATCCTTCCACAGGACCTGTAACACAAGGTGGTTTGAAATCAAGTTTGAACAAGCAGGTTTGTCTCAATTAACTTTTTGTTGTCCTAACAGTCGACGGTCTGCCTCATTGAATTACCTGCAAGTGAACACTAGAGTTTTGACTCGACTATTTTTTAATTTTTTTTCAGACGCTGTCTCGATTATACAAATTTCAGACCGAACAACACGATATTAACTTCCTCCGTGTGGTATTTGTCACAGGAACCTGCAGACATGGGTAGGGAGGGGTTTTCTGACGGCAGCTCTGAAATTACTGCTAGGGATTGTAAACCAATATTGGACAATGCTCAGATTATTTCACAGCTGATTGATTCTGTTCATGGATTGGAGTCGTATGGCGATCGTGCAGAGAGTGTAGAGATGGGCAGTACCACTCCTAGTCAAGGTCTCTTTTCAAGTTCCGTCTCAATTTCAGATATCTTGGATGAGACTCCTGAAAGACTTAGAGATAGAGGTAACTTGGTGCCTCGAGCAAGACTCGTGGTGCCCCATCCAAGCAGACGGACCTCATACAACTCTGACGTAGGCAATCCAGTGCTCATCAGGAACGTATTAGAAAACGAGACTCCTACAGCTGATGTAAGATACACCGAGTCATCTTCTGATATGTCAGAGGCAGATTACAGGACAATGGAGATTCCTTACTCTATTAAGTACATAGATTCGACAGCTGGGCCAAGTTCTGAGCCTCGAATCTCTGCCGAGGAGAATCCTTCCTACTGGGTGGGCCAGGCAGGACTGACGACGCCTGTTGAGAAGGCGAGGCAGCAGTTGTTCAAGTCACCACAAAATGCGCCTGCAGACTGGCCAGGGGAACTGAGCCCTACAGTCTCAGAAAAAATTGCGCGGTGGGAAGGGTTAATGGATGGGGAGACACCTGGTCCTGCAACAGGGTCTGATTGGGAGTGCCAATCTCGGGCCTCGGAATTGGATGATGCCAATGTGTTCAGCGAGGAAAATTTGGTGTTGGAGGCTGAAGAGATGCTTGGAAGGATGTTAATCAAGCGGATCGTGGAGAAGTCCAGGCTCGGGTCTGACTCGCTTGTCAAAAAGGCGCATTCTGCACTTGCCACCCTGGAGAGAGATGATGGAGTTGAGTTGGATGCATATCATGGAGACGATACCTTTATGAACGAAAGGACAGATTCTGAGGTGGATTTCTCAGAGAATAGTGACGACCATGAGAAACAGCAGCAGACAAGCTTTTTGGATGAAGCTGTGCGTGAAGAATACGAATTCTTCCGTAGGCTGGAAATCATCAACAAAGACAGAAAAAGTGCCAAGGAGAATGCCACGGAAGAAACAGTTGGAGGCGGAGCTTTTGATACGGTTCCGGAGTTGAATGCACAACTATCCCCAGGTACTGGGCCTATCCCATTCAGTCAGTCATGGTTTACTCAAACCCCTCTCTCATGACACACCCTAATTGTATATTCCTTGTATATCTTCAGACTCTATCGTACAGTTACGCATCTGACTGGACAGCTTCTGCAATTTGGAGCCCATTTGTCCCTCCAAGGCAGTGTCATTAGAGAGGGTTCAGTGTATCGATCAGATAGTGGTCAAATGTACCTTACTCACTGACCTGTTTTTCTCCTTGCAGCTACTCAACCTTCTGGAATCACAAAAGCATTGAGAAAAGATGTTGGAGAACAGCAACAACTAGATGACTTAGGTGAAGAGCACAGCGTGAAGCGGTTGGTGAAACGCAACATTAGTGGAAGGGAGGATTGGCTCTCTCGTGGAGATGCTCGCCCAGGGACGTTGAGAGCCAGAAGTGACCATAGACAAGATGAAGTCCGAAGTCGAAGGCGGTCGTGAGAACAAAAAGCAGTGCACTTTTGCGATGGATTGAACTCCCAGATGATTTGATTACTGTGAACTCTCAAAGGTCATTGCAATCAGAACCTGTGAATTGCATCCTTGCAGTGGATGGTGCAACGACTGGGGGTGTTGCAGGCGATATGAAAAAATGTGTAACGTCTGCTGATCTGCTTGCACACTGTTGTAGAAAATTAACGTGCGAGTTGGGTGGGCCTTTGACTCTCTTTGGTGTTCAGCAGGTTACACTACCACTGCGCCAGAGATCTATAGCTGGTACTACTAGTACCCATGCTTCGCACTGTATAGTAACATTTTTTGTTAAAATCATATTGATTGGACTGGTCATTGCACACGACACTTGATCGGTATCAGGAATTGGACCAAGTTCACTGTTGACAAGCCATTTAACCCTGGAAGGATAGAGCTTATGACTATGTAATGTGTACCAAGTTTTGTGTCTTTGTTTCCTCTATTTTGTAGTTCATTTTGAGTGAGAATTATTTTATTTTATTTTTTCAATAATGAAATTGCATGTCTTTTATTAAGTCTTGAAATTTTCAGATTTATTAGTGATGATTTGAAATTACTGTGACAGTTTGAAGAAAAGTGAAGAAAATTCTTGTCTCAAACAAGATTAGCTGTTAAGTAAATTTGAAATTTTCAGAAGTGTATATTTGAGTGTAGAATGTTAAAATGTAATTCACCTTTCCATCTCATTTTATAAATAGAAATTTTGTACGACATGGTATGCGTCCCAATATTCAAATTGCATTACAATATTTGTTTTTTGAAATTTTTGAAGTTTTCAAATTAGGATAAGAACTAGATTCGTGTCAAACTTTGCTCCACAAAATAACACTATACTAAGGGCTCCAAAACTCCTCACAACTACTCATGTTGGGAGATTTTGTATATCTTTTTTTTGGTAATTTATTTGAACTTGAAATTTGTAGCAATATTATCAACATAGAGATGATTTCACAAAAAAAATTCATGGTAAGAAACTGATTTTTCAGCCCTTGGGAGGGTGTCAAAGTTGGCAATTGTGAAAATTTTCTCAAAACTACATTTGTTGGGAGATTTCAAATATCTTCTTAAAATTTATTTTTTTACCTTGAAATTTCTTATACATATTAAAAACATAGAGATTGTTTCATGACAAAAAATTCATGGCAAAAGAAAAAAAACTCAATCCTTAGGAAGGTGTCAAAGTTGAAAGTAGTGAAATGTTTCTCACCATTACTCATGTTGGTAGATTTTGAACAACTTTTTATTGGTGAATCTTTTGGCCTTGAAATTTGGCATACATATAATTAACTTAAAGATGATGCTATGGTAAAAATTTCCTAATAAAATACCAATTTTTGAGCTCTCGGGAGGCTTTCAAAGTTGGCAGTATTGAAATTTTTCTCACCGCGAATTCAAAAACGACATTTTGATTAGTACCCCATTGTACAAGAATGCACTACTTTTGAATGAAGTATTGTTGTATTTGGGACTGATGAATCTCCATTTGTATAGATGAAAATATCTTTAGAAATATAAATATGTTGACTTCGATGGCTTATAAGGGACAGAGTAATTCTCTTGATCCAAGGCAACATAATTATCATGACAACCTAATTTCACTATTTTGTATAGAGGAGATACAATCATAGCTAGACTCCTATTGCGATGAGTTCGTCAACTAGAGTTTGCAATTGTATATGCTCTTAGAGCATCCCCATGCCAATGACGCAAACTCGGTAAGTGGCTTGGCCCGGCCATTTTAATTGCCCCATGGCATGGATGGCAAAGCCAAAGAAAAGGCAAGGCGTAGCCAAATTTGATGATGGCTCGATCAAATGGAGAGTGATGACCAAATAGAGAGTCAACTCCATATGATTTTTTTTTTGTATTTAATCCCAAATTTCAAGGCACTTTAGGATTGTTAAAACTTTTGTCTTGTCGGAATCTATGTGACCTTAGAACTCAAAAGTTTGCTTCCCCATGCATATTGGCTGTGTTGAGTGGGGTAAATTTTTTTAGCCAAGCTTAGAGTTCCTTGATTCTATGGCAAGTGGTCCACGACTAGGCTAAGCGTGGAGATGCTCTTAATTAGAGCATCCCCATGCCAGAGCGCCAAAGGGTGCTAACTCAGGCAATTGATGAGCCAAGCCATGAAAAGAGCTCCATGGCAAGCATGCCAAGCCTTAAAAACAAAGTAGACACTTCAAAATTTGAAGGTGGCACTAGTAATTGGTGCACCTTGGGCGTATTGCACTAGAAAGTCCTCATCTCTTTTTATCCCATTTTTGAGGTATGATTTACAATAAAAAAGCATTCTAACAATTCAAAAGTGATATGTTAGTCAGCATGATAAAGCAATACCCTATAACAACCCCCACCTAGTCCTCGTCAAAGTGACTTAGATTTTGGGGCTTGAGTAACTCTCACTTGGCAAGTTGGAGTTTTGTCTTGGTGTGAGGAAAAAGAGGGTGATATAGGTTTGGGTGAACAACAATCCTATGCCAAATCCTTTGTGGTGCCCCTCTAAGGCTAGGCAAGCGTAAGGATGTTCTTATACTATGAGTTTGAATAGTGAGAAGTTAATGGACAAAATGACTTTGAGCACCTTGTAAGGTTCTTGGATAACTCACATTTGAACTATTTGCATCAAGATTCAAGAGCAAGGAAGATTGTATTTGTGAATATTATTTTGGTGGGTGCAACCCTAATGGCAGTAGTGCTTTTGACTAGGAATACCTACAACCTTCTGGAGGAATTTTGAACCTTGATTTTAGGACTCCTACTGCAAACCTCCCATCACGTTTCAATCCTTGAAATAGCAATTAAGCAAGGGTGAGTGTAAATAGTCACATAGACAAAACATAGGACTAACTTTGTTACTAATAATAATTCATTTTCTATGAGAAACAACATAGTTCCTCGATTCTAAAATGAAAAATGATATACTTTACTTTAGTGAAGCATTTCTACATCCTTAGTTTTTGTCCTCAAGTAGGGAAACTGATTCCACAAACACCTTCTTAATTTATGTTGCATTAACTAAGATAAGGTAGAAATACCTATTTTGGACAACCCCTCTTTAATGGATTTATAGGCTCACCTATTGTAAACAACACTTAGATGTATAATTTATTGACAAAGATTATTTGTTTGTATCTTCTTGTCTAGTCATCTTTCTTCCCTTTTTACTTAGGGAGAAGGATTGAAACTAACCATAATAGGTGAGTTTATGAAACTGGAATGGGCTCAATTGAAAAATCTACATTTACATTGAATAAAATCTTTTTTTTTGAATTTTTTTCTTTTGCATTAATCTTCATCTTCATATTTGTACACATTGAGTTCAATTTTACTATGAATTTTTCTACTTTATTTGTTGAAATACTTAAATTATTCATTATAGGTACCTCTACCTTATATAATTTTCAATGGAGGCTCTTGTGCTTGGAATGTTGACCACTTCTCAATTTGAGACATGTTGTTGAAAGTGGAGGCAAAGCAATTGCGGATTGAGATGGTAAAATTTTTTCTATTGATGGTTGGATAGGGTGAATGCAACAAAGACTTGTACTATTTGGCGTTACACTTTGAGTGACAAAGTTGTCATATGCTATAACTTTTGAAGCATTAACTGTTTGAACTTGAAATTTTTATTGGAGATGGATAACTTGATATTAGTTAGAACCCTTATTTTTCAAAAAAATTCAAATATCATTTTATATTTTTATTTTAATGTAGCATATTTGTCACACTTTGTGGTTTGTGGTTTTTTAGTACTGGGGAGTACTTAAAATTAATGATTTAAAGTTGAGATTTCTAGGGTCTATTCCTACACTAGGTAGGCATGTTCCTATGGAAGGAAATTTAAAAAATCATTATTCTCTTTCCTCTACATGTATGCAAACATGTTTTCCTTGCATGCTTTTTTTTTTAGCAATCAAGATAGCTTTCACATCACTATTTTGGTGAAATATCTTTACCATAAAGTCTTCCCAAATGAAAAATTTTTAGTTTTAAGAAAAATTACTTTCCCTATTTTTTACAAATTAAAATGTGAAACTATAGTGAAAGTTATAATTTTCATGAACTTTGGCACTTTTCTAGTTCTCCTACTTAGAGAATTTTGCTATGCTTTTCCTTTCTAGGGTAACTTCCTCTTAAAGGTATATACATCAAACATATTTTTCACTTTTTTCAAAAATTGATTTACTAATTATACAATACTTCCAAAGAAGAAAGTAAGTACTATGCAAAACGCTATGCCTTTTGGCAGGTCTTTCTTGCAAGGACTCATTGTTGTATTTCTCATTTATGCCTTTAATCCTTGAAAGACAAATTAGTGGATTTAGAAATCATGCATTTTGATATCGTATGACATCATCTACTTTAAATAAACTCATTGGAAGTCAAGGTACTATAGAAGATCTCTCCTTTCCACCCCTAATACCAAGGATGAATAGTCACACTTTGGTCCTACAAGGAAAGATTCTTTGTCATTCATTGGATACAAAATGTCCACCTCAACGTTTAAAGGTTAATTAAATCTTCACAAGTTTGCAACCTATTGGCAATCTATGAAAATGCAACTTATTAGAACAAGAGAAGTATAGAATCAAGTATCCACCAATCATTTTGATGTTGTGAGTAACTCTTGCATACAATTTTATTACTAAGGTATCCTCACCCAGAAGAGACACTTTTTTTGAGATTGAGTATCTTTGAATATAAATTGGGGAAAAAAACCCTTGAGATGTTGGCAAATCAAAGTGGAAGTGAATGCAACTGGTTTGGGAATTTTCATGGACAGTGTAGATAAACTACAAATTTTCAAAGTAGATATCATAGAAACACAAGTCCTAAATCAAACATCTTAGAAATACAAAATACTTCAAACTGTGCCTAGTTCCTGTTATTATGTTGTTTAGATTTTTTTACAGTCTTGTTGGTGAGTGAAAGCATGTTCCAACGCACCAAAGAACAGTGGATTTGGATACCATATGCAAAAGTTATTAACAGTCAAAGTGTGTTTCTGAAAGCACCATCTACTGTTTGGGTACATGACTGATTTTGAAAATGTATGCACGTTGTACAGAGCGCTTTAAGGTCAGGTGCCATTTTGGGTGTACCTACCTTACTTCAAGGAAATTAGCAACCAAATACCCCAAATTAGCGAAGGGAGGTCTAAAACATACTCTTAACACAACCCAAAATACAAGACTCTTTTTTACTTTTATCCCAAAGAACCCAAAAATTACTTTGTTAGGCCCACTTACAATGGAGGATTTAGGTGTTCTGAAAAAAATTGAATGTTAAACTTTTGTAAGTTACAGGGGATTCGAGGGCATCCAGATTCATGACAAAAATCTACCTTCAGCTGAAAAAATCTTTCCAGGCTTCCAGGGCTTCAAAATTGGACCACATTAGGAAAGTAAGTTACCCCCCTCCCATTCAAATAGTATCATTTCAATGTTTACGCAGTATAGTATTGAAAACATACTATTGCATTACAGTGTTACAGTATGGTACATGTAGGTGAGTTTTGGCAATACATGTTAAAATATTTTACTTTTTGCAATTCGATAATTTGGTAGACAAGTAGGATTTAAAAAAAAAAAATTGGCATTGTATGAGGCTACTCCTAATTTTAGATTAATTCTTTCTATTCATATGTAAATGTGTTTTTTTTCTTAAATTTTTTTCAAAAACAATTTATTCAAATTTTTAGAAATAATTGTAAATAATTTTCTAAATTTCAACATCTTCCAAATTTTCCCAAATTATTTTCAAAACTGAACTACAATACTATTTCAATAAAAATATTGTGTTCCCATTCAGATAGTATTGTTGCAGTACTGTTTCCGAATTGCAATAATATGCTTTTAGTACTGTACTGCGTAAACATTGAAACAGTCCTACGAAAACACTAAGGCGGTTGAGGCCTTGAGGGGTTACTTCCCGTTCACAGTCTGGGGAGTTTTGTGAGCCAAACGGTAGATTTCCGTTAGAACTTCATCCATCCCGGTTTTTTCAAAAATTGGCCGGAAGTATGCCAGGAGGTTGTAGAATTTGCCGGCCAATTTCCTAGAATATTTTTTTTCTCTCAGTTGCATTGCTGCCATTGTCCTATTCCAACTGGAAATTTTCCTTCAAAGTGAAAATCTATCCAGTTGTAATTTTTTTGGTTTTTATTCTTCATTCTTAAAGTGGCTTTGTTTTGATTCAAAATTATTTTTTAAATACTATCCCTGGTAGGATTTGAACCTAGCATTGCCCCTACCAACTTAGGACCAAGGATTCAGCCTTCCGAAAATGCACAGAACCAAAAGAGGGTCCATGCATTTTCAGGACGCTGGTTAGTACGACATGCCCACAACATTCACATTTAGAAGAATCAAACAACATGAGATAAAAAAAAAAGGGGAGATTAGTGAGAAGAAGCCAACTAGGTGCCTTAGTGCTTGGGTAGTTGGGTGTCTTAGTAAGTGTCTTACACTCTTTACCCTAGATGGCCCACAACCATTTTGGGTTCAAAAAAATTTAGCTTTTGAAGTGCTATAAATCTAAATGTGACTAAATAATACACATCTTAACCATACAATCTTGTAGTGAGCATGGATCAAATTTGAAGTTATTTGACCACATAGATTGCAAGATTAAAATGTTTTAGTGTTGAAAAAGAATGCTGAAATTTTCCTAAAAACTCATTTAGAGGTGAAATTTGACTTCTAAACCTAAGCAAATGAAAAAATTTTAAACTACAAAGTGATTCAAAATCAGCATATAAACACATTGGTGAAAAAAATATCATTCAATTGACTCAATGCGTTTGCAAAATGGCTTGCAAATGTCAAAAAATAGGTAAGAAAAGTTGCAAAAAACACATCTAGGGTTGAACCTCCTTCTACTAAAATGCCCCTCAGTCATTGAGAACTTCTTGGATTGATGTGAGATTTTAGTGACACAAACTAGACTAATATGCGCAACTTTACCAAAAAAATTATTGGAATTGGACACTGTATGAAGAAGATACAAGCCGCCAAAGTTCACTGAAGTTGCAAAATGGCGGGATTTTGAATTTTGAATAGATCCCAAACAATCTAAAGTCTAAACAACTTGGATTGGCTTGAAAATTTTACCACAATAACTAGACTTCAAGGAAAGTAGAATCCAACAAATTTTATTCAAATCAAACAGTGGATGAAGGAGATAAAAGCCCCCGAAGTTGCAACCATGAAGTGCACTTTGGTGAATCACATTAAACCTCTATGAACTTCAATTCGCTTCCACACAATCATCACCTCTTAGATTGATTTGAAAATTTTACCATACAAACTAGAATAATAGGTGCAAATTTTCCAACAAGTTTCATTGAATTTGGACATTAGATGCAAAAGTTACAACACTTTGAATTCTATGAGAGGCCACTTTTTGGGCCCTTGGGCGGTCTAGGGTTAAGTCTTCATTAGTGAGTTAGTGAAGTACTAATTATTGAAGTTATGGTCTATAATGATTGTAAATTCCTAAGATAGAATACTATGTGTCTATCAATCTATGTAATATTGTAGATTTGTATATACTTTAGGACCTAGTTTACTATATAAAAAATTTCCTTCAAAGTATAATCCTAGCTGGCTAAAAACTGGAATCATGTATTTTAAATCGGTAATTTTCCGACATGTTTCTAGAGTAAACGGAAAAAAGCTGATATTTTATGTTACTATCCAGTCCATTTCCGAAGATCTTTTTTTTCAATCGAAAATTCTCAAAATCAACCGGCTACAATGCTACTAAATGCCGGTACTCCCCGTTCATTGTTCCCGTTGCAGTTCTGGTCGAATTCAGGCGAGGCATCTTCGTGCTCTACTTCCTCCCATCATGCCGACATTAAGAAACTGCTCGACTGCGGTGGACCCAATGAAATAAAATATTGGTACAGTTCTGCTAACTTGTGAAAGAAGAAATTAGGTGCTTTCAAAAGTCTGTACCAAAGTCTGTACCAAAGTCTGTAGGAAATTTGACAATGTGGAGAAAAGTAAGTTACTACCGCTTTCTGGGTAGTTCTGGAACTCTGGATTTCAAGGAGAGCGCATGAGTTGCGTTCGAGCCTCGGGAGGCAGCAGGTGCGGTTTGATCGAACTAGTCATGGAGATATATAAGTACCATCGACCTCCCGATATGATCTCCGAGGTTGTTCGGAATCGCTGTGGTCATGTGAAACCGCCGGAGGACAATTAGTTTCATTTTCTTCCACACTAGATGCAACAACATCTGTAAGTTGTCTGTAATATATACTGGGATCCATGAAAATGAGCGCAAGATCCAGAAGCTGGTTCGATTTGCAGTTTTTGTGAAATTCCAATTCTCGATCATACTGGAGCATCAGTTGGTTTGATTTGGTGCGGATCGATGTGTAACCCTGTTAGCTCGGTGGGGAGGACAAGGGACACGGAGGCTCCAGAAGATGTGGAGCTTGGGAACAGACAAACCTCGGGAGCAGATCCACCTGCTCCACCAAATGTTCTCGAGCAAGCGAGGTTGGGGAGTCTCGACCTGTTCCGGACTGAACTGGAGAGCGGCAACCATCCTCTGGACTTCAAAGCTGGACGTGTTGCGTACTTCAACCGAACTCCTCTGCACTTGGCGGCAATGGAGGGGCACGAGGAGATTGTGGAGTTCATATTGAGTCGCAAAGAGATTTCGAGAGAGGTTGTAAACGCCAAGGATTGTTTCGGCTATACGCCCCTGCACTTAGCTGTTCGGCACTCGCACGAGAGCATTGTGCAACTCCTCACAACGTCTTCATTGGTGCTCCCGGACAGATTTCTTGCAGCCACGAATGAGCGAGATGATCTCGGTTGGAATTGTGGCGGCTACACACCTCTCCACTTGGCTGCAAGGAGAGGGCACATAGCCATAGCCAAGCTCCTAATCCGACAACCTTGCCAAGTGGAGTTTACTTATGACCCTGTGAACCTTTGTGCTGTGACATGGGATGGAAAAACGCCCTTGGACTTGGCCCGGAAGCACTTCTATCCAAACTTTTATGAAAGAATTTGGTACTATACTATATGGGATCTTTTTTCTTATGACGATACCCAGCGTCAAAATTATGTAAACCTTGTGCGAGTATTGGCGGATTCCAATTGGCTACAACAATTTAGAGAGACGACTGCAATGTCCGCAAATGCTATTCTCGTGGGTTCAGCTTTGGTGGTAGCAGCATCCTTTGGGTCGTGGTTGCAACCTCCTGGAGGCATTCCAATTCTAGATTTTAGGACACCATCTTCAAGCCCTTCTCCATTTGGAAGCGTGGACAACTATTGGAACTCTGTCTTTTATGTATGTGTTGCGTTTGCTTTTTCTTTATCGGTGGTGGCCCTCATGATTGGAATTGTGACCACTTTACCGGGCATAGAGCTATCTTCACAAGATGATGTGATGCGGTTGCGAACGGCTGTTCGAACTGCACAGCAATGTCTATTTATTGCTGTTCTATTTCTTCTTTTTTGCTTCTCATTTGCAGGTAGTATAGTGCTCTACAATTTTGCGACGATCTATGGGACGAAGACTTACTATGTTATAACTTGGCTCCCTATCATTGCTTTTGTTTGTGTTATATATTTTTTTGGATCATGGGGAGAAAAATTTCGTCGGGGTTATAGCATGAAGGTGCGATTGAGATTGATATGTGTCACACTCTTGTATGGGTTCACTTTCATAGTCACCAGACTCGTGAAAAAATGATACAACTTCATGAGAATTGGAGATTTTTTGTAGGTTGAATGGATTGCATTTCAAAGGGCCAAAATCATGTACCAGTTCTTGGAATCAGGTGGTTCATGTAGGAATGGTCAGATACAACAGGGATATTATTCAAATAGGTCACTTAATATTTTAGATAGTTTTATAAACTATATGCTTAGAATTTTGGATTTAGGACAAGAAAGCAGTGGGTGTGCTGAATGATGTTGCGAACTAGCAACAAACTGTGAAGGATGAAGGATCTACTGTCCTGGTCGTGTGACCATAAGAGGGTTTGAATGTCTGCACGCCTGTCACAGCTGCAATAAAAAGTCACTGCCCTTGTCGGTGGACAGTCAATGATGCACTGTTGGCATGGTGGACTTTTGGAATAATTATGCAATCTGGAATTTGGGATGTTGCTTAAATATATTAGTTGTAGCTACTAGCTAGGAAGTTCAGTTGTACTTGCGTAAAGTTAAATCCGTCCCATGAGTTTACCACAGGGGTAAATGCTGAAATTTTTTATTTTTTTTGCATAATTTTAATTTTTCAAATTCTGAGTTCATATTTGGCATGAGAGACCGTGAATTAGCTTGCAGAGGCTAAGGTAGGTACACCCAAAAGCGCCACTTATTCATACTGAGCTTAGTTCCTGCTATTAATGAGTTCAAATTTTGAAGTAGTCTTATTGGCAAGTGAAAGCATGTTCCAATGCACCAAAGAACACAGGAATTGGAGACCGTATGCAGAAGTTATTAACAATCAAAGTCTGTTTCTGAAAGCGCCATCTACTGTATGTGAACATGACTGATTTCGGAAATGTATGTGCACTGTAGATGGCGCTTTTAGGAACATGGCACTTTTGGGTGTACCCACCTTAGTACACAACCAAAAAACCCAACAAAAACATAAGGGAGAAACACCCATTTCCGTCCCTGGACCTATTCTTGGACCCTAGAGTACCACTAAATCTGTCCATAAGCATTCATTAAAGTGTCCAACAAATGTTTAATTCTAATTTGTTGACGCAATTGTAAGACACATGTATAGTTTTCATTCACTAACAACTGATTTCAGTAGGTGTTCAGTTAAAAGTACACCGCCTATAGGATGGTTCCAATGGTCTAGGGAGTCAACACTTTGGAAATTTATAGAAATTACATATTGATTTCGAAAATTTTAATTTTTTTTAATATTCATGATTTTCACTCGCTAATACTGGAAAAATATCAGTTTTAGAAAACGCTGCCTCTAACTATGCTGAATTCCTTATTTGGACGGTTTTGGGTGTGTCCACTGTAAACCTTAAATCTCAATCAACCCTTAGTAAAATGAGTTTTATCTTGCTGGAGCCACATTTTACCCCTCTAGAGTCACTTCGTGGGACTGATTTAACATCTTGCGTTGTAAGCTTACATATGCGTTCTCAGATTTTATTTTATTTTATTTTATTTTATTTTATTTACACAAATGAGACGAAATTTCATTGCAAAAACAGGAACAAGACTCCCAGCCACAGGTGGCCATGGGTTCTCAGATTGGATTTTGGGTTCATTGGATGATATTTTTAATTTTATAATTGAATACTGGAATACTGGATAATGGGCCTAATTAATTAGAAAGCAAGTAAGTTGGTAAGAGTTTCTTCAATGAATTGTGCATGGAGCAGAGTGAGGCAAAAGTGTTCATTTTGGGAATTCAAATTTTCAGACATTCAGTACAGTAGAGATGGTTGATATCAATCAGTTGCATTACCTTCAATGTGGTCAATCATACACTAAACATGTTGAGATGCTATTAAACTTGAATGACAACACTCATGAAAACATGCTTCAAAAACATTTGGCAATCATGTGCTTGAGCATGATAGTTTGGGACCAAATAACCAATAACCACTAAAGGATCAAGCTGTGTTTCTTTGGTAACATAGTGATTTCACTGATTTGGGGTAGTTCACTATAAATGGGGATTTTTTTTTTTCTTTAAAATTTTCACACAATATGTGTCTAAAGAGTAACTTTAAGGCCCAATAATTTCATAACTTTTCACTACATGGTTGGAAAATTATTGCATGACATGTGATTTTCTTTGATCTTTGGGCAACCTGGCTGGCCGGCCAATTCAAAAAACTTCTCTAAAAATCACTTTTTGAAAAATAATAAATTAAAAGTGATTCTTTAGAATTATATGTATGTTAAAAGCTTTGAATCACTCCATTATGATTAATGAGATGAAAGTTGCAAGGAGTTTTAGTTTGCGGGTAGGTTTGAAGTCAATGAAAACCATACCTACCTACAAACTAAAATTCCTTGTAACTTTCATCTCATAAATAAAAATGGAATGATTCAAACTTCTGACGTATATATAAATCTAGCGGATCAATTTCAAATTTTAATTTCTTAAAAAAGTGACTTTTAAAGAAGTTTTACAAGCTGCCTGAATTGCTCATTGAATGATATAAATGACATATCGTGAAATTACTTTTAACCATGTAGTCAAAAGTTATGAAAATTATTGGGCCTTAAAGTTGCTCTTTGGGCCTATATTGCGTGAAAATTTTAAAGAAAAAAAATGAAAAATTCCATCCACACTCCACAGTGAGCTATTCCAAATTGCTATGTTGCCAAAAAATGATGTTTATATAATTTGGACCTCTAGGGGTTAATGCAAAGCATTTCAATTTGAAATTTAGCAACCAAAACTATTTTTTTCCACAATCTTTAAAAATTCAAGATGTTTGTTTGGAAGGGCATTTGCATAGTACATTTGTTTGGATTATAGACACAATTTAGTAAGATATGACAAAAACCATATATATGATATTAAAACATTTAAGAAAAATATTCCATCAAAAAGCTACATTCCTACTTGAAAATGTGCCAATTTAGAAAATATTAGTTCAAATTGGCACAATTTGGCTCACACAAAATCCTACCAATGAAAGTTAGCCATTGAGCCTTGTTGAATTTTCAATTAAAAGATGATTTTTTTATTAGTATTCCTTTTAAATAAAAAAATAATAATTAAAAAATTATTCTACTATATCTTCACATTTGCCAAAACTACAACGACCCTCCAGAAGGTCCACATTTTTTGCAATGCTTTGACAATGTATGGCAAGAATCTTCAAATTCTACTTCTTAATTCTCCAACTTCTTGTTCACAATTCTATTATTTTGATAAAATGTTACAAATGAGAGAATATGACTTTAAACCATCACTATAGAACATCTTCAACTTTAAATATAAAAAAGAATACAAATATAAATTTATAGTCATTAGATAATGATTTTGAGAGTCTTTTGGACTTTAATTAAGAAGATGCACAAAAAAGACTCTTTTAAGTTTTTTCAAACCTTGACATTGAAAATTCCATAATCAAAGATTAAAAGTTCTAATTTTTTTTCTTCTGAAAAGTTATGATTTCCATTTGCATGAAATTAAGTTGAAAAAATCCCTAATAATAATTTTGACTCTATCTATGTAGAAGAGCTCAGATGAACAATTTTTGGTTGCCCAACCTTTTTGTATTTTTGAAGCAAATTAATTATAATGTTATGTCAAAAGGAGCACATCATGGTATGAAATTGCCTATTTATGGCATCATATTAACAAAAATCATGTTTTTTCTTCAAAAATATTTTACATATTAGACACCTTTAGAGATTTTAAAGACATGACTTATTGTTAGTATACCTACAAAAGCGGTCCTAACAAACATTATGATACGATGCCTAATATGACGTCTACAACATCTTAAATACTTTCTTGTTCATCTTATAAATAGATTTCTACAGTATACTAAAAATATTCATGAATATTTAAAAATATACTTAAATTCTAAATTTCTAACCAAATTCAATAAAAATGCCACACATACTCAACACTTGTCTATGAAAATACATCATGATGTATTGATGTCAAATGTCTAGATAGTATGGTTTTTCATGTCAAACAAGACAATTCTAGTAGTTACACCAACAAAATTTGTAACACCACCATGTAATCAACTTTTATTTTTATATTTGATCATGGATTATGGTATATATTTATTTTTTATTTTCATTTTTAGATTCTAAATTATTTCCTATATACAGAAACATTTTTTAATACTGTTAGTTAGTTACTAACATAGATTCATGATAGTGACATAGTATATTGGAAATTATCTTTATCCCTATTTCTTAACTTCCCAAGGAACTATTTTTTATGTCTACAGATTTTTTGAGTTGAATAAAATTTTATTTACATTTAATTGTTGTCTTAGAAGAAGACTTTTGAGAGTCTATTCTTATTATCAAAATTTGTGATTCTTTGTTGACAGTTTTATGCATGGATGTTGATTGCAAACCTTGAGTTGATATTTTTGAGAGCTCTTAGAGAGGAGCTTCAAATACATTGGACATTTGGATACCACAATTAAGAAATTACATAGGAAATGCATTCAAGAAAACTATTGAGTATATTTTGAAATCCCTGATGAATTGATCTTGGTCATGCATCTTATTTTCTTCAACATAATATTTTTTTCTTAACCAAAATTTTAGATACAAGATGTGGAACGAAGATTGTAATTTCTCTCATTTTTGACCTTATTGTGATTAAACACTATTATCTTTCAACTCAAATGCAATATTCTTGTGTTTTGTTTTCTAAAATGATCTCTAATAAGTATAGTCTAAGATTGTACAACTTCAATTTTAAGAAAATTAATAAAGTTTATCAAACTTTTTTTTAAGGTTAGAACAAACCCCCAAAAGTTCAAATTGGCCTTGGGGACTTACTTGTGAAATAGGCTTGAAAACTCTAATATGCGAAACTATCAACACTAGACCATTAGAAAAGAAATCTAGATTTATATTAGACCATCGGGCTTTTTTTAGTAGTGTCAATATAACAAAAAGTGGTAAAAATACTTTTAAAATTTAACGAAAGATTCATATAGTCATATGATCACCTAAAGTACTACATTAGAATTGCAATTTTAAAATTAAAATTTTTTTTCTATTTTCTCAAACAAATTAATTTTTAATATTTGCCAATATTTGCCAACCACAATTGAAATTCAAATAGTCCTCTAAACTTACCTTATATTTGCTCCACTATTGAAAGCCAAACTTTCTTCCAAAGGCTCTAGATTTTTTTGAATGGAGATTGAAGCCATTGAACTACTCAATTTTACACTAGACCCAAGTCATTGAAAATATGTTGAGTAAATAGAATTGTCACACTTGATGGGTCAAGGTCATCAAAGGTCGTAAACGACTAAGATGAGTAGGCAAATTAGACACTTTGGAAAGCCCATCTAGATGACAAAGTTCCTATTTTGTAAGCCTACAAGCGTGAATGCAATTTTTTAAAGATTCCATCTAAAATTTTTGATCAAATTTGATTAACTTCAGTAAATTTTGGTATCTATTATGGTAGATCTATTTTTGTAGACCTATAACCGTGGTCCTTTGAACAACCTTACCATACCATTTATTCTACTTTGTTAGATTTTAGGAAAAAAAATTGGTAACTAATTATGATTTTTTTGAAATTAAATAAGATTATTTTATTCAAATTTAGATTTTTATGATTACTCTCTTCTTTGTGGGACTCCCCATTGTACCTAGAGGTACATAGAAGCAAGACAAAGAATAGTGATCACAAAAATCTAGCAAAGTTCAATAAGTATAATCATATTAAAATGACAAATGCTCAATTCTCTTCTTAACATTCAAAATTACCAAGAAACAAGAAGGAAGAAAGTAATTAAATAATCATTAGATAAAGAAAGAAGAAGTGGATCCCCTGATGAATCTCACAAGAGGACAATGATCAAGTAATCAACAATCTTATGTAACTAAGTTCAATCTTTATAAAATTAATCCTTATCTACATTGGGCTCTAAGAAGAGCTATGCTACTACAAGATAGTCATGAACAAAATGAAATTTGGTGTAGCCAAACTCTTTCAACATATAATGAAATCCTATAAACAAATTTTTTTCCAAAATTTAAACAAGTCCACCGACTTGCATATGGAGAAGAATTAATTTATACCTTCCTACTGGCCCTAAGAGAACTTATAATGCTACAAGATAATAATCAACCAAAATAAATTTGGTGTAGCAAAGATCCCTAATTCCCTATTAGCAAATTATTTAAAAAAATCTAAACAACTCCAATAGTAATATATCAATAGGAAATTTATTGGTACCGGCCTTTTACTAGGTCCTAAGAAGATCTACATTATTATAGAACAATGATCAACCAATATTTTATACAAACTTAATTTCATCTCTATTCCTTTTTCATATCAATTGAATTCTTCATTTTCATAATGTATACTTCTAAGTAAGATTGAAAATTAGAATTTTCATTTGAATTCAACATAACCATGGTAGTAGGTCTACGGTAATAGGTCTATGAAAATAAGCACTAAAGTTTATTAAAAATAAAAAATTTGATTCAAATTTTAAGATGGAATCTATTTTACGAATGAAATTAAGTTTTCTAATGCTTCTTCAAATTTCTAAACTCTACGCTTATAGAATCCTTGTTCTAAGCTCACATACTCATACTGACAAGCTTACAAAATAGCGTCATTTTCCAAATAATTTGAGTACCTTAAAGTCATCATATGAAGTTGGTTAATTTTACAAATAGATGAATTGGATATATAATCCCTGTAGACATTCCATCCAATGTCACAATTAACGACTTTGTTTGATACCATACCTATTCACTGTTAGGATTGATATTTTTTGCCAAATAATTAACCCCTAAACCCCTAAATCTCCATTGTTTCATTAGGAGAAAAATGAAATTTATGTAGGTTCTTTGGTCTCAATTTGTGTGGTGATTTTTTGAAACTTTTTGTGAAGATAGGAAATCATATTTACTTTTGGGGAATATAATTTTTATTTCAATCATTGCCTAGAGGCAAAAATTATGCCACCCAAAGTTGAAAACGGAGTTTTTTGGATGGTACAAAAAAATCACAAAAAGTCAAAACTTTAAATTTTAAAATTTTAGTTCTTATAGAATATTTTTGAATATATGAAAAGGTTTTATTCATTCTATTTGGATTATTGATGAAAAAGTTATAGACAACCTCATTTTTGGAGCAATTTAAGCATTTTCTTGGAAAAATAATTAGTAGGCTTTATTTTTGAATTTTGAATGCAATAATTATCATAATTTTTCAAAAAATATTATTTGAAAGGGTCAAGTTTGCTTGCTAGAACAATCCCATCATTGACATTATTGTGTTTCAATTCCATCTTAAAGCTATTAATAATTTATTTATTTATATTATTTTGGACTTGCATATATTTAAAAAAAATTAAGAGAATGAAAATCACATTGCTATATTTTGAATTTTTTTTTCTTAGACTTTCAACTCTAAAACTCTTCAACATAAAAATTAGAAATTCAAAATATATAGTGCAAAAATTTTAAGCTATGAAGATTCAAAGTCTTAAAAATCTATTTAGCTTGACAAGGTGCAAAACTATCCATTTTTTCCACTTCAAATGCAAATATCTTGCAATTCACTTGGTTAAAGTTTTTGAAATTTCTTCCACACATTCTTATACTAGTCTAGTTCAAGATATTATTGCTACATATGCAAACCAAACAATTCCTAAAGTTTTTTGCACTTTGCAATTGATAAAAATGGTACTGTTGAGTGGTATTTATGAAAAAATGCCTTGCAAGTTTGGGAGTTAATTAATCTACAGAAAACCAAGTTGTTGCATCAATATTTCACAATATCAGTTTTTTGTCTTTACAAAAAACAATTACTTTTCCTGCACAATAAATTTCCAACAAAATTTGGCATCCACTTGAACGAAAATTACTTACTGTCGACGGTTGACAGCCAGAATCCGTAACTTTTTAGTTGGGGGGAGCATCCAGTGGTTCTCCCAAACTGCGGAACAGACTTTGTTTTGGTGGTAACGAATCCGGGTGCCAGAAATAGCAGATTCTTGAAGAGACGATAAAATATCAAGAGCATTCCTCGGAGATAGGCTTGTTTGTAGGTCCTGCGGATCAAACTGAATCTTGTCTTCGACACTCAACTACTTTAACTCTAATTTTATTGTACATAAAATTCTGGACTTTGCAGCATAAACAAGTAGTTCGATCACTCGCCTAGAATGCGAAGAATCTCAATCCCAAAGCAGACGCGAACTAACTTAGAACTCGTGTCATTTGGTGACCTCTGCTGTTGTAGCTTGTCGCTCCTTAGGGCCTGTGGAACCTGGTCCGTTTTCCTTCACTCTTGATGAATTAGTATCTGTCCAACGTCGGTACAACCAGGCCAGAGAACAATCGAGAGAACCTCAGAATTGAAGAAACTGATTTAATAAGCGGAAGTATGCTCAGTGATTCAAGACAGTTAGTACCGCCTTTTCGATAGTTTATAATTAATTTCGTTCATACTACCACTGTAGATGAAGTAGTATCTATCGATCAGGTGTCATTCGAACTAGTGGGACAGAGTGTCCAATCGAGTGATCCTCAGAAATGAAGAAGCTAATTCAATTTGGTATGCGGAAATATGGTTGTACTCTCATCAGTGGAGCATGACAGTTTCCGCCTCCTCCTTCGATAGTTTACATCGCTCCAGCCTTTGAATTTGGTTTGGCCTGTGCATAGCACGATACATGCACTGAAGAAGATCGGACCATTTAGCGTTGGTGTTTGTTTTGAAGTGATCCCTGTCACGATTGTGAGGACATGGCCTACAGGGAAGATAAAGAGGACGTCGAATTTGGGAAAATAGAAATTTCTGCAGCAGCACCAGATGTTCAACCTACCCCACTTGGTGTTCTTGAGCAAGCGAGGTTGGGGAATCTTGACTTGTTCCGGACCGAACTGGAGAGCAGCAACTATCCTCTAGACTTCAAAGCTGGACGTGGCCAGTTCTTCAACCGAACTCCTCTCCACCTGGCGGCAATGGAGGGGCACGAGGAGATTGTGGAGTTCATATTGAGCCACCCAGCGATTTCGAGAGAGGTTGTAAACGCCAAGGATGGCTTTGGCTACACCCCGCTGCACTTGGCCGTTCGCCACTCACATGAGAGCGTCGTGCAATTGCTCACGACCTCTTCTTTGGTGCTCCCGGATAGATTTCTTGCAGTCACTAGTGAGCCAGATGATCTTGGTTTGAACCAGGGTGGCTTCACACCTCTCCACTTGGCAGCGGAGAATGGAAACATTGCCATAGCCAAATTCTTGCTCCGGCAGCCTTGCCAAATGGAGTTTGCATACGACCCAGTGAACATCTTTGCTATGACTTGGCGTAATTCAACGCCCTTGGACATAGCCCGACAAAGGAGGTTTCAGGACCTTGAGGACTTTTTGGAAACCTCGGACTTGAACTGGCTGCTGCAAGAAAGAGAGAGGTGTGCCATTGTGGTGAACTCCATTCTCGTGGGTGCTGCACTGGTGGTGGCAGCTACATTCACGACGTGGATGCAACCTCCTGGAGGCATCCCAGCACCAGGTTCTGCAGCCTCAGGGGTCTCTGCAACATCAGGGGCGTCGGACTCATCCGCGTCCTCCTTGTCACCAAGAACCGATCGGAGAACGAATTCCGGATTTTATTTGTGTGTCTCGTTTGCATTTGCGTATTCAGTTGTGTCCCTTCTGACTGGAATTTTCGCAACTTTCAAGATTCCGATGGCATCCTTCCGAGATGATCTGAGGGCGCTGCGACGGACTCTCCAAGTTGCGCGAACGTGTCTGCTGGTGGCCCTCGTATTTCTCATTGTCGCCTTTTCACTTGCTGGGGTGGTAGTCTTCGATATGGTTGCTTCAACCGAAAATAAGCTCATTCACGCCATTGTGTTGCTACTTCCTTATTATACTTGTGCTATGATTTTCATGGTGTGTTTGTCACGTATACCTCATCAATCAGGTATATCCTGATTGATTGTTATTTCCTTTCCTCGGGGGATGTATTCCTGTTTTTGTAGTGAAAGGCTACAGATCTCTCGAAGGGAAAAATAGGGACTGTGATCCTACGTTTGTGCTTTAAAAGATTTGATGGTGTATATATTCATGAGGTTGTATGGAGGATGTTTGATCATGCTTTCGTTTCATTAAATCCTAAATGACAAAGGATTTTAGACTTGAAATCAAACAATTCTATTGGTCACATTGTGGAAATGAGAATTCTTGAAATAAGATCATTTTTCATGCCACCAAAATCATGAGAGAATAATACACTTGTTGATCAAATTATGATCCACATTGAAACATTAAAATGACCTATTCTTGCAATGGAATTCCATTTGTTTCAAATAAATAAATAAATAAATACATAAATAAATAAATAATGACCTATTCAAATTGGTTAGAAAAACATGCATGAAGCCAAAAGTGGACATTTTTGTCCTTTAGGAATTAAGACACATTGTTGAGTCACAAAACTTGTTTTTGATTTTATCTAGACATGCCTTTGCCACAAGAACTTGTTAAAGTACATTCAAATGTCCTTTCAATGAAGAGTTGAAGTCTTCTATTATTGCACACCTTGTCCCTCACATTGCACATGGTATAACTATTTTTGCGCCATACTATGAAGACTTTCTATTCATTGAATACTTTATGATTCATGTTTTGTTACCTCATTTACAGCCTTAAAATTTATTTTTATTCACGGTCTTTGTATTCAATTTTCAATTTTCATAATCAATATGATTTCTATTCCACTAGTAAGCGACAAGAGAACAAACAAGGATGCCAAAATTCAAGCTCCAGTCGTCTCAGTCACTCATTGGCACTGGAGTCTGAGTTGTCTATAGAGTATGTCAGTATGCTTCTAATCCTGTCGAAAGAAATACAGTCACCCATGTTTTTCTAATAAGTGCTGACTGATTTTGTTACCAAAAATCTGTCAATTAAGTGCCGCAATGCAGAGCAGATGTTTCAAATCACTCAAGATTGCAACAAACATAGCTGAAAAAAGATTTAAGGCTGCAGTCTTGATCACTCCATGCATCAAGTGGCGGTTTGTGTGCGCCAATAACTTGTAGTATCAAAAAGTGTAGCTTGATCCCGAGCGCCAAGGCACAGTCATGCGTGAACGAGGAAGATAGCAACTGAAATCCCAGCTTAATTACACCCTCTCTAAAGTTTAACGTGAATTTCGTTCAATTGGAGTGAGCTTGGTATTCCACTTCTGTATCACTTTTCAGAACCGCAATACCTAGATGGTCAATTTCGTTAAAATGGTGGTATTCCGAGTGCCATTTTGACGAATTCCAGTGCCATTTTGACATATTCCAATGTCATCTTGACATATTCCGTGTGCCACTTTGACAAATTTCAAGTGCCATTTTGACATATTTTTTGTACCATTTTGACATAGAGGCTTAGTGGTAGAAGAAGAAAATGTGTCATTTTAACAGAATGTCATGCCATTTTATTGGAGTACCGCCATTTTAATGAAATTGACCATCTAGTTAACTAACTCTTATTGAATTTCTTTCGATCATCTCGCCCTTCCACTTGAATGGACTAATGGAGTGATGACAACAACCGCAGGCAGGCGTTGGCGGATGAGAGTTCGCCTGATGATGTCGGCTTCAAATGAGTACTCTCGATTACAAAACATCACAAAACCAATCGGGTCATGCTCAATGAGAACAGTTGCGGGAATACAAAGAGCACTTGAGCAGAACATCATGAGCCTAATGTAATTCAATAACTCAGATTAACTGAATGAGAAGTTCTCAAGATGCTTTACAAAAGCAACTGTACGCAAGCAGCTGTCTCCTTGTTTCCTCACTCTCACTTTAAATTGCTCCATTTCGGGCTAAAGTTCCCAAGACAGCATGTTGGCTTTCTCAACTAATTGAACCGTGTTGTGCAAAGCATGAGGATCAATGTAAGGCTAAGCTAGGATCAATTAAACGAGCAAAAGATGCATGGCACCGTGTTACATTGTATCCCACAACGCAGAGATTTCCTCCCTGAGATCAACCCATCGATCGGAGAATGAAAGATACCTCCCAGGCTCCCATAGACCTTGATGATCCAGTTTCCCAAATGCCGACTTTCATGCTTTAGATAGCACTCTGAAAAAAGATACCACTCCATACGTGCACATCTCCGGTGACTTAAGTTTTGGCTGCGATGTATCCCACACTGCAAAGAGTACGGCAAGTTTGATGGTCATGATACATAGCAAAGAGCAATTCAAATAAATTCAATTTTGTTAAATTGGAATGTATATGATCCACAATCCTTGATTACCACACTCTGAAAGTGGCAAGACGTTAAATCCTGTAAACGAACCTGACGTGGCGCAGGTAAATCGAGCCCCCCGCAGGTAAAACTCGTTTTACCAGGGGTTGATAAGGGTTTTGGGGTTTATGTTTTGTTGGGTTTTTTGGTTGTGTTGAGGTCCTTCACAACTAATTTGGGGTCTCCATATCCAAATATGAATTCAAAATTTGAAAAAAATAAATTTTGAAAAAAATAAAAAATTTCAGTATTTACCCTAGGGTAAATTCAGCTGCGCCACGTAAGTTTCGTTTACAGGATTTAACGCACGCCTTGAAAGTGAAGCTTATATCCTTTTGGAATTTTTGCACATTTTTGCTTATAATGTCTTGCACAAATATATTATTCATCTAAATTTCATCAAACTTCATCTAAGGGAGGTTACATCCATAAAAATGTATTTTCTAGGACATTTTTTGGACGTAGAGTTTTGTTAGAAAATATATGCTTCAATATTTTTATTTGTAGAAAATAGGAAAAAATATTTTCAACAAAAGTAAAACATAGCCATTTGGGAAGACTTTTTGGTGATGATATTTGACTTAAAAAATGAGGTCAAAACCATTTCTAATGTTTGAAATTGCACGCGCAAAGGAGGCCTCTTTGCATGAATGTTGTGGATATAAAATAATGTATTTTTAGATTCCCTTTGGTTGGAATATTTCTACCTCCTAAGAAAATATACCATAGAAATTTCAGCTAAAAAACATTAATTTTAACCGCTCAATAGTACTAAAAACCCCACTATGTCAAAGTGTGACAAATTAACATAATTAACTTCTAATAATAAAATGATTTTTTAAAATTTCTGAAAAATAAGGAATTTTTGTCAAGATCTTTAGAAATAGATTTTTTGGTTTTGGCATTGGATTCATACTTCAAAAGTTATAGCGCTCCAAAATCAAAATGCAACCAAATTGCCAGGTGTTTCGTGCAATCACCCTAAATTTAAAATTTTAAAATTTAGTTCCTATAGAGAGTGTTTTTGTATACATGAAATGATGAAAAGGTTTTATTCATTCTATTTGGATAAGTGATGAGAAATTTATGGACAACCTCATTTCTTAAACAATTTAAGCATCTTCTTGAAAAAATAATTAATAGGATTCAGTTTTTAATGCAATTATGAAAATTTAAAAAAAAATACTATTTATGAAGGTCAAGTTTTCTTGCTAGAACAATCCCACCATTAACATTATTGTGTTTCAATTCCATCTTAAAGTTGTTAATGATTTATTTTTCATTCAATTTTAGACTTGCATGTACTTAAAAAAATTTAAAAGAATGAAAATCACGTTGTTATCTTTTCCAAAAGAATTTTAAACTTTCAACTCAACTTTTAAACATAAAAATTAGAACAAAAATTCTAAGCCACGAAGATTCAAAGTAACTTAGAAATCTATTTAGACAAGGTGTAAAACTATCAAATTTTTTCACTTCAATTGCAAATATCTTGCAATTCACTTGGTCAAAGTTTTTGAAATTTCTTTTGGACACACATTCTTATACTATTCTAATTTAAGCTACTATGGGTACACATGCAAACAAAACAATTGCTATTTTTTTGCACTTTGCAATTGATAGGAATGGTACTGTTGAGTGTTTTTTTATGAAAAAATGCCTTGGAAGTTTAGGGATTAATAAATCTTCAGAAAACTAAGTTATTCTCTCAATACTTCACAATTTATTTCACAGTATTTCTCTTTTGTCTAAACGAAAAACAATTATTTTTCCTGCCCAATAAATTTCCAACAAAAGTCGGCATCCACTGCAACGGGAATTACTTAGTGCCGACAGTTGATAGCCGGAAACAGTAACTTATGTTAGTCGGGGGGAGCATCCAGTGGTTCTCCCAAACTGCGGAACAGACTTTGTTTCGGTGGCAACGAATTTGGGTGCCAGAAATAGCAGATTCTTGAAGAGACGATAAAATATCAAGAGCATTCCTCGGAGATAGGCTTGTTTGTAGGTCCTGCGGGTAGATCAAACTGAATCTTGTCTTGGACACTCAGCTACTCTAACTTATTGTACATAAAATTAATTCTGGACTTTGCAGCATAAACAAGTAGTTTGATCACTCGTCTAAACTGCGAAGAATCTCAATCCCAAAGCAGACACGAACTAACTTAGAGCTCGTGTCATTTGATGACCTCTGCTGTTGTAACTTGTTCCTTAGAAAATAAAAACTTTTGGCCTTTTCCCGTGTGGCTGAGCGAGGGGTCAGGTCACCCCGGTCCTTAGTAGGGAACCTCAAGAGTACATCTTCCCAGCTAATAATTTCATTTTCTCGCTAGGCATAGTTTACGCTTATGCTGGACCCAATGAAATAAAATGCTGGTCTCTTCAGTGTCCAGCCTTTGGCTTTGCTGTTGTCGGTGCTTCTGGTGCTTTTTTAATGCAATGGTTTGCCATTCGCTCATACGAAAGAATGAAAGAAAATGCTGGTATTGGTGTCTAGTGGAAAGAAAAAAGTGGAGCTTTCAGAAATAGGAAAGTTGGAAATTTGGCAACTGGGGAGACTCAGTGGAATTGAAGAAAATGGAACTCATTGATCCGGGACGGCCGGGAGATATTTGTAAGTTGTCAGGGATTTTGAGGGCATCTAGACGACACAAATCTGGAATTTTTTCAGGTTTGACTTCAGAAGTTCAGAATTGGATCAGTTCGGGTCAGATTCAGCCGAGGCATCTTCGTGCTAATAAATAGAGAACCTCAAGACGGTACATCTTCCCAGCACTCCAAGCATAATTTAGTCGCTTACGGTGGACCCAATCAGAAATAAAATGCTGGTATCGGTGACTTGTGGAAAAAAAAAGAGGGTTTTTAAAAAGTAAGTTAGCAAAGCTAGCTGGAAATTTGGATTTTTTTAACGAGGAACGCGTGCGCATGACCTTGCGTTACCGTATGCAATGTGATCGAGCCTTCAGTTGCGGGCAGCGGGTGCGCCGTTTCCTCGAATTAGCCTTGGGGATGTATTTATATCGTACGTGAACCTCCCCCCATTTCGATCTCCGACGTTGTTCGATCGGAGTCGCTGTGGTCATGTGAAATACCCGGCAGATTTCTTACAGCCACCAATGAAGTAGATGATATCGGTTGGGACTGCGGCGGTTGCACACCTCTCCACTTAGCTGCGGTGGGAGGGCGTATGGACATAGCCAAGCTCCTGCTCCGACAGCCTTGCCATGTGGATTTTCAGTACGACCCTGTGAACATCTTTGCCATTTCCTGGCGTGATTTGACGCCCTTGGACTTAGCCCGACAGAACAAGTTTTGGGAATTTGCTGACGTTTTGGAGGCCTCGGATTCAAACTGGCTGCAGCAAGAAAGAATAAGGTCTGCCACTTCCGCGAATGCTGTTCTGGTGGGTGCGGCCCTGGTGGCAGCAGCCACCTTCGGCGCGTGGCTGCAGCCTCCTGGAGGGCTGCCGACCCCAAATTCGGAGGCACCATCGGAGGCACCATCGGAGGCACCATCTCCAAGCCCTTCCGCATCCTCTTCTTCAGTAAGTTCCTACGAGAAATATCTTTACCTATTTTATATGTGTGTCATGTTAGCATTTGCGTTGTCCTTGCATTCCCTTCTGCATGGAATTTTGGCAACATTCCCGTACAAAGGCACATCCTTCAAACTAAGTCGATCTGCGGCTGCTGCGAGGGTCCCTTGACACTGCGCGAAAGTCACGACAATTGTTGGGCTTTAAAGATATTCCTTGTCCACACTTTCTATTAAAATTTGGTCTCAAAATATGGAAATCTCTAGTTACACGTACCTGTCTGAAATAGTTATGTTGCCAAATTTGGCATGTTGGTCCTTTAGGGGTTAAGATAAATTCAAAACTTTCGAGCAATGGGCGTTTTGACAGTGACTCCAAGACCTCTGGTGCTTCAGTGTCTTCTATCAATGACCCCTTGTTTAGTGCACATTGTGCACAAAGATAAATTTGTACTTCAATAATCATTTTGAAACAAAATTTAAAATGAAATCTCATAGATTTAAAGAAAATATAAGTTGACTTTAACATTATAATCTTTCTATGGGTCATTGCAAGAAAGACCGACTGATTTATGTAGCGTTTTCCATAGTACTGCTGAAATTTTCGGGAGTATTGTATAATTAGAAAAACAATTTTTAAAAAATGTAAAAAATATGTTTTAGGTACATACCTCTAAGAAGAAGGTACCCTAGGAAGGAAAAGTGTAGGAAAATTCTCTAAGTAGGAGAACTAGAAAAGTGCAAATTTTCATGAAAATAGCTACTTTGACATTTTAATTTGTAAAAAATAGGAAAAAGAATTTTAAAAAAAACTAAAAATTGGAAATTGGGGAGAACTTTATGATGAAGAGATTTCACCAAAAGAATGATCTCAAAACCATCTCAAATGTTCAAAAGTATGCGCGCAAGGGAGGCCTGTTTGTGCATATGTAGAGGAAAGAGAATAATGATTTTTAAGATTTCCTTTGGTAGGAACATGCCTACCTATTATGGGAATAGGCTACATAAATTTCAGCTTTAGATCATTAATTTTGGATGCTCCCCAGTACTAAAAACCCCTAAACCGCAAAGTGTGACAAATTAGCTTAATTGAAATTTAATTATAAAATGATTTTTGAAAATTTCTGAAAAATAAGGGATTTTATTGTTGTCATGTCAAAAATCTTTAGTCAAAATTTCAAGTTAATATGGTTCATACTTTAAAAGTTATAATCAATAACAACTCCGCCATTCAAAGTGTGACGCAAAATAGTACCGGTCTTTCTTACAATCACCCCTATCCAATATTCTTGATGTTCAATCTTGTGTTTTCTTTCTAGAGTGATCCATGACACATATAGTTAAAGATTGTACAAACATGATTTTTCAAAAATTAATAAAGCTTATCAGAACTTTGACTTTTTGTTACGGTTAGAACAATCTCCAAGAGGGCAAGAAGCTCAACCTGGTAATGGGAATTTTTTCGTGAAACGGGCTTGAAAACTACAGTCTGAGGAAATATATTGAGGCTGATATGAGAGATCCAACGGCTCAAATTTGGACATCCTACTCTTACATGTAGTACGTTCTTGACTTTGGAGCATAAACAAGGAGTAACGTACACGCAGAGCGCGCTTGATCTCTTGCGTTTCTCACCACTCGTCTGAAATGCGTACAGTACGTCTCAATCCAAAGCAGAAACGAAGTGATCTGAGCTCGTGTACGTGTATTTGAAGGCCTCCGTTGCGGGTCGCAGTTGCTGGGGAGCCCGCTGGGCAGCTGTGGAACCCGATTCATTTTCCTTTACACTACAGAAGATGAAATTAACAGTTAGTATCTGCCTTGTGTCGGTACAAGCAGGCCAGAGTCCGTGTCAATTCAAAGTGACCAGGTTGGAAATTTAGCCTCATGCAAAAACAACAAAGATTATTAGAATGTGGGCAGTAATTATATATACTTTGTAGCTGATTTGAGAAATTTCTCAGGACGGAACCCCACGCTTCACAAAACCGTATCCTCTGCTAACGCCACCGCAACTTAATTTTACGCAAGCAGCGTTCTCCCTGTTTCCACACTCACACTTTAAATTGCTGCATTTCGGGACACAGTGCGCAAGACAAGAAAGCATGTTGGCTTTCTGCTAATCGAACCATGTTGTGGAAAGCATGAGGATCGATAGATGCAAGGCTAAGCCAGGATTCATTAATCGAGCAAAGAGGCATGCCTTGGCGCCGTGTTTGTTACTTTTACTTATAGATATAGAGCGCATAAATTTCATGCCTGAGGAAACCGTCCACCCCAACAGAGAATGAAACTGATGGTCCAGTTGCCCAAATGCCGACTTCGATGCTGAGGAAAGCACTCAAACAAAGTCCAGCTGTGCGTGCACTTCTCAGGTGGACTCTAATTTCTGGCTGCGATATATGTATCCCACACTACGAAGAGTGCGCAAGTTCGACGTTTGCAAGTTTGCAAGCAAAGAGCACAAAGTCAATTTCCTTAATGAAATTGGAATGGATTCATGATCCACAGTCCTTGATTACCGCACTCTCAAGGTAACGCCTGAATCCTTTTGGAGATTCTGCACATTTTGGCTCATGTCTTCGTACAAATATATATGATTCATCCGCTAAATGTGATCAAATGGAGGTTATCTTTGAAAGATTCTAATATTATTATGGAAGAATGAAAAGGCTACTTGGACAAAACAATGTTCAAAGACATATTGTTCAATATTAAGATTATGGGCTTTGGAGTACTTAGGTGTTTAGAAAAGAGAGAGAGGATTCAAGAAAGTTCAGGGCTAGGACTTAAGAGGGCTTTTATATTTGCCACCCTAACTTGTTGCTTCTATTAGAGAAAATCTGGACTCTCCAGAGGGCTGCTAAGAAGTGGCGGAAGGGACCTCTCATTACATTTATTTAGCGTGAGGCAAAAATTTTCCCCTATAGCTGTGATGTACAAGTGTCATATGCTCAATAGTGCAGCCAAACATCAAAGCATTGCAACCAAACATCAAAGCATTGAAATACGAGCTCTTCAATTTCATTAGACAAAAGCTGTAAAAAATTGACATTTTTTGCATGGTAGTGAAGATATGCACACAAGCTGAACCGCATCTTCTATCAGGAATTGAGCACTTTATACATAAATCAGGCTTATACAGAAATCTTTATATAGATTGGCTTGTGAAAGTGAGGCAGCCCTCTAAGGAGTCCAAATTTTCTTTAATGAAAGCTATCTTACATCTAAAATGAAGTCCTAAACTCAAATCAAGAGATTTAATTTACAATAATGATTGATCCCTTTAGGATTAGTACATTCTCCAATTTTCAAAATTGTGAAGATGTATTATAAAATGCCCACTTAGAACAATAATTTAATGATGATTATCAAACAATATTTGTCAAATTTGACCCATAGATTATATTTATATGGATAGATTATGTAGTAAATAAACCAATATTTATCAATAGAATTTAAATCTATAAATTGAAATTCCCTCTAAAATTGATTGCAAATTAAGTTTTCAAGAGAATTTTTTCCTAACTTCAAAATATTAAGTCTTAATTATAATAATGTCTAAATATTTTAATTTAATTTTTTTCTTTAGGTCATTTTTGAAAAAATCGCTTTTTAACTGAAGGTATTAGAAAAAAAAAATGGGCATCAATAGGGCTATCAAATGTAGCCCAACATTGCAAATACAACAAATCAAATAATATGAGGTATCACTTATTGCAATTTATTTATTTTTTTGACATTACGTTCAAAGAAAATTATTTGTTATATTTGAACTATTGATCTAAACTCAAGTAGCTTTTTAGAAAGCAAAATCTATAGAATCTATATCATACAACATTTGGTTAATACCTTAAAGATGAAATCCATTGCCAATTGATCAAATATCATTTCTAAGTTGAATTTAGCTTAGTAGATTTTATTTAAATACCAATCCTATATGTTTGTTATTTGAAAGTATGATTTTTATATCACGATGAAAATTTCAATTTTTTTGTCAAAAATTGTAGTTGCCATCACTTTTATTGCAAAAGTAAAAAATAAATAGGTAAAAGAATTTTGAAAATTCAAATTATTTGAGATTTTTTAAGAAGTATGAGCAGAAATTAAGATTAGTATTGAAATTTTTTTTGAATTTTATATTATTTTTTTATGCCTAAAACAACTACAAGGGTGGTTGTAAGAAAGACCTTTTGATTTGGGTAGTATCCCCTACAATACCCATTTTTCTTCTTTAGAAGTACATTAAAATTAGAATTTAAAAAAAAAATTGAAAATATGTCTAATGTATACTTACACCTTTAAGAAAAAGGTACCCTACAAAGTAAAAGCATAGAAAAATTCTCTAACTAGGAGAACTAGAATATCCTAAAATTTCATGAAAATTGGTATTTTTACATTTTAATTTGTAAAAAATAGGGAAAAATAATTTTAAAACTCAAAATTTTCAATTAGAGAAGACTTCATGGTGAAGAGATTTTATCCAAAAAATTGATCTTGAAACCATCTTTAGAGTTTAGAATGTTGTAGACTAGTGCACAAGGTGCCACTCTTGGCATGCTTGTGGAGGATATAAAATAATGTTTTTTTAAGTGCCCTTTGGTAAGTACATGCCCATCAAGTGTTGAAATAGAGCTAGAAAAATTTTAAAACTTCATCGTAAAGCTCAAGTACTTTATGGGTACCAGGGCTTTTTTTTTGGAACAGTGTCTCCCCTGCTGGCCTCACCGCAGAGGCCAGATTTTGGAGGGACGACCCAACAAAGGTCAGATTTCTGACAAACTGGCGAAATTTCGCCAGAAAAAAAAGCCCTGATGGGTACCCTAAACCCTAAACCACAAGAATAAAACAAATTAGCTAAATTTAATTCCAAATATAAAATGATATTTTTTTAATTTCTAAAAAATAAGGGATATAATAACAAATAATTAGACTTATCTAGTAAAAATTTCACATTCAGTAGAGTTTACTATCAAAAGTTCTAGTAGAAAATAGGACCGGCCTCCCGCAATGTGATACGAAGTACTAAATAGAGTAGATCTTTCAATTGCAATCACCCACAAGAAAGATCATGAAGTCAAATATGGCTATCTAATCAAATTTATATTTATATTTAATTTATGAATAAAATTTTGATATTTTTAGCTTATAGAAAATTTTAATTTCTATTTACTTTTTTTTCAAAAAATCAATAGAAAAATCAGATATTGTGAATTTTTATAGTTAAAGGTGGAAAAAAATTAAACCAATTAGTATATATATGATAGAATGAATCTAAATTTTTACCATAATTAAAGTTTAGAATGAAAAATTATTATTATTATTTAAATTGGTAATTTATTTAAAATAAATAAATATGAATGGAAACATAACATACTGTGTTATTAGGATTATTATAGCATATAGAGCTTGCAATTGCAATAAGTCTTTCAATTTTCAAACTTTTTCAAAGTTTCAAATAAAGAAGAAAGAAGTGTTGTCAATCTTCTTTTTTTTAGTATAATTCAAACACCAAAAATGGTTATATTGAAAGTTACAATCAAGGTCAACCAAAGTGCATTCAGTTTTTGGATGCATGGATCTTTAGGGGTTAAAGACTTACCAAATCTTCAAAAAAATGATGGAAAAAAATATGCATTTTTGTGTGCTTGGAATGTATTTTGCATCCATCTACATTTCTAAATTTGAATGCTTGGTCCTTTAGGAATTACCCTTGAGTACTCAAAGGTACATATTTTGAATGAAGATCAAAGTTCTTGATGACAATGTTTTGTACAAATAACCAAGGGTTTTTTTAAGGCAATAAAAAGACTTAAAGCACCAAAAAATTATCTTTTGTACCAAGCCTTTAGAAAAATTTGGAAGAATTTTTTTTTAAAAAGCTACATGTAAATTTTCAATTACACCCAAGTAGCCACTATCTTAACCATGACTACTAGGATTTGTCACCTTGTTGCCACCTATTTAGATGTTGATTCAACAACTTTACATCTGCACTTGCCTAAAATATACCAAAATTGGAGATATAGGTATAGACTGTAGTCACATGTACAAGGACACCTTTGTCATGTTACTAGGTTTTGTCATGTCCTTTGAAGCTACAATTTCCTTACTCTCAATTTTGCTTTGCTTTTTCCAATTTTTGAGGTTGCATTTTTGTTGTAGAAACCATTTAAAACTTCATGCACTTGAATTAGGAAGATACTAGACTTTAAAGCCCATATACATGAATGAGCTATAGTTCATGTGCTTGAACTTGTCAGTCATAGTTTTCATAATTCTTGTGCATCTAATTTATTTAGCACCACTCATCAAAACCTAGTTGCCCTATTTTCCACCAATCTAAGAGTCGTAGGTGATGAAGATGTTTTTTGGGTTTAGGTTCTAAAGCCATACAACTTACACTAATTTCTAATTTGGAGCCAAATTTTGCACCAAAAATAAATTTGAGTGTCACCTAACCTCAACCATTTACTTCTTACCTATAGCCCAAATCCAAATTCCCTTAAAATTTAAAAAAAAGCACTGCAAATAACTGCTTATACATTCAATGTAGTACTTAAATCTTTAAAATTCAACCTTTTTTTTAAGACCAAATAGTTAAAATTGAGGTGAAATATGTATTGGAGAATCTTGACCTATTTTAGGTCAGTCAGATAGAACTCTGAGACAACTAGCAATCATTCTTTGAACTTCAATGTTGGACTTGTTGTATAAGGTAGGAATACCATAAAAAGTTTAAAATAAGCATTTCAACTTGTATAATATGTTGAATTTGTTGGGAAATTGACCTTTGTGTGCAAAATTAAGAATGAGGAAGAATGGTAAAAAAACAATGAATTTTTTTTGTGTTAGAATGAATAGTTATTCAATATAATTGTACATTTTTCATTTGGTCCCATAATTATCTAATAGCATCACCTATAATAATGCTAATATATACGTGAGCATGAAAATGCAAGCATGTAAGCCTTATGCATATGTATAAGTAGATATCCTACAACTATCGATTGGTGCTTACAATATAAACACCTATAATATAGGTATCTATACATAGTTATACTATAAGCATAGAAAGTTTCTACAATGTCGACACCTATAACATAGATGTATGGTCTTTCAAGCTCATGACCTCATGTTCCTAGGCTCACATAATAGCAACCCTTGTCAAAATTTTAATTGGTTTATTAATTTTTATAAAATCACAATTATATACTTTTAAGCTCTACATATTATGTCCACATTACTTTAGAAAGAGAAAACAAGAATATCTCATTTGGATTGAAAGACTATGATGTTTCAAGTCAATTTACATGTTCTTTATTCTATAAGAATTCATTCTAGATTTTGTTTCAAAATGATCATTGAAATACCAATTTTTCTTTATTCACAATATGCTCAAAAAAGAAAGTCTTTGATACCAAGTCATTAATCCTTGAAGGCCAACCCATGCTTATTAAATTCCACATCTTCTTGCATTCATTCTAATCAAACTATCATTAAAGACAAGATTCACAAGAACTAATTGTACCAATTGGTAGTGGAGACATGTTTGGAGGTACATAGAAAAGAAAATGTCCTTTGACCGTACCATTGAAAAGATTATAATAGTCAAACAAACACACTTTTCAAAATTGAGAGGCCATATTTGAGGCTACAGGGTGCTCAAGATTAAGCGCCCAAGGGCCTTAGAGTGTCAAAATTCCCATTGCTCTAATAACATTCTAATTTAGAAGCATCTCCTATAACATGTTTAGTCTATTATTGATTAGAATGGAGGTAATGCAATTGATTGAAGGTTGATACCAACCATGTTTGGCAAATGACTAGAAAAATTAAGGCCCCGAATGAACACTTTTTCCTTACTTACAATCCACCAAAAACTCTAATTACTTGAATTCTAATTAGGCTCATTCTCCACTATTAAATTTTTACAAATAAAACTATCGTTTAAATCCAACATCCGATTTGGGAACCTGCATGTAAGCTTACTTCTTATTTATGAGTCAAAAAATCACACACATCTCAAAATTCCAAATTGGATTATTATTCCAAAAAGTCCACCATGCTAATAGTGAGTGTCTCAATGACTATCAATAAATATTTTAAGGTTTTTACTAGGTCATGTGCACACTCCTCCAATGTCCTCTGAGTCACTTCCTTGGTTGCTTCTGCTAAAATTTGACCCTCATGGGTGGATTTTTCACGTTGTCAATAATTGTGGATTAGGCGATCAACATTTTGTGTGTGGCTTCACAAATCATTTAGAATTGGTGAGGCTCAAAACTTCCTTTGCCACATTTTGGCAAAGTAAAAATTAAAAGAATCTCTCATTTGGTGACTCAAAAACTCAAGTCCTATACACACGAACACAACAAACACATGGACAAAATGATTACAAAGCAACAAAAATAAAAGAAGGAAATAACATAACATTAAACATGGAATTGAAAAAAAAATACAAATAAGAAACACAAATCATTCAATGAATTTAGTAAACTATTGTTTAGGGGAGTTGAACCTCGGCCACAAAGGCCTTGCCCGGATGCAATGAACAATTTCACCTACCCCCAACCCAGTTAGTAAAGTCATACAAAAATTTAGAACTTGAGACTTGCCGCATTAATGAAAATAGACCTTACAAATCTGCTCCCCTTCAGGATCTCTCTTCCAGCCATGAAGAGATAGCTTTGGTCATGGGGAAGGTTTCTACTATCAAAAAAAACTATCAAAAAAATTTGATGTATGTATCAACATGCGCTGCAAGCCGGTTTGTCAATTTTGACTTCATAAAACTCAAAGTTGAGAAAGTCCTTTCATCTTCCACGCTACCCAATACAACAAAGACTACAATTTTGGCCCCCTTGATGAATTCAAACTAATGGTTGAGCATCAAAGCATTTTGTCCAATGTGGACCTACACCTTCGTCAAAAGATTTTGATCCCTTGGTTTAGCCTTGGATCCTTGTGTATGGGATTTCATCATCAATTTGAAAAAATATATTTGCAACAAAAGTAGAAGCCCATCAAGAATGGGGTCCACTTGTTGGCAATCAGGATTTTGCACTGTCTCGAAGTTCATAGAGTACACAACAATGAAGTGAGACTTCAAAGTTTTCATGTACAAAGTGAACAAGTCATTGCAATTGGATTGCAACCAGTATTGAGGAAATACTACGCCCAATATGTTCATCAACTCTACCTCTAGAAATCTCACATACAACTCCAATGTTAGCTTCTCAACTGCATCCCTGCATTGAGCTTTCACAAAGCTAATCACATAACTAAAGTCTTCTCTACTAAACCTACAACTTTTTCCCACTCAAGGGACAAATCCAATGAGCAGGATAGATATGCCTTCCTATACGGAAAGCTAGAGACTCCACACCAATGTTAAGATCTATAACCCACTCTTGGACAATAGAATAGGAATGATCATGTACTATGTCATAAAACATATCAAAGTTCTCCATCTACCAACATGTAACCTTATCGGTGTACATCATGTACAATTTACACTCACAAATTTTCACTATGGCAATGTAGCAATTTGACTTGCACATGCATTTCTACAAATAAATTAGAATCTTTTTCTAACATTGGAACATTATAATCTTTGAAACTACCTGGTCACTTGATTCCAATTTTGATTCATGTCATCTACAACAATTACACTACAATATTGCATGGTCGACATTCCTATACCTTAGCAACATTTTGACCTATAACACTTCAAAGTTCAAAAGCAATGATACTTTTAAACCCAAAATGGCCATGGGCCTTTAAGGCTTAAAATTACCAAAAAAAAGAATTTCTCAAACAAAATATTGAAGTGAAGTGGAACACAAGCTTTTTTTTTGTAGCATTTGGACCTAACTTGAGATAGTTATGGAACTCTAAAGTTTTTATGAAATAAATAATTACAATATAAATGCCTAAACCAAAAAAATTGTTTCTAGATATCCTGATTTTAATTGGATCCCTTATTTATCAGAATTTTTTTAATTTAATATTTAAAAATCAATTTTGTTAAATATCACACTTTGACATATAAGAATTTTTTATACTATTGAGTGGTTTAAATTAATGTTTTTGAGCTGAAATTTTTTAGATATATTCTCCTAATAGGCACACAGGTTTCTATTATAGGAATTTTAAAAATACATTTTTATACGTGACGAATTTCATTAAATTGGCACTATTCCAAATGCCATTTTTAGGCTGCATGGTCTAAACTGAAAACCTTCCATCTAAGATTAGTATAGATTTTCATGGTTGTCATATCGGACGGAATATCACTGTTCACGGACAGAATCGGACGAGTTAGGGCTGACCGGCTGTGAACTTCAAATGGCTGTAACTTTTGTAAAAAGTCTTCAAATTGGGTAAGTAAGATGTTTTTTGGCATCTACAGAAATTGTAGATGCCAAAAAACATCTTACTTACCCAATTTGAAAACTTTTTGCAAAAATTACAGCCGTTTGAAGTTCACAGCCGGTCAGCCCTAACTCGTCCGATTCTATCCGTGAACAGTGATATTCCGTCCGATATGACAACCCTGTAGATTTTTAAACATCTTGGATATACATAGATTTCCAAAATCTAACGTAGATTTAGATTTCAGATCGTGCAATCTAAAACATCTTAGACAAGTATAGATTTTAGATATCTACAATACATATAGATTTCAAGAATCTATAGCAAATTTAGATTTTAAATTGCACAATTTGAGCCGTCAAAAGTGTCAAACTAATGAAATGCTGCCATTTTAACGAAATTTGCGATATACCTTCAACATTCATGCAAATAGGCGTCCCTTGGGCATACACTTCTAGACAATAGAGCTGATTTTGACCTCATTTTTCGGATCAAATTTCATCACCAATAAGTCTCCCTAAAATAAATGGCCAATATTTAGTCTTGCTCAAAATAGATTTTACTATTTTCTACAAATTAAAATGTCAAAGTATATAATTTCTTCACTATATTCCCACACTTCAAATTTTGGCCAAGAAAATATTCATATATATTCTAATGTTCTAATATATTACAGATATTAAGAATCTTATATTATGAATATTAAAATATTAATCTAAAATCTCTCTATAATATATTATATATTATATATATATACACTGTAGCTGATCGAGAAATTTCTTAGGACGGAACCCCATGCTTCACAAACCCGCATCGATCCTCTGCTAACTCCACAGCAACTTACGTAAGCATCTCATTTTCTCCCTGTTTCCTCAGGCTCACTTTTATGCTGCATTCCGGGCCAAAGTGCGCAGGACAAGAAATCATGTTGGCTTTGTGCTATTTGAACCATGCTGTAGAAAGCAGTCATGGGATTCCAGGGCGTCCAGATTCATGACACAAATCCGGTTAATCCACCTTCAGCTGAAATGTTTTCAGGCTTGGCTTCCGAATTGGACTACTTCTTGGTCAAATTCAGCTGAGGCATCTTCTAGCTTGCTGAATAGGGAACCAAATTCAAGAGTACATCTTCCCAACATACCGAGCATAAGAAATTACTTGGATACGCTGGACCCAATGAAATAAAATACTGTATTGTTGACTTTCAAAGTAAGCAAAGTTGGAAAATCTCGCAACTTGGAAGACAGCACTACCAATTTCTCGATTGTTCTGGAAATCTGGAGTTTTCTAACAAGTAGCTTGCGTGAGCGTGCGTTACAGAAACCAATGTGATCGATCAATTGTCAAGGGTGTCGTACGTATTCCACATTTGTTCTAGCTCCATTGTTTGGAATATAACGAGCAGCACCGCGTTCTCTGCGACAACGAGCCCTATCAGGCCACGGGTGTGGTTTGATCGAATTAAATTAGGCATAGAGATCCTGAACCTCCCGATTCGATCTCCGACGATTCGCTCTGCTCATGTGGAACCCGGGTCAATTAGTTCCATTTTCCTCCACACTAGATGCAACAACATCCATAAGTTGTCTGTAAAACTGGAATGAAGGGAGTGCAAGCTCCAGGAACTAGCTGAGCTGGTTCGTTTTGTAGTTTTTGTGAAATTCCGGTTCTCGACCTCACCGGAGCATCAGTTGGTTCGATTTGGTGCAGGTCGATCTGTGACTCTGCTCACTGAGCTCTGTGGGGAGGACGAGGGATATGATCAGAACGGAGAAAATCGAGGCTCCAGGAACCTCAAGAGTACATCATCCCAGCATGCCGAGCATGCATACGTACTCGAGTGCGCTGGACCCAATGAAACACAATACTGGTACAGTACTGTTGACTTATGAAAAAAGAAAATAGGTGCTCTCAATGGTAGCAAAGTCTGTCGGAAATTTGACAATTTGGGAGAAAAGTACCACCGATTTCGGAATGTTTCTGGAAATCTGGATTTCAAGGAGAACGCATGAGCTTGCGTTCACTGAAATTCGAGCCTCGGCAGGCAGCAGGTGCGGTTTGATCGATTAAGTACGTCATGGAGACGTATTAGTATCATCAACCTCCCGATTTGATTTCCGAGGTTGTTTGGAGTCGCTGTGGTCATGTGAAACCCCCGGGGGACACATAGTTTCATTTTCTTCCACACGAGGTGCAACGGATTAGGTAACTGCAAAGCAGGCCAAGTTATCGAAAATAATCGCCGGTTAGGACCTACCGAGCCGCGGGGCGGCAAGGTTGGTACTGACCGGCGATTATTTTTGGTAACTTGGACTGCTTTGCAGTTACCGGACATAATGTCAATGTCTATTTGATTTCTTTGATTGTTGAACCAATCAAAACATGCCACAACAGTAATAGTCTCCTCCATTTAGATTTAGATTTTATTAGGTACGTGAATCTGCACTTACTGAGTAATATCGATTGGTAGAGGAAGAGATTTCTCCTAGATTTCTCTCATTTCTATACCAATGAAATCTCTACTTCATACCCACCTTGCTGAAGATTTGCACAAGGCAAGCACTGAGCATTATCAGTCTTAATCTGCCTCTCCTTAACCAATTGAAGCATGCCACGACAGGAGAACTCTCCTGCATTGACATTATAACATCTGTTATTAACACTGGGATCCATGAAATTGAAAGCAAGATCCAAAAGCTAGCTAATTCGATTTGTAGCTTTTGTTGAAGTCCAACCTCGATCACATGCAGGTCCGGAGCATCATTTCGTTTGATTTGGTGCAGATCGATGTATTACTCTGTTAGCTCGGTGGGGAGGACGAGGGACATGGCCAGCACGAAGGCTCCAGGAGATGTGGAGCTTGGGAACAGTACAACTCTGGTAGCAGATGCACCTGCGCCACCGAATGTTCTCGAGCAAGCGAGGTTGGGGAATCTTGACCTGTTCCGGACTGAACTGGAGAGCGGCAACCATCCTCTGGACTTCAAAGCTGGACGTGCCGTGTACTTCAACCGAACCCCTCTCCACTTGGCGGCAATGGAGGGGCACGAGGAGATTGTGGAGTTCATATTGAGTCACCCAAGGATTTCGAGAGAGGTTGTGAACGCTAAAGATGCCTTTGGGTATACGCCACTACACTTAGCTGTTCGGCACTTGCGTGAGAGCATCGTGCAACTCCTCACAACCTCTTCATTGGTCCTCCAGGACAGATTCCTTGCAGCCACGGATGAGCGAGATGAGCGCGGTTTGAACTGCGGCGGCTACACACCTCTCCACATGGCTGCAAGGAATGGGCACATAGCCATAGCCAAGCTCTTGCTCCGCCAGTCTTGCCAAGTGAAGCCTGCTTATGACCCTGTGAGCCTCCGTGCCAGGACATGGGATGGAAAAACGCCCTTGGACATAGCCCTAAAGCAATTCTATCCAAGCTTTTTGGAAAGAATCTGGTTTTGTCATGGTGGTCTATATGGTTATCGTGACAAAAACCGACGACGTCAAATGCTTGTGCGATTGTTGGCCGATCCAAATTGGGTACAGCAATATAGAGAGAGCACTGCAATGGCTGCCAATGCTCTTCTCGTGGGTTCAGCCTTGGTAGTAGCAGCATCCTTTGGGTCGTTGTTGCAACCTCCTGGAGGCATTCCAGTTCCAGATTCTAAGACGTCTTCAAGCCCTTCCGCATTCGGAAGTGCAGACAAGTACTGGAACTCCATCTTTTATGTATGTGCTGCCTTTGCTTTTTCTTTGTCGGTGGTGGCCCTTGTGATTGGAACTGTGACCACTTTACCGGGCTTAGAGCTATCTTCACAAGACGACGTGATGGACCTCAGAACGGCCGTTCGGGTTGCACAGCAGTGTCTATATCTGGCTATTCTATTTCTTCTTTTCTGCTTCTCATTTGGAGGCAGCATAGTGCTCCCTAATTTTGCAGCAATCTATAGAACAAAGACTTATTATGTTGTAACTTGGCTTCCTATCATCGCTTTTGTTTATCTTGTATATTTTTTTGGAGCATGGGGATGGAAATATCGTCAGGGTTATGACATGAAGACGCGAGTGCGTTTGGTATGTTTTGCACTCTTCTATGGACTCACCTTTGTAGTTATGAGACTTGTTAAAAAATGACACAACCTCATGAAAAGTGGTGACTTTTATGAATTGAATGAAGTTTATTTGAAAGGGCAAAAAATCACATACCAAATCTTGGTGTCAACTAATCCATCTTGGAGTGGTTAGATACGGCAGGGATATTGTTCCTATGTTAATATTCTAGGTAGTTTGTGAAAGATATGCTTAGAACTTTGCAACACAGCAGTGGAAGTGGGGAACTGACGTTGCAAACTAGGAACAAATTGTTCAGGATCCACAGTCCTGATGTAAGAAATACTTAGGGTTTGAATGTCTGAACCTCTGTATACAAAGACACTTCTCTTGTGTGGACAGTCACTGACTCACTGTTGGCATGGTGGGCTTTTGGAATAATTACCCAATTTGAAATTTTGAATGTGCATGGATTCTTTCAGTCACAGCTAGGAAGTGCGTATGGGTTGCCAGATTAAACTTAGATGATATTTTTTTATTTGTGAAACTGAATATTGGATAATGGGCCTGAAAAAGTCAGGTAGTTAGGGTTCTTTTTGGGTGGATTGTGCATGGAGCAAAGTGTGGAAAGAGTTTTCATTTGGGGAGCTGATTTCTTCAGTCATTCACCAGAGATGGATGGTATCAACCTGCAATCAACTGCAGTACCTTCAATGTGATGAATAATATATCAACCAGCCCTTTTTTTTTAGTTTCTGAGAAAGTGCCAAGATGGCGACCACTTAAAATTTGGTGAAGCATTGTATATGACCATCCATCCATCTTTTTTACCAAAAAACACTTTTCAATCATATCCATGCACTTTTTCATCCAAATTTGGCAATTTCATCTATATTTTGAATAAAAATGAAGAATTTTTGGTGAGAAAAGATTACTTTTATCTGGAGAAAAGTAGACATTTATTTTGGAATGGTGCAATCTGGCACCATATCGCCCAAAAAAAAAAGGGTGATATCAACTAATCATGTTAAAGGAGATCTTTCTAAACTTGTTTGTGGACCAATACATAGAAATAGATCATATAAGAGAATGTCCATGGGGCCATGTTACCAAATTTGGCAATTTTGTGCTTTGTACATGCCACTCTGGAATCAAATAATTATTAGTTTTCTTCATGAACCAATTGATGTTTATATAGTATTTTACAAGGTATTAAATAATTTAAAAGGAAAATTGTAAGTTAACTTCTAAAAGACCAACTTGCATTTTTGGCGACATAGAAGTTTTGGATAGCTCATTACAAATGGGGTTTTTATTTTTCTTTGAACACACAACATGTGGACATAGTTTTTCTTTAAGGTGCAACAATTTTCTTAAGTTTTAGCTACATGGTTAAAAAGTTGTTGTATGACATTTAGTTGTTTTTTCGATTGGGCAACCCATGGAGATTAAAAAAATAACTTTTTCTAGGAACAAAAATTTGAAATTGATTTTGTAGATTTACACATATGTGGAAAGCTTTGAATCATTCCATTTTGATTAATGAGCTGAAATTTACAAGGAGTTCTAATTTGAAGGCAGTTATAGATTCTCTACTCTAATTAAACTTTGAAGTCATTATTTAACTCAATTTTTGAAATTTTTGGAAAAATATAAAATTGTCAGATTTAGATTGTTATTAAAATATGATCATCATTGGAATTGGAATTTTTCACTTCCATTACTAAATTATCAACAATTTAATTTTTTGAATCATTCTCTACTTCTTTCCAAGGTGATTGCAAGAAACGCTTGTACTATTTTCTGTTACACGTCACATGTTGATCTATTTTTTGGCCATAATTTTTTCATTTTGGCTCCAAATGACTCAAGATTTATAGAAAAGGTATTCATGGGAGTCATGGCTATCATGTACCTTACATGGTTTTTTGTAATGTCCAAAAATAGTTCACTATCCAAAAATAGACCCCAATTGAATGTTACAATTGCCAATTTGGAGGTTTTTAGTACTATTTAGTACCCAAAAAAACAAATTTTGAAGTGAACTTTGGATGTGGTGGTCTTCTAATAGACTTGTAGCTAATACCCAAAAGAATTTTAAAAATAATTGATTTTGTCTGGTGTGGAAGTCAACAAAGTGATCTTCTTTTTGCTTGTATTTTGAAACATATAAAATGTTATTTTGGTAGGTTTTTGGTGAATGACCATCTCTATAGAATTGTTAAAAATGGACAACTTTTATTTTTTGTATTCACTTATTTTCACTATTTTTAACTAATTTAAACTTTGAAATAGGGTGAGTTCAAGAAAGACCGACCGGTTTTTGTACACTTTGGCCATAGTACTCCTGATTTTTCGGGAGTACTTTAAAAATAGAAAAATAATTTTTAAAAACTGTGAAAAATATGTTTAATGTATATTTTTTAAGAAGAAGATATACTGTGAAGGAAAAGTGTAGGAAATTTTTTTAAGTAGGTGAACTAGAAAAGTGCAAAATCTCATGAAAATAGGCACTTTTACATTTTTATTTGTAAAAAATAGGAAAAGAAATTTTTTGAAAAACTAAAAATTGGCCATTAGGGAATAGTTGATGATGATTAGATTTTACCAAAAGAATTATCTAAAAACCATCTTCAATGTTAAAAAATTGCATGCAAAGGAAGTGTTGTTTGTACTCATCTAGAGGACATAAAATAATATATTTTCAAATTTCCTTTTGTGGATACATGATTCCCTACTATGTAAATAGACCATGAAATTTTGAGCTCTAAATCATTAAATTTGGATACTCCTAACGTAGTGAAAACCCTGAAACTCCTAATTATGACAAATTAGCTAAATTAAAAATTAATTATAAATTTAATTTTTAAGAAATTCAAAAAATAAGGGATCTGATAAACATCAAGTTAGGCATCTCCAATAAAAATTTCAAACTTATAGGATTCATACATCAACAATTATTGCCAAAAACAACATTGTCACGTTAATCGTGACGTGAAATAGGACCGGTCTTTCTTGAACTCACCCAATACCTATTTTCTTGAGGTTTGGCACTTTTCAAGTTCCTCCATTTAGGGAATTTTTCTATGCATTTCCTTCCTTGAATACCTTTATTTTAAAGGTGTATACATAAATCATACTTTTTAAATTTAAAAAAAAAATAGTTTTCTAACTTCATAGTACTCTAGAAAAAGTCATGATTACTATTGCAAAACACAACAAATAATACAAGTGTTTCTTGCAATTGATCACCTTCCACTTAATATTTGTTTTTCCTATATGTTGTACAATTCCAAATGATCTAAAATTTTTCAAGTATGTAGCTAGCTTGCCTTAAAAAAAGAATTCAAAGAAGCATTACCACTCTAGTCATTTTTTCATGCAAATGTGACCTTGTGAAGTGCAATTGGGTCATTGCAAGAAAGACCGACCGATTTATGTAGCGTTTTCTACAGTATTGCTGAAATTTTCGGGAATACTGTATAATTAAAAAAATAATTTAAAAAAAATGTAAAAAAAATGTTTTAGGTATATACCTCTAAGAAGAAGGTACCCTAGGAAGGAAAAGTGTAGAAAATTTCTCTAAGTAGGAGAACTAGAAAAGTGCAAATTTTCATGAAAATAGGTACTTTGACATTTTAATTTGTAAAAATTAGGAAAAAGAATTTTTTTTTAAGCCAAAAATTGGCAATTGGGGAGAACTATATGATGAAGATATTTCACCAAAAGAATGATCTCAAAACCATCTTAAATGTTCAAAAGTATGTGCGCAAGGGAGGCCTGTTCGCGCACACGTAGAGGAAAGAGAATAATGATTTTTAAGATTTCCTTTGGTAGAAACATGCCTACCTAGTATGGGAATAGGCTACATAAATTTCAGCTTTAGATCATTAATTTTGGATGCTCCCCAGTACTAAAAATCCCTAAACCACAAAGTGTGGCAAATTAGCTTAATTGAAATTTAATTATAAAATGATTTTTGAATTTTTTTGAAAAATAAGGAATTTGATTGTTGTATGTCATACATCTTTACTCAAATTTTCAAGTTAATATGGTTCATACTTTAAAAGTTATAATCAATAACAACTCCATCATTCAAAGTGTGACGCAAAATAGTACCGGTCTTTCTTGCAATCACCCAATTGCCCTTTTCTTGTAGGACTTTAAAAGTAATCTCTATCAATTCAAATACTAATATCTTGCAATTTACATGGTTGAAATTTTTGAAATTTTTTTCCACATATTTTTGAAACAATATACTACAATATCCTATGGTTATATGTGTCCAAAAATGTTTTTTTCAAAAATTTGGTACCTAAACTAAGAATAGTATATGTGGAAGGTTTTTAGTAGGTGATTGCAAGGAACACTTGTCCTATTTTGTGTCACACCATGCATGCTAATTTGTTTTTTTGGCCATAACTTCTATATTTTGGCTCCATATGACTCAAAATTTGTAGGGAAGGTATTCATGATTATCATACACCTTCTCTATTTTTATTTTTTTATTTTCAAAAATATTTTACTATCCAAAAATAGACCCCAATTCAATGTTACACTTGCCAATTTGGAGGTTTTTAGTACTATTCAAAATCCAAAAAAATGAATTTTGAACAAAAATTTGGATGAGATGGTCTTCAAGTAGACTTGTATCTCTCCAAGAGAGTATTTTTTTTGAAGTTATTTTTTATGTGGTGTGGAAGTCTACAAAGTGAACTTCTTTTTGCTTGCATTTTGAAACATATAAAATATTATTTTAGTGATTTTATTGGTACTTGACCATCTCCAAAAAGTTGTTAAAAATGGAATTTTTTAATATTTACTTATATATGGCCAATTTCGTTAAAATGGCGGTATTCCATTAATTTGACACTTTTGACAATTCAGACCGCGCGGTTTAAAATCTACATCTGTCATAGATTCTTGAAATCTATGTGTGTTGTAGATTTCTGAAATCCATACTTGTCCAAGATGTTTCAGAACACGTGATCTGAAATCTAAATCTCTCATAGATTTTGAAAATCTATATATGCCATAGATGTCTGAAAATCTATACCTTTCTTAGATATCAATTTTCAGTTCAAACTACACGGTCTAAAAAATGGCATTTGGAATACCGCCATTTTAATGAAATTGGCCATATATTTATTATTTTTAACTAATTTAAACATCAAAATTCTCCTTTTTTCTTGAGGTTTGGCACTTTTCAAATTCTCCTACTTAGGGAATTTTTCTATGCAACTCCTTCTGTAGGTGCCTTCATTGTAAAGGTGTATTTCTAGTAAATTTTTGCTGAAAATTGCCTTAGAAATCATTACTTATAATCTTGTGTCTAATCAAGAAGCTCAGCGGTGGCATTGGGAATATCTTTCATGAAACGGGCTTGAAGACTATTATGAGGAAATACATCGAGGATGAGATGAGGGATCCAACTGCTCAAATTTGGACAATGCTGGACTCTTACATATAAGTTGACTTTGGAGCACAAATAGGTAGTAAGCATGTACGCAGAGCGCATTTGATCTGAGTTTCTCACACCATTGCGAAGGGAATTTCACTCCAAAGCCAAAACATAGTGAATTTCATTAAAATAGCGGTATTTCGTATGCCATTTTTTCAGACCATGTGGTATGAACTAAAAACTGACAACTAGGACCAATGTAGATTTTTAGACATCCAGGCCTCATATAGATTTCAAAACTTTATGACTGGTTTAGATTCCAAACTGTGCAGTTTGAACTGTAAAAAGTGTCAAAATAAATAATGGAGTTTTTCCATTTTAATTAAATTCGCCCTAAACAAATTGGAGCTTGATCCTGTAGATTACGTGTTGTTTGAGGCCTCTGGTGTCAGATGGTTCCAGTTGTCGGGGAGCTATGGAATCCAGTTCATCAGTCAGTTTCCTTTACACCAAGTTAAGTTCATTACTGACACTAGAATGCCAAACAGTCCGTATCCGTCTTGTGTCGGTACACCCAGGCAGGCCAGAGTCTGTGTGAATTCAAAGTGACCAGGTTGGGAATTAAGCCTAATGCAAAACAACTAAGATGATTATACTGTGGGCAGCTAGTAGGGGGTAGTCACGGTTCTTCCGAGAACCGGATTTTTGTGAGGTCAGAGAAATCAGCGAGATAAAAGTGGAGCCAATCATGAGCCATTCCGCATGAAAGACCTGTGACACCCCTTTCTGCTGTTCGCATCGATTCTGCAAGAATTTCTGACTTGCAAAGCTTGGTGGGAGCTCCCAAACTTGCGCCAAGCTAAGGACTTCAAGAAATTCTGTGAGAATTTTTTCAAAAAATGCCGTTTCTTCATCCACAAAGGAGAAGAAACGGCACTCCAATTTCTCTGAGAATTTCACATCCGCCTTTCACCCTTTTGTTTCCATTGGCACCACGTACTCATTCTCACATAATGCAGAGAACTTCGGAAGTGCTGTGACAACCCCTAGTATATGTACTTTGTAGCTGATAGTTGAGAAATTTCTCAGGATGGAACCAGCCCATGCTTTACAAAACAGTCTCCTCTGCTAATTCCACAGCAGCTTCCACAAGCATCTATCTCACTTTTTTGCTGCATTTCGGGCCAAAGTGCGCAAGACAAGAAATCATGTTGGCTTTCTGCTAATCGAACCACACATGTTGTGATCGAAAAGCACGAGGATCGATCGATACAAGGCTAAGCCAGGATTCATTAAACAAGTGAATCAAATTTAAGATGCATGGCACCGTGTTGTTACTCATTCCTTAACACAGAGATTTCCTGCCTGAGGACACCACCCCAGCAGAGAATAAAACATGTAAGGTAAGAGGTCCTATAATGGACCATCTAAGGGCTGAAACAGAATTTCAGGGAGGTAAAACCTCTAGAAATATTTTTCAGTAAATTTTTCTTGAAAAACAAGTAGAATTGACATCTAATGCAAGTCGTTTCATATTTTTCTGAGCTTTTTTGAATTAGTTATCAAATTTTGAAGTTGAAAGAGCATAGGGTTGTAAAATGGTGCCCTAGCTACAATGTACACTGTTGAAGGCTATGAAAAAGAAACATGTACAACTACTGTACATTTAAAATAGGGCACCATTTTAGAACCCGCTCCATTTAAGAGCCTTCTATCTTACCTCCCATAGAACTTGATGATCAAGGTACCCAAATGCCGACTTGGATGCAGATGAAAGCACTCAAAATGATACCATTGCGTGCCCTTCTCAAGTGACTGAAAGCTTTTGCTGCAATGTATCCCACACTAACAAGAGTTCGCAAGTTCGACGTTTGCAAGTTTGAAAGAGAAGAGTACAAGTTATAATTTACTAAAAACTAGTGTGCCCTGTGCCGTTGCCACAGTCAAAATCAAGGTGAAAGTAATTTTTTTTTTTTTTAATCCATAAATTTTTTGAAATTCAATAACCTTCTTACTATAAGTCAAAATGCCACAAAACAAAGTATGTGCACCCCTCTTTGTCAAGAGCTTTCCAATAGTACTGAGAACACAACTATGAAAGACACATGGTGTAGGAGATCTCAACATGACAAACAATTAAACAAAACAAACAACAGATCTTAAGGTATAGATTGGAAAGGATATGATCTACAATCCTTCAATACTATGCTGTAAATACAAACCCTGTAGTACAAAATCATTTGGAGGTTTTGAAATTTTTAATTCGCTTGTGTCTTTGTACAAATCTATTATTTACCTAACTATCATCAAATTTCATCAAAGGGAGGTTATCTTTTAAAGATCTCAATATTATCTTGGAAGAATGAAAAGATAGTTGGACACAATATTACCCAATGACACTTTGTTCAACAGGGCAGGAATTATGGACTTTGGAGTAGTTAGGTGTTAAATTTAGACAACAAAAGGGAGAGTGAGAAAGGGTTTGAGAAAGATTAGGAGTCAAGATTTTCAAAGGCATATTTGCCAATCCAAGGTGTTGCTCAAAAGCTACTACCGGTACACATCTCAAAGAGAGTTGAGTGTGAGCTCAAATCAAAAGTTTCAATTTGCAACATTGATTGACCCTTGAGAGCTCAAAAGTCCATATTTAATATGATGATCAAAGTGCTTGAGGACAATGTCTTGTTGAAATAACTTCTCACTCATCTAATATAGTCCATAAATCTTTAGAATTCAACATTCTTTTATTTATGACCTAATTGTTAAAATTGAAATAACTTATACCTTTGTACTAATAAAATGTAAGCAAAATAAATCTAAACAATTAAGAATACTTGAAAAGATGTTCATTACAATGGCATTCCCATTTCTAGGAGTTTTGTGCCATGATCCAACATACATGACACCTACAAGAAGTTCTTTAGCAATTGAAAGTAAAGGAAATGGAATTGAATTTGTTCAAGTTATGAAAGAATATTTTGAGAGGCTTTTTTATTTTGTTCTTTTCAAAAGAATGTGAAGGAAATGGAATTGATATAGTGAAATTGAACAAAAATTCAACATTCTAAAAAGTTGTATAGATTTTTTTGAATTGTACCCATACAAATTTATTAGAGATCATGTATGGAAAGAAAACACAACAATATCACATGTGGATTGAAAAGTATAACATTTGATCATGAGGGTGTTAACCCCTAAAGCCCTGAGCTGCATTTTTTGGCAACATAAATTTTTTGGGCAACTCACTACAAATTGAGTTTTTATTTTTTTATTTGAAATTTTTAAACAAGATGTACCCAAGGATTAGCTTTAAGATCTAACAATTTTCATAACTTTTGACTTTGTGGTTAAAAAGTTATGGCATGATATGTTGTTTTCTTTACCCGGAGGGCAGTCCGGGCAGATGAAAAAACTTCTTTTTCAAAAGTGAAATTTCAAATTGATTCTTTAGGTTCTTACAGACATGGGAAGCTTTGTTTAATTCCATTTGGATTAAGGAGTCAAAAGTTAGGAGGAATTTTAGTTTGCGGGTAGGTATGGTTTTTAAAGACTCCATGCCTATCCGCAAACTAAAATTACTCATAACTTTTGACTCCTTAATCCAAATGGAATTAAACAAAGCTTCCCATGTCTGTAAAAACCTAAGGAATAAATTTGAAATTTCACTTTTGAAAAAGAAGTTTTTTCAGCTGCCCGGACTGCCCTCCGGGTAAAGAAAACAACATATCATGCCATAACTTTTTAACCACAAAGTCAAAAGTTATGAAAATTGTTAGAGCTAATCCTTAGTCACATCTTGTGTAAAAATTTCCAAATAAATAAATAAAAACTCCATTCGTTGTGAGTTGCCCAAAAAACTTACGTTGCCAAAAAAAGTAGCTCAGGGCTTTAGGGGTTAAAATACAAAAATGATTTGAAATCTTTGAATCCAATTTTCACATGTCAAATTTAAAAGTTGGTTATCAAAAAAAGATGACGTTAAAGGGCTTAACATACATAATCCTAATCAATTTATGGATTCTCAAAACCTATTCTACAATTTTTTATATGAATTTTCAATGTGATTTTTTCTCAAAGATCTAGTGTATTTGAGGCTCATTTCCAATAGCCTTCAACACTACAAAAAGTCAACATTTCAATGGACACCCTTGCACAAAATCTTCAATAGAAAAATCATAATCAATCATTTTCAAATTAGATTTTTGATGCAAAAACTAGATTTCAAAAAGACTATTTCAAAAATCTAAACTACTAAAAATGGCAATTTGATTAGGGTTTATTTAACTTCAAAGTATTGTCAATACCATATTTTGGGTGCCTTGGACATTTAGGGATTAAACTTCCATTTTTTTTCCAATCATTTTTATGGACTATGACTCTAGTAAGAGCAAGGAGTTAAAAAGAAAACCAAATACACTACAAAGTTGATCCATGGATTAAGCATCTCCTTGTGTAGACAATTCAACCAATACCACAACAAGAGAATTTCCAACTCCATTTCCAAAACCATCCAGTGCAAAGCCGTCCAAGCAGCTCCCAAGAGGAACTTTCTTACAGGGGTTTGGAGGGATCCAAATTCATGACACAAATTCTTTCCAAGCTTGGCTTCAGAATTGTACCAGTTCTGTTCGAATTCAGCCGAGGCATCTTCGTGCTCAATAGGAACCAAATTCAAGAGTAAGTAGGTACACCCAAAATGGCACCTGACCTTAAAGCGCCATCTACAATGCGCATACATTTCCGAAATCAATCATGTACCCACATTGTAGATGGCACTTTCAGAAATAGACTTTGATTGTTAATAACTTTTGCATACGGTATCCAAATCCTATATTCTTTGGTACATTGGAACATGTTTTCACTTGCCAACAAGACTGTATAAAAATCTGAACAGCATGATGACAGGAACTAGGAACAGTAAGAATAAGTGATGCTTTTAGGTGTACCCACCTTACACCTTCCCAACACACCGAGCATAATTTACTTGCTTACCCTGGACCCAATGAAATAAAATACTCTCGAAAATCACTGAAATTGTTCACTTTTAGAAGTCGTAAATTTGGAAATTTGGAAATTTGGGAGAACAGAAGTACAGTACCGATTTCTGGAAACTTGGGTGAATAGTACTACCGATTTCAGGATGTTTCTGGAAATCTGGAGTTTTTTAACAAGGAGCTTGCGTGAGCTTGTATTACTAAGGTAGAAGCACCTAAAACAAACACTTACTTTGGATCTCTTGATCTTGAAGGTGTACGAGGAGAAAGATTATGTGAGTTTGTTGGAAAAAATTAGTTTCATATTTTTTGGAGCTTGTATGAATATAATATGAATTTTTGAAAACAATTGTGTAGATACACTTATAGTGGACATCAACCTAATACCAAAGTGGCAGAAAAACATTCAAAAGTGACACACTTTAACCTTGAATCCCATATAGAAGATGATTGGCCACTTCTTCGAACATTGACAACTTTTGGGAATCTTACTTGTCTACTTTAGAACCCCACACGTGTGTCTTCTTTCTGTCCACTTGCACGTGAACTTAGGTTCTTTTTTAAGTGTCCGTGAACGACTCGTGTTCAATTTGGGTTTTTCTACCTTAAGAGTGTCGTATTCCCCATTTGTTCTCCATTGTCTTGAGTAAAATGGGCAGCAGCGGGTGTGGTTTAGGGTTTGATCGAATTCATTAGCCGTGGGGATCCTCAGCCTCTCAAATCGATCACTGACGTTGTTCGGCGTTGCTGTGGTTATGAGGAAACCGGGTCAATCAGTTCCATTTTCCTTCACACGAGGTGCAACAAGCATCTATGAGTTGTTTGTAATACTGGGATGAAGTCTGCGCTAGATCCAGAATTTAGCTGGTTCGATTCGGAGTTCCCGTTCAATTTCGTGCAGACTCGGAGTAACCTTTGGTTGGTTTTGGTGCAGATCAATCTCAAACTCTGTGAGCTCGGTAGTGAGGACAAGAGACGTGGCCATCACGGAGGGCAACCCGCCTCCAATGGATGTGGAAACTGGGAACAGAGAATCCTCGGCACCAGTGCAGACTGCCCCACCAAATGTTCTCGAGCAAGCGAGGTTGGGGAATCTCGACCTGTTCCGGACTGAACTGGAGAGCGGCAACCATCCTCTGGACTTCAAAGCTGGACGTGCCGTGTACTTCAACCGAACTCCTCTGCACTTGGCGGCAATGGAGGGGCACGAGGAGATTGTGGAGTTCATATTGAGCCACCCAGCGATTTCGAGAGAGGTTGTAAACGCTAAAGATGCCTTTGGGTACACGCCACTACACTTAGCTGTTCGGCACTTGCGTGAGAGCATCGTGCAACTCCTCACAACCTCTTCATTGGTCCTCCCGGACAGATTTCTTGCAGTCACTAGTGAGCCAGATGATCTTGGTTTGAACCAGGGCGGCTTCACACCTCTCCACTTGGCTGCGGTGAGTGGGCATGTAGACATAGCTAGGCTCCTGGTGCGACAACCTTGCCAAGTGGAGTTTGCGTACGACCCTGTGAACTTCTATGCCGTAACATGGGATGGAAAAACGCCCTTGGATATAGCCCAGGAGCAACTCAATGCAAGCCATTCTAGACAAAACTCTTTTCGTGATTTATGGTCTAGGCTTGACGGAACCCAACGCAAAGCCCAACGCAAAGCCCAACACAGAGCCCAACTTCAAATGTTGACACTCATAGCATTGTTGGCACTCTCAGATTCAAAGTGGTTGCAGCAATATCGGGAGAGGACTGCAATGTCCGCAAATGCTATTCTCGTGGGTTCGGCTCTAGTGGTAGCAATGTCCTTTGGATCGTTGCTACAACCTCCTGGAGGCATTCCAATTCAACATTTTGGGGCATCATCTTCAAGCCCTTCTACATTTGGAAGTGTGGATAGGTATTGGAACTCTGTCTTTTATATATGTCTTGCGTTTTCTTTTGTTTTTTCAGTGGTGGCCCTTATGATTGGAACTATAGCCACTTTACCAAGCATAGAGCTATCTTCGCAATTCAATGTGATGCAGCTACGAAAGACCGTTGGGATTGCACAATTATGTCTATTTGTAGCTGTTCTATTTCTTCTTTTTTGCTTTTCATTTGCATGCAGTATAGTGCTCTCCAATTTTGCAACAATCTATAAGACAAGAACTTATTATGTTGTAACTTGGGTCCCTATCGTCGCTTTTGTTTACGTTGTATATTTTTTTGGATCATGGGGATGGAAAATGCAAGGGCGTAATACCATGCAGATTCGAGTAGTAACAGCATGTAGTGCACTCTTATTCGGGCTTTGTTTCATAGTTGCTAGATCCGTGAAAGAATGACACCACCTCATGAAAAGTGGTGAGTTTCATGGTTTGAGTGAATTTAATTTCAAAGGGACAAAAGTACATACCAATACTTGGTGTCCATTGGTTTATGTAGGAGTAGTCATCAAAAATAGCAAGGATTCTATTCAAATATGTCACTTAGTATTTTAGATAGCCTTGTGAGCGATATGCTTAGAACTTTAGACTTAGGACAAGGTAGCAGTGGAAGTGGTAAATGTGACATAACAAATTGAACATTTAGAATGCAAAGTTCTAATAATATAAAAATGTAAAAGGTTCGAATGTCTACACCCGTATTGGAGTTGCAATCCAAAGTCACATCTATTGCAAGGAAAATCAATGACTATTGACATGGAAGGCTTTTTGGAATAATAATCCAATTTGGATTTTGGGATTTTGATTGTGTATGAACTTCTTTTCAATTATAGCTAGAAAGTGCATGTAGGTTCCCAAATTGAATTTTGGTTTTATATGATATTTTTTATTTGTGAAAATTGATTAGTGGAGAATAGGCCCAATAGCAAGTATTCAGAGGTAATTATTGTGGATTGTGCATGGAGAAAAGTGAAAAAGAAGTGTTCATTTGATGAGTTCAATTTTCCAAATCATCCACCAAACTGGAAGGTTGGTATCAATATGACCAATGATTAACTAAATATGTTATAAGAGATGCTTCTAAGCTTGAATGTGGATGATTATGGAAAGAGTTTCTATGAGAATGTGTTACAAAAATTGAACAATCATGTACTTGAACATATTAGTGTGGAACCAAATCCATACTTTTAAGATAGATTGTTTGTTTTGTTACGTTGAGATCTCATGGATCATCCATCTTCCAATTGCACTCTTGGTGCCATTGGAAAGCCTTGAGCAAGGAGATATGCATGGCCTTGTTTAATAGTATTTGGACCTATAGTGCAAAACATATTGAATTTCAAAGTTTTTAGAAGTTTAAAAAAAATTACTTTTATTTTTATTTTGAGCGTGGCAACAGCACAAGGCATATTAATAACCATTAATTCCTCATATTCTTCATGTACCACTTGATATTCATTTAATGTTTCACAAGGTATTAAATACTTTTAAAAGCAAGTTGTAAGTTAGGTGAATTACATTTCATTGAAGTGAGCATTTGATTCAATCTTAGCCCTTAAATTACGGATTAGTAATTGTACAAAATCATCTATTTTGATACAATGGGAATCATTAGTATAAAAAAATTCAAAAGTGCTTATAATAAGTCAAAGTACTATATTAGACTCTCCTTTCCACCCCGAATTTTGTGGATTCAATAGCATAAGAGGATTTTCAATTGCTGTACAAGACTGCGAGTTCCCAAATGTTGGGAACGCATTGGGAACACTGGGAACGCGATGCTGATGTGGTCGAGCGACTGCCACGTCAGAAAATAATATTTTTTTATTAATTTTAATTAAATATTAATTAATTAGTTTTTTTTAAATTGAATTTTTTTTTAAATCATTTTTTTTCTCTTTAATACATTCTGAAGTTTTTTGGAAAAAAAATTTTTTAATTTTCTTTTTCAAAATTCAGACCAGCAGGGGGCTGGTCTGCAGCAGTGGGAACAATTTCAGGGAACACCCCTGAAATGGTCTTCTGGGGGCCCAGAAATCCTCTTAAGGTAGGTACACCCAAAAGCGCCAGTTTTTCATATTGTGCCTAATTCCTGTTATTATGTTGTTCAGATTTTTTTACAGTCTTATTGGTGAGTGAAAGCATGTTCCAATGCACCAAAGAACAGTGGATTTGGATATCGTATGCAAAAGTTATTAACAGTCAAAGTGTGTTTCTGAAAGCGCCATCTACAATCTTGGTACATGACTGATTTTGAAAATGTATGCATGTCATACAGGGCGCTTTAAGGTCAGGTGCCATTTTGGGTGTACCTATCTTATGTGCAATTTTGTCCTACCAAAGAGAATTCCTTGTCATTCATTGGACACCCATTCATTGGATGCCAAATGTCTGCCTCAAAGTTTATGGATTAAACAATCAAAATATGTCATAATATTTTTTGGGCCCTTTTCACCCTAGTCATATAATCCAACACTATTCAAAAATGTCTTGAATTTCATCCATTTAGGACTTACTAGCTTAATTTAAGATAAATCCAAAACATTAGAGCAATAGGCATTTTGACACTCTTGGATCTCTTGGTGCTTCAATAGCTCTATGTCAAAGACATCACTTTAAGTGCACATTGTGTAAAAAGAAATTTTTACTTCAATCAACATTTTGAAAGAAAATTTGGAATGAATCCTCATACTTAGTTAGGAGAATGAACATATAAATTGACTTCAACATTATCATCTCCCTATCCATAGCAAGTGTGATAATTATTCTTTTGTTTTCTTTTCTAAAGTCATCCATAACACATATAGTTTAAGATTGTATAATTATAATTTTTTAAAATTAATATAAAGTAACCTTGCCAGTCACTACACAAACCAAATTCAAATCCTTCTCTGTAGCTCAATAGGCACTTGCAAGCTGTGAAATTGGGCACAATTGTTCAATGCCATGTTAAGCTTGAATCCAAAAGAAATTACGAAAAAAGGTTTCTTCTTACAAATTTTGTTGCAACTTGAAAGCAATATAAATGAAATCTTTTGGAAAAAACAATGCAGCCCCTTAACCGCAGAGTGTGCGATGGTCTGATTTCTAGCTTCATTTGTGTACTGTGATGTATAGTGCTTGTGTGGTGAATAGCAGAGTTAGATGTCTGGTTTTCGATGTGTCCGGCTGATGGCAGGCTTACCCTAGTTCATCAGAACTCTGACTTTTGTTATGGTTAGAACGACCTCTAGGAAGCTCAACCTTGCATTGGAAATCTTTTCATGCTGCGACAACCTCCTCAACTAGAGTTTGCATTCACTCCTGTGAACATCCATGCTATGAACTGGATTAGTGAGACGCCTTTGGCCTTAGTGCGACAGAATGCCTTTGAGCACCTTGTGGGGTTTCTAAAAATCTCAGATTTAAACTAGGGTAGGGGCTGTAAAAGCGACCCTTTACCAGCTGATTTGCATTTTGGGAAAGCTAAACTCCTTAAAACAATTTTTAGTAAATTTTCGTGGTAAGGAAAATTGAATTGGCATCTAATTCAAATCATTTCATATTTTTTTGACCTTCATGGAATTAGTTATGAATTTTTGAAGTTGAAAACATATTGGTTTCTAAAAGCGATCCCCTCCTAAAATGTACACTTTTGGTACATGTTAGAGGCAAAATCTACCAGATTGCTTTTAGAGACAAGGTCGCAATATCAACCCTCTACTTTATATGCAACAAGAAAGAGTGAGGAATGTCATGTTCGCAAATGCTATTCTGGTGGGTGTAGCCTTGGTGGTAGCATCAGTTTTGGGGGCATGGCTGCAACCTCCTTGGAGCATTCCAACCCTAATTCTGAAGCACCACTTTAATCCCTAAGAGCATCCCCATGCCTGCTCTTCAAAGGGCTCCAAATTGATTATATGGAGTGTTTGCCCTGTGAAACTGCCCCATGCCAGGCACTTCAAAGCAAATATTTACCCAGCGAAAACTTCAAAGTAACAACCACACTCTATTGTTGTGTTTCTTCAACGTGGCTCACTAAATCTCGATTTCTTCAATCTGGCACACTTTCACAGAATTTTCAGCCATTGGGAGCGTGGAGGCCCAACACTTGGCCTGACAGGTAGTTTTTTTACTTGGGGGATGTGTTTAGTGAGTCTATTTGGAGTGTTGGCATGGGGCATGAAGCACTTTCACCAACCATGAGCCCATGTCAAAACTCATTTGACACCCCTGTTTGAAGGCTGTGGCATGGGGATGCTCTAAGAAGTAGCCAATCACCCACGCGGGATCCAAAGATAGAGTGTGTCACTTTAGCATATTTCCACATCAAATTTGGTGATAGTCTAGTGTCCACACTAGGTGCATCTACATAAATGTTTTCACACATTCATATAATATTCATACAAGCTTGGGAACATACCAAACCAATTTTGTTCAATTAGTAAACCATTTTCTAACAAACCATTAAGGGAGATTTCAAAGCATTAGAAGACTATGAGTTATCTTGAGTTCCTGAACTATAGAAACAGGCTACTTCAAGCCATCAATAGTTTGATATGGTCAAGACTACCACATCAAAAAATAATAGTTTTTTTTTAAATTAATATTTTTTAGTCATTTAAAATACTTTAAATTTATTTTAATATTATTTTAAAAAAATAGTTTTTTACATCAATTTTAGGTTTCTTAACACTTTTTCGAAAGTTTTGAAAATATATATTTTGGAATTAAAAGATTTCAAAATTCATCCATTATGAGCTAATTTATTGTTTCGAGACGTCACAAAGAAGAGGCTTTCAAACCGCCCTGAACGGCCCTCCCTTGCCTTCAAATCTCCCCTAATGACACATCATTCAATTATTTTGTAACTACCGTCAGAAGATCTCTCCATCTAAAACAAGTGTCTCCTTCCGGTGCTTCTACCTTATAGGTGTGCTTTTTGTAGAATTCCTGAAGAGTTCATCATAACCAGTTGTTGATTTTTTGACACAAAGGTGGCCCATCCCATTGGCAACCCATCATTATTAGTGCCCTAATGAGTTGCACCTCATAACCATCTTTCCTTTCAACTTACTTCCTACACTCTTGAATCTCAAAGATCGAAAATTGTGATTGGAAAGTCAACAGCTGGTTATGTATGGTTATCTATTGGGCGCTAGCATGGCTCATCATATATCTAAATACAGAACCCTAAAATTATGTTGGGTCAAACTGCCGTCATTGAGCAAAGCTACATTCTCAACTGCTTATAAACTTCGTTTGCCAAGTCAAAGTAGTGGTTGAAGTACTTTTTCCAGTGTGACTCTACAGTGAACTTCAATCATTGTAGAATCCCAATTGTTCCAAGTGAAGTTACTAAGAATGTGAACCCCTCGTGAAGGTCGGTTGAGACTTCTCTGCCGTTGGACAAATGAACTCTACTAAAGTAACTTCATAAAGGTAACCGACAGTGTCCTCAGCCCTCACACCGACGTCTGTAAACTCTTGCCTGAAATATAAGTTACTCTGCCTAAGGTAGGCCAACCTAATTCCGTGTGCAATTCATTTTTGTCACCCTTTGGTCCCATTTCCACCCATTCCATTGCCGCAATCTGTCCAGAAATGAACCAATTCTGTATAAAAATATGACAAAATCAGGACACTTGTGTCATTTAGGGTATGGTAGTAATAGCTGATTGGTGAACACCTAAATGCTTATAGGGATATAAGAAGGTGGTTATGGGTTGTTATTAGGGTGTTTATGACTGGCCAAGGTGAATTGACCCCATTATTGCCCCGCCGAGGCAAACCGTGTAATTTTTTATTTTTTGCAAATTCTAAATTCAAATATGGAATTAGAGGCCCTCAATTCGCTAGGCGGCATCAAGAAAATCCGAAATATATACAGTACAAAATAGGGGGCAATTTTGTCAACTTGTTGATTAGGGCAATAAGGGGGTCAATTCTCCCTGCCCATTTAATGACCCTAGTCATGGGTGCCATTGAAATTTAGGGCTAAACACTTCAAAAATTCATAGAAATTATAATTTTGATCATAAAATTATAATTCCATAAAGGTTTGATTTGAGAAACACGTGCACACCACGTGTCCCTCTTGGAATTGGCCCTCAAGATAATCAAATTGCAAATCAAGGTGGTAATAGGTTGGTCTACTTTATTCATAGGCCAAGGAGGATTGCCCCCCTTATTGTCTTGTTAAGAGGTAAATGTAAAAAATGCCCCCTAATTTATGGTGTGTAAATTTTGTATTTTTTCACTTCCTAAGAACATTTAGGACTAGATTTAGGACCTTGAATTGCAAATGTGCCTAAATTCAGAAATTGAAAATTTTACAATATGTTGCAAATAAAAGATTCCAATGTTTTTTTGACAGGTGAAAAATGGGGCAATAAGGGGAGTCAATTCTCCTTGGCTCTATTCATGAAAGTTTATTGTTGGTTTCTGTTGAAACACCTATTTTCTTTGCTTTGAAAATTCACAATTTATTCATTTAGTCTTAACCCCTAAATGACCAAGGCCTTTTTTCTATCAAAAACCTCTCAAAATTGCCATTTCTATTGCATTCACTTAAGAAAAGAAAACAAAAAAAACTTTAAGAATTTAAACATAGGATCTTGCACTTTACTTGACTAAGATCACGTGGTAAAATTTCATGAAGTTTGATTATATGGATTGGAAAATATGAGCATTAAAAGTTGGAAAAACAAGTTATTTTGAATTGTAGTCTCCAATTTTAGATGACTTTGACTTCCATTTGTAAAAAAAATGAGCACTATAGAATTTGAATTTATATTTAAAAAAAAATTTGAATTGAGAGCCTAAAAAAAAATATTCAAAAAAAAAGCATGTACTTTCCATTCTTTAAAAAATTGTTAAGTAGAAGTAAGTTTAGATTTGAAAGAAAAACTAAATGGTTAATAGTTCTAAGATGGGATTGAAATACAATAATTCCAATTGGTGAGATTGTTCTAACAAGTAAACATAACCATTTCCAACAATTTTTTTTGAAATACTATAGAAATTGCATTTAGAAATAAATCCTATAGATTATTTTTTCAAGATGATGTAGTTAGATTGCCTAAAAAACAAGATTGTCAATAACTTTCTCATTATAAGTTTGACTTTTTGCAAAAAACATTTACTGCCTGTCAAATGAAAATTTGGTCTTTTTGTTGTATAACTTTTGTTGCTAGGTACCAATTGAAATAAAAATTATATTCCTACAAAGCTAATCAGTTTTTTTAATGTGATGAGAAATTTCAAAAGGTTTAACCAATAATTGAAGTCATAAGAACGTGCCCAAAATCTATTTTGTCCCTTGAAAAAACAATGGTCCTTTAGGGATTAAAAAATCACATTCTAAGAGAATTTATAAACTCCTTTGACTGCCAAGAAGATTTTACAAAAAAAAATTTAATATATTGATGGAACCAAGCAAAATTTCTTATTTTGTTGAGTTGAGGTGTATTTATTTTATACCTCTCCATTATCAATTACTCCATTGTTACTAGAAGTCAAATCAAGGTCTAAATTTTTTCTAACTATTGTACGAATAGGTTAGTTTTAGAAATAGTTAGAGAAAAGAGTACTTAAATGCACCTATTGTAGGCACTAGACTAATTCCAAAATTGGGCACAGAAACACCTAAGGGCACGTTTACATCTCGCATTGGTGGATAAAGTAGCCATTACAGTCCAAGGATTTAATAGACCAATGAACATGTGAGGGAGTCTAAGTGTGCTACCTAGTGGAGAATTCTAGGGGAGGACACTTCCCGTTTTTTAATAACCTACGTGCGGCGGAATATAGGGTACATTCAAATAATCTTAGGTAAAATTTATAAGAAATTTACATATAAAATAGGGGACATTAAAAAGGCAAAGTGTTTTAAAAATAAAATAGGGATGATAATATGGCTAATTTTTCCACTATGGTAAAATAGGGGCTCTTTTAATGTTGCCAAGTAATGATTACAAGTAATTGATAGCCCCCCTAAAAATACCCCACCGCCGCATGTGGGTCCCCCAAATATACAAGAAATGTCCTCCCTGGGGGAGAATTCTCAACCGATGCATCAACAACATCGGGCACCGCCTGAGAATATTCGAAGGCTTCACCGATATCGATCAATTCCTCTCAATGGTTGTCGAGAAGTAAGGACAACAAGAGAAGACCAACTCAGTGGTTTCATTGGTTGCCGAGAAGCCGCACAAGTCAAGTGTTTCTCTTGCTTAATGGGTGGTTTTCGCCCACCAGGTGCGGGCCAAATGCAACAGTGCATTGACCCACCCACCTAAGGGCAAAACACCCATTCCCGTCCATATGTAGTAGAGATGCACATTTTTCTTTGAAAAATGTGCACCCCTGCTACATATAGGCAGGAATGGATACATGGACGGGAATGGGTGTTGCCACCTTAGCATGTAAGGAGGCCCTAAAGGTGTCACACTCTAGTTCTGAATCCCATGTGGGTAATTAGCTATTTTTTAGAAAAATGACAACTTCTTGGAACCACACTTGTCTTCTTTAGGACCCCAGGTGTCTTTAAGTCCACTTGCACTTGGATTTAGGTTCTTTTCCAGCCATTCTAGGTGTGCGTGAACCGCCACTCCGCCGGTGTTCCATTTGGGTGCTTCTCCTGTACCTTACTTGGAATAGTATCTGGAACTGTGGTGTGGAATATGTCCACAGGAGGAGGATCTGCCGTGGTGCACACGATACCGAGTCCACATGTGTCCAAAGCAGTGGAAGTGATATTCGGCCGATATATTTGGCATGACGCCCAGCGCAGAATATGACGTGGAAGCGGAAGTCCCGCGCTGTGGTCCAGGAGCCTGCTATTCAAGATTTCATGCCCTCGGGCGTCGGCATCTCAGGTAACTTACAGCGAACAGCGCGTTCGAAAGGAAGGAAGGAAGGAACTGAACGGAGGGATTCCGGACCTCCGTCTCAGCGGGCGGGCGGGCGTGACAAAACTCCGTCACCCCCAGTCTTCAGTTTCTATCATCCGCTGCAACAGCGCTCCACAGAATGTCTTTCGTGGCCTGCCATAGTTTGTGTACTGAAGGAATAGTGGACAGGAATTGAACTAGAACACTGATCCAGGCTTGAGATGAGTTCGTCGCTTAAGAAGTACTGTTCACCTTCTTGGAAGCGTGACGTTTTGTATTCCGTTCTTTTTGCAATAGAGTTTTTTTGGCTGCTTTTGGTGCAAGAAGATAATTATCGATGTTTGTGTTTGGATGTGATGTCGTTTGTAAATTGAAGCATATACCGCAAAAGGTCATGCCCGGCCTGAATTGCGCTGATTTGCCGTACTCTTTTACTTCTTTCACAGTTTTGTTAGCTTAGAAAATCAAGAATGTTTGCTGCGCCATTTTTGCAGGCCGGTTGCCTTTCTGCAAAGCGAAATTGGTTCGACTTCTGAGAGTCCTCCTGTCACAACTCCTCCATTAGCTAGTTCACCTGCTTAAGTACTCTCGTGTTCTTCCTGCTCCGGCTGCATTCATTCGTGCTTTTCATTCTTTGTCAGTTTCCTCCGGACGCATTTGGTGGCTTGGACCGTAAGGTTGGAGCCTAAGTAGAGCAGTAGAGGCGTTGAGAGTACGGAGTAATTTGAGCAATTACATTGACTGAGTGGAATTATTCATATGCTAGTCTCCGGACGCATTTGGTGGTTTGGACCGTAAGGCTGGAGCCTAAGTAGAGCAGTAGAGGCGTTGAGATTACGGAGTAATTTGAGCAATTACATTGACTGAGTGGAATTATTCATATGCTAGTTGAATTTTCTAATCTTCTTGATTTTCTTGAACTCACTTCGTTATATCCATCTCTATGAGCTTTCTCGATTGTCCTCATTCAGATTGCGAACACTGTAGAAATTTAGGCGTCGAGTGTAGTCCATACTGTTTTCACAGCTTTAAGGAACGCATCCAACAACTCATTGTTCATTTTTCAAGATTTTTGTACAAGGATTTTTCCTTCGATGAGCTGATTTTCCCGTGGCATTTTCCCGTGGCAGTGTAAGTGATACGTCCGATTTGTTCGGCATGTCGCACATCGCAGAATACGACGTGGAAGCTGCTGTCGAACTGAAGTCCGGCGCTGTGGTGCAGAAGCATGTTATTCAAGATTTCATGCCCTCAGGCGTCGGCATCAGTTACAGCGAACAGCGCGTTCTTAGTCGAGGAAGAAAGGGATTCCGGACCTCCTCTCAGCGGGACAAAACTCACCCCCAGTCTTTCTATCATCTGCAACAGCGATATACGAAATATCTTTCGTGGCCTGTCATAGTCGTAGTGATTGGAGTTCTTGTGACCCTCTTGGTTTTCCGGGGATTTTACTATCCATCGACACGGGGCATCGCGAGTACGGCAAGCCCTTCGATTCGAATTTCCAATGTCCAAGATGCAGCGATTGATAGCATACTGGATGGTGAATTTCGGCCTCGATTGTCCGGATTTGCCAAGAATAACCATAATCGAGCGGCGAGAGCGGGCATGGTGTTTAGACGAAAGGTTTTGGACACCCTTCAGGGAATGCTCTGGGTACGCTGATTTCTCGGCACAACTTATCATTTCCATTTAATGAGGCGAGGCCAAGTTTTCAGAGACTGAACCTCTTCCTGTACTACTAAGATTCTGCAATTACTGTTATTAGTTAGTGAGTGCCCTTCCATTTCTGTGACATTGTTTCTCAAAATTTGCTAATGCAGGGAGCGCAACAAAATACATTGACGGAGGCAGAAGTAGGAGACGTGCGAGGAATATCAGAAATCACTCCTTCCAATATCGTCGAGCTGCGCGACGAAGGCTCAGTATATCGGAACTTCACTCATTTTACAAAGTACGGTCGACCTTATCTGAGTAACAATGTCGTTCTTCGTTGAAAAAAACTATTGCATACCTGTTAACATTGTGAATAAACTGGCACTAATTGTTTTACTGCATGTTTTATATTGTGCATTTTCTATCAGGACATATGCAGAAATGAAGAAGAGATTGAAAATATATGTGTACAAAGAAGGATACAAGCCACTCGTACATGGAGCTAAAACTGGGGGAATTTACGCTACCGAGGGTCTTTTTTTGAAGCGCATGGAGAATCCTGGCAATAGTTTTACTGTGTCCGATCCCAAAGAAGCCCACATGTTTTTCCTCCCGTATAGTGTGCGCCAGTTGGTCGACTTTGTGCAGGATCCGTACTCTAGAAGTATGCGGCCTATGAAGACTTTCATTTCAAATTATATTCAAACAATTGCATCCAAGTACCCTTACTGGAATCGGTCACGAGGATCTGACCACTTTTTTTTATCTTGCCACGATTGGGTAAGCATTCTACTTCAGAGAGTTTGAAGTTGTGCTGCAATGTAGAGCTCAAAGAAGTATTGTATACAGTTTCATCAATTGACGTACTCAAGTTTCATGTGGAACGGGACCTTCCCCGACAGAACTGCTTGGAATTTTGCCTTGAGCGAGTATCTCCATTCGCTTTGAAATTGTTTTCATCTTAGTACGTATTGACCGTGTTCTTCTCTTTGCCACAGGCCCCACATTCGACCATGCTTAATGAAGACCTTCACAATAACGCCATGAAAGTGGTTTGCAATGCTGATCTCAAAGCGAATTTCGATGCACTGAAGGATGTTTCTATTCCGCAGACGCTTAAGGGAGGAAATCAATCAGACTTGGAGACTGGTAGCCTCCCTCCAGATGAGCGTGATTTTTTAGCTTTCTACGCAGGTCAAATGCACGGCCTAGTGCGACCAGTGCTAACACGTCACTGGAAAGACAAGGATCCGAGTATGAAGGTCTACGAGGTCCTACCTCCCGAAATTGCCTCGAACATCTCATATGCCGATCATATGAAACGCAGCAAGTATTGTTTATGCCCTAAAGGCTTCGAGGTGAACAGTCCCAGGATTGTTGAGGCCATCTTGAGTGGCTGTGTCCCTGTTATCGTGGCAGATAACTTTGTGCTCCCATTTCGCGATGTTTTGGATTGGACGAAGTTTTCCATTGTTGTGGCGGAGAAGGACATCCCTCATTTGAAAAGCATCTTGACCAGTATACCAGATGATACTTACCGCTCTATGCAAAGTCGACTGAGGCTCATCAAAAAACATTTCCTTTGGCTCGAAGATCCTGAAGATACACAGTATGATTCTTTTCATATGATCTTGTATTCTATTTGGAGGCAGAGCGTGAAAATACGCAAGAGAAAGTCCGAAGCTGATTAGGACCTGGCACGAGTTAGACTGTGCATGCTTTTCACGGAGGGTATTGTCTCACAATCTAGCTGTCAATTCCTCTCCTTTAATCTTAGTTGGCATCATTGCCAGTGCTCGAAAGAGCAAATTTTTGTTATCTGCTAGACATTTCGACCATGCGGACGTTCAGAATCAGATTGCAGAAGGCAGTTCAGGACATGCGTTGTTCGTGATCCATGACAGCATATTGACTTTCTGCCCGTGCAGCTGACTTTAACAATGAGTGTAGAGAAGAGATTGACCCTCAATACGAGCGATTTTTTGTGACATTCCTTGTACTATATGGTTACTGCCACACGCACATTTTCAGCATGTTTGTACCCGGATCATGCTTTCAAATTCACTTCTGTATAGTAGATTCTTTTTCCAGTACCAATCCTGGTTCCTCTTTATGAATTCTTGTGGAGTTTATCAACTGTAACAAGGGGGAATATGTATGTAACACACTCTGGCTGCTGGCAGTCTAGTGGTGCTGTGTTTCCATCAGGTATAACTTACTAACAACTGCTATTGTAGTAGGGGCAGATTTGACCTGTGTTTCGGTGATGATATTCCTACCCATGATATTCAACCCTGGAATCTCCTTTGCAACGCTGTATTCTCTGCATATTTACTCAAAGAGTTGGCACATCTGATGTTAGGATAATCACAAGCAGGACGTTGAGCATTTTATTTACTGTTAAGTCAGTCGAGTTCTCAACTAGCTCTCGTGAACACTTGACCCCTTCCTCAAAGCTTGATTTCTCAAAGCTGCTGATAGATCAAGACTGTGAGGCTCAAGCGCAACAAGGGTAAATGTTCCTATTCCATGTTAATTGAAGATTTAGGTCATCTCATTCATGCCACCAGGCAAAAGGCGACCCGGTAAGTAAAATGGAACAGAGTTTGTCCTAGCTGCTTAATTTCAAACTAAGGGATCGGATTGCCTCCAAGGGGCATGTGCACTCGCAGCGAAGTTTGGATGAAATTCATTTATATCTCGATCCTTGCTCGTGAGTCCGATTAAGTTAGCTGTGGTGAATGTCTGCCCCGAAAAACAGTGGAAGAGTCACGGCATCCCAACTTCGTAACTCAGGTCGCGTGGTCAGTGCGACATTGCTTTCAAGGAGATTTTCCAAGCAGCTAGTGGAGTTTACAGCAACATGGAATTAGGGTTATTGCACTGTAGTGGTATGTGGGCAATCCCATCTCATGTGACCTGATCACTATGATATGTTTTAGTGGATCTGAATTCAGGTTCACCTTCTTAATGTCTTGTGAATGCCCTTATCACAGTCGGATGCCTTGTTCGCTTCTTTGATGCCGTAGAATTTGTGATAGGGGCCCTGACGCTTCAACGGAGTCTTGTTCTCTGTGTTGATTTTCTTGGCCACGTTTTTGAATCGGGACAGCGTGAACACTGGCTTGGAAGGGGGCGGCTCCAATCGGTTTCGGATGACTTGGTGGAGAAGATCGGTGGCTTTGTTGGTGATCACCTCCATTCGTGCCGGCGGTTCGGTGTAGCGTTCGGGATACTTCGATTTGAAGTACTCGTTCATGTCAATCCAGGCATCTTGGTATGCACCTCTTATTATATCATTGAAATTCCCGTCTCTGCGAACCACACCACGGATTCAATTTTTTATGTAACGCTGTGGATGAAATATACTGGAGCTTATTCTTGTCGTCCTTGCAAAGTTATCAAGACGCTGCAACTGTTATAAGTTTGGACTAAAAGTAGATCTCAAAGCCTACGCAGTATGCTAAATTAGGGTTAGTCACTGGAGCACCTTATTCATGCAATTTTCTTGGATGAGTAAAAGAGTTGTTACCCTGGTAGTGATAGCCCGTATCTGTGGTTAGGGTTCTTGTCCGAGGGAAGTTTGGACTTCGTGTTCTGCACAATGTACCAAAATCAAAGATCACTCATTGCTCTCAAGTTTTCATCATGCTGTTATGTCTTCCAGTCAGCTCAGACTGATACCCAGAATCAGCACATCAGATATTTCATAATACTAATGACGTTTTTTCTATTCCAGAGCAAGACGAATCATCACGTGTTATGGAGCTTGGTGTCTATTACAAGGGTGTGTTTGTGTTGGAGATGGAAGTAAAATCGCTCCCGGGCAGCCCTTTGCTCATTTGCTTTACAATAATGACTGCAGATTCACACCAAACAGTGAGGTTCACTAGCACATCACTCGTGCCTTCGAAACATAGATACTGAACCGCGTAACCGGATAATGATAATGATAAGTCCCTGAGAAAATGCCGTGGTGGTAAACTCACTGAATAGCAGCTGCCTTGTTCATTTTCTTGAAATCAGGGCCATAGCGTTCCTCCTGAGACGATGGAACTGTTTCGACGTGCACTATCACTGTCCACATGACCTGGCTAAGGTGAGTAGCATGCCTCAGAATATGATTCTTGTCTTTCGTTGAAGCAGTTTATTCATGTGATGAAAATATTTGCAGTGACACCGGACGACAGTTCAAGGGGTTGGCAGTTTAGGGTCGTCTTAGGTCACGCACCTTCTTTGACGCCGAGAGCACCTCGTTCACCGGGTTTTCCGTATATGAACAAGGGATCACGGATTCTATGCGTTGCTCTTCTTCCCTGAAAAAAACTCCATAATGCACTCCAGATCAGGACCACATGTGTTTTATATTGACTTTATTCATTGCAACTCAGCCATACAATAAGCTTCAACACTGTTTGCTGATACAGGAAGGGGATAAGAATTGTTAAGGTTTTTACATGACCAAGCTCGGCTTTGACAAGATTCCAGTTCCATTTTGAAGATTGACGCGTCATCCCACATCGGGGATTGTCCGACTCGGCATACAAATGTAACAACCCCATCTTTGTGCAGTTTGTGAATCTTGATGTCTCCTGCTTTACCTCTTCATCGCCTCTCTTGTGCCTCCTTCTGTCTGCCCCTTAGTTCTTTGATCGAGTTCCAAGAAAACGAAACTCCCTCTCTTCTTCATCTTAGCTTGCTTCCATGTTTGCACTGATTGGCACACTTCTCCGAGTATCACATCTAGTGTCGTCGTCTTCCTCTTGCTTGCTTTTCCAGTTCCCCATTGCCTGGAGTACTTTGAAAACATATTTCTCTTATGTAAAAACAGCTCATTGGGTGAATCTTGTTCATTTACCACAGAAAAAATTCCTGCGTCAGTGCTTGTACTGAAGAAGATAGAGGCTCCTAAATTGTACTCCTGCGGTCAAGTAGGGCTCATACCATAGGCATCGGGCATTTCAGTGCTATGCTAATCGTGGGTGTTCTTTACTTTCTGACTCAGGGAGGGTAAAGCATGTGAAATCTTCGACTACTTTACAAAGTTGAGAAAGGTGGTGATGATGGTAATCACAGCTTCCTCAGACCTGTTACATGCGTCCCTGGCATGGCCACTTGTGGAAGAGACTCTATGTTGTAACCGATTCTTCTCAGAGCTAATTTTTCCTCCCTTTGTTTGAGATTTTGCAACCCTCAAGGTCATTTGATTTCATTTATTTCCACCATCCTTTCAATCCAGTGTATGATTCTTAGGCATGTTCCTCCAAGGATCTCTGAAGTTTGAATGGTCATGGCGTTCAGCTGACCCTCGCAGTTCTTTGTTGAACCCGGTTCACGGTTTCACGGTTTTTGCGGTTTTTGCGGTTGCTCTTGAGGGTTTCACGGGTAACGGTCCTTCCCTATAAAGGAGAGGGCACATCAACCTCCTGAGCTTACTAACCGATCTTTCAGTATTGTTTACATGTCGCTGCTGTTAAAGTCTATGTAATTTCCACCATAATTTTAAGCGAAGACTCTTCGACTCTTCCCATTCTGGATTCAAAGTCCAAACCGCCATTGAGTATTTCCTCGACGTGTTCTTAACCTAGAGTAGACTAGTGTGTTGCAGGGGAGGATGAAGTCACAGATGAAATGATTGGGAGCTGCCCACACCACGAGACGTTGGGTGCATGTGAAAAATGAAGTGAAAAATTGGATTCTGCTTTCTGTAATTACAAGGCGACAACAAGAACGCTAAGGTACATATTATCTAGAAAAAATACAAAGAGTGTTTTCATCTCCCTATACAGTCCTCTTCTCTCCAGGCTCATCATCCAGCTCTGGACTCTTGTACTGATTACGTTAGAAATACAGCCTGCTCTGGATAATACTAAAAGAGTTTGTGTGGGTGTGGGTGTGTGCCTGCGAAAGTCTATGTGACGGGGGTAGGGTCACCAACGGTCGTGAAGGAATCATGCACTTTCCTCAACATATCTTTGTCTCGGGCCCAGTCTGATGCAGGTGCTTTGACGAAGTGGGAATACAACTTGTTCTTTGCACAAGTGACCTTGATCAGTTCATGCCCCACTGGACTGTCGATTTCATATATGTAGTAAAGCTGCCCATCCTGCGTCAGGTTGTCTGATTTCACATCCTCTGCTGATCCCAGAAAGTCTTGCAACTCCACATCGGACAGAGCCAGGTTGTTGAGCACGTTGTCTCGGGGTCCTAACTTGCGAAAGCCAGATAGGTAGGTCAGGTACACCTTCTCCTGCTTTTTCCTGGGATTGTAGAACTCTGCATCTGTTCCATTTGTGCCCTTCTCAACTTTTGAAATCTGACGCTCCTTCCAACCCTGAAACGCACCATCCCATTTCTTAGCATAGTGTGCATATGAACAGTTCAACAAACTGCGCAAACTTCTTATTGAGCACTACAAAGTGTTCAGCACGAAAGTAATTGTACTTAATTGCACTTACAAGACCTACGACGCAAATGCAGTAGCCCAATAGGGTGAAGGACTTTGATCGCAAGATTTATCTCCTTACATTCCACAGACAAGAGGTCTGCAGGATTCTACGTCCCAAATTCCCGTCAAAAATACTGGCCCACAAGTGGGATTTCAAGTCTCGATCAAGAAGGGCCTATAGTTGTTATTGCGAAACTCAAGTCTTACGAGTAAGGCTAATTATAGCTAAAGCAGTTTCGAAAGAAATAGAAAAGACACCTCTGACCCACCCACCCAGTGGCTGTTTTTGTTAATAAAGAGTTTCTAAACGAAGTCGTAAATCCTGCCGGCTTCAACGCCCGACAAGCACGTTTAGTGCAAAAGGTGGCCTAACAGACCTGTGGCACAGGGCAGAACACCTTAAAACTATAAGACAGCATAGGCTGCAAAATTATGCCAAGTAAGGCGCCTCCCTCGGGTATCAGCAGAATTAGGCAGCCTTCACCTTCAGGTTCTGCCCTCAGGTTTGGGCAACTTACTTGACAAAGAACCTCAAGGAGGTGCTTCCCCTTAAACAAACAAACATATTCAGAACTAGACAGAAATACTAAAGCGGTGTGAGAGAGCAACCCCACAGAAGCAGGTGATTTCTGAATCGCATTCTGGAACTCCATGAGAAGTTCATACTTTAAGAAAAGAAGAATCGTGTCGTGCCCAATGTCATAAAAAATCTGCAATTGCTTTTCAACCCTATGATAAAATGCCAGCCGTCAACCCTAGAATTGAAATGCAGAAGCGGGCTTCGACATCTCGAAGATTCACAACAGCGAACTGGATTCAATCGTTACTACCCAAATAGTGAACGTACTTTTGATGAAGTGATGATCTTAAGGTGAGCTGACATTCCCTACTACATTTCAAAATTCGAGACAGAACAGCCTCTCCAAACCTAAAAACATCAGTGTCTCCCAGTCGTTGATAGAGTCGAGGATAATTCTAAATTGCCGCTCACGCACAATATAAGGTGGGGATACCATATACATATCCCTTGACCAAAACTTGGGCCACCCAAAAATCTAAACATTGAGTACGTTATTGATGTAGATTACTAGGATACATTAGGGGGATACAGCTCACTTAAACGTTTGTTCAGTATTCAGTGTTCAGTGCCAGGTTTAAGACAACTGCCTATGGAGTTTTGATCTTTCATGACTTTCGCGAACACTTTCCAAATACCGCATTTAGTGTCTCGGAGCTAAAAAAAATCTCAATCTAATAAGTAGCAATCTCGAGTGTCCCCACCCAAATGCTTTATATCCTTTTATCCTTAAATCATGCTGAATAAGTTGCATAATAGCGTCCCCAGCCCTTTAAAGAGCACCTTGATTGGAAGGGCATTGGAAAATCACGAGAAATAAAAGGCAGACAATCCGAATTAGGCCATTGAATAATCGGAATACGCCGCATTCCAAGCACACTCTCTTCAAACTTCCAAATCATTCTAAATCGCTAAATGTCTCAATCCAGAATTTTCTCCTGTGATTCCCAATGCGCTTCCAATAGCGTCACTCACGAATTCTAATTCCATACAAGACTCGAGTTCCCGAGTGAGTGAAGTGATGACCTAATGTATTCCAAAAAACCCGCACGATCCCGTGCTCACTCAATACCAAACCCTTTACTGCTACCACTACTTCAATTTCTAAACCGAATCCCACACGCAGCCGATCTCGCAGCAACAAACCCCACTCAATCCCGAGCCCATCGACACCCAAACCAAAAGCCAAGCCAAGAAAGAAGACCAAAGTACCTGCGGCACGTCAAAAATGTACTCCGCGCTGTCTTTCTTGTTGGCATTGCCGCCATATCCCCCGTAACTGGAAGCACTGGCGGCAGTCCCATAGTAGGTCTGGAACGGAGGACCATCAGCGCCGCTCTCGTCCGCCAGCGTCTGGGCAGGAGAGGACAGCAGCACCATGGCCGCAGCGCCAATCGCCACAGCGCCATTCCGCACCCAATCACCCTTGGGCTCCGTCGACGCCGCGCATGTTACACTGCAAGCACTCTTCCGGGAAGAGCAGAGAGTGACCTTCCCAAGGGATGGAACAGAGGTGAAGGAGGTGCGCGTGAGATTGGGAGTGGCTAAGGAGGAAGAAGACGACGCCGACGACACCATGGGTGTTGCCACGAGAAGCGCCATCGCTGGAAGCTTGAGAGAAAATTTGCAACAGGGGAGGGCGAGTGTTGGGAAGTGGGTGCTGGGCTCGGCAGGAGAGGAGGGCCATGGGACTGTTGGGGATTCCTGGATTTTGTGGGATGTGGATAAGGCGCCCAACTCAGTCCTTTCCAGTGATTTCTTTTATTATCCTCTCGAAGTACCAACAATGTGCTTAATACTCTGGTGATACTCTGGTGATACTCCTGTGATACTCATGCAACTTTGTGACATCTCTATCCAAGGTAGGTGTTACCTAGGTAAATTTTAGCAATTGGTCTTAAAAACTGCAATAGTAATCTTGCTATAGTGACTCCATAAATGGAAATTTCATTCACAAAACGTTGCCAACATCTTATAGTTGTAGTCAATCAGGGTACGTCCCCACCGGGTGTTAAGTTAGTAACTTAACTATCTCGGTGTTATTACAGGGGGCTGGTTTGACGCAGTGAGCCTTTTTCGGGGCAGGGCTGGGATGCGGGCAGAAATTGCTTTTATTTTGCCTTAAATTGAATTTTTTCCCATCCTTGCACACCCTTTCCTGCAATGTCAACCAACAAGAATTTCCCAAAAATTGTCAATCCATACATCCAAACAACAAAGTAAAATCCAATCCAATGAAGTGGCTTTTGTGCCACATATTTCATTTCTTGATCCACTTTCTCATTGGAACTTCTTGACCAATCTTGTGAAGAACTAGGAGAGGAGAGAAGCTCTTTATACTAGTGGGATAGTGGTAGGTGAAACAAACCATGTGGGATATGTGAATTAGGACAAAGAAGAGCTCCACCACTCATGGTTAAGTGAAAACGCAGGAATTGTGATAAAACTCAAATTTTAGACCTCATTTAGACATAGTACAATATTTTTTTTCAAAAAACTTCAAACTAAGAAAAGTTGGGGAATCAAGTGAAGTTTTATTTCCAAAAATCTTTTTGATATTTCAATACTCCATCTAAAAGTTATGGACAAATTTTAGAGAGGGGCTTTGAAAATGTCCAAAAAAATCTCCCTTCCACACACCCTCTAGAATTTTGTCCATAACTCTTACATGAGGCTCCAAAATCCCAAAGTGGATTCTGGGAGACAAACATTAATTCAGTTCTCCAACTTCTTATAGTTCAATTTTTTTACAAATGGAAGCACAAAGACAATTGATTGAAACATGGTATCAAAAAGTAAGACACTTCATTTACTATGGAAATCTTTGTCTTGCAAGTTATTTATAGACTATTGGAATACTTGTACAAGGTGTATTCGATGAAGTCTCTTGGTCACTTCTTACTAATTTGTCTATAGTACAAGTCAAGCAAATGAAAAGGCTTGAGTACATTGTAAGTTGTAAGTGTTGTACAAATTTTGTGTGCAATTCAAGTAGTCCAACATTTTGGCTATCCAAGTTGTTATTTTGTCAGTAAATAGAATTTTTGAAAGGTTGTTTCAATATTATATCAAGCATGGTTACAAAAATATATTCTTTAACAATATTTCATAATTGTATTAATGATGCTTAAGTTTCTCTACTTAAAAAATGTCTCATTGTTGTTTCAATAATAGATGAATGCTCTCATAATTTATATTTTGTCTAATCGTTGTTTTAACAATGGCTAAATGTTGTTGTGCTAATATGGATTGATTTCAATTCTAATGGTCTAACTACAATGCGCTGCAACAATATACTTTTTTTGTAATATGTTTCAACCAGTAGATAAACATCCCAAAATATTCCATGAGTGTTCCAAATAACAATAGACCAATTTTTAGTTGTTCTCACTACTTTCAAAAAGTGCACTAATAGCTTGCACCAAATGTTGAAACAACAATGAAACAAGAAAGGAGGAAACTTTGAGGTGTAACTATGAAGTACTTCATTTTTTGTAAATGAAATTGAAAACTGTTGAATATGGTACAATGTTAGTGGTGGAGAATTTTCAAAGAGGGGCTGGAAGGGACGTGTTTGTAGAATTCAACACCGATGTTGTTTGTATTTTCCTTTCAAAGTACTCAATACTAATCATTGCATAAATTTTGAAAAAAATATTTATTTAATTTTTTTGTAAAATTTAATTATTTATTCTAAACTTACTACAAATTAAATGGGATTAATTCCCCAAATGCCGAAAGTAAATTCATACCAAACCTAAATGTGCTATTAATAGTGTATAATATTGTACAACGTTTTTTACATTCTTAATTTGTTTGAATGTTAAAATTGATGATTAGAAAATATTTATATGAAGCTTCTAATATCTTCAATGACTAGTCTTTGTTAAATCAATTGAAAAACACCTACCTTTCAAATATTTGAAAAATATAATTTTTTATTTCATTGCTTGAATGAAAATTTGTTGTAATTGAAAAAAATTTATGCATTACACATACATGTGAAACAAATATTTACAATGGAGGGTTGACAATAAAAACATCACTACTTATATTCTCATAAAGTAATTATGCTTATATGTGACAAAATATGCAATTGCACATCTATAGAAACTACCAATTTCTTGTAGGATATTAGTAGAAGTCAATAGAGTACTCTAAAATATCCTAAAATGCATTTCTGTAGACAATGTATGACTGGACAAAAAAATTCACAATGCTAAGAAATTTGTGTTCCTACAATAGTATTCTACATAATAGATAAAAATTTGTAAAGACTATCAACTTAATATGTGGATCATAATTGGATTCACTTACTTAAGTAGAGAATTCTCTACTTCTAGGATTGTACCATTTTAAACACTTTTCAATTTTTTTCACATTAAATGCAGCTATTAATAATTAAGTGAAAACGCAAGAATTATGTTCAAAATTAATGTTTGTCTCCCAAAATCCACTTTGGGATTTTGGAGCCTCATGTAAGAGTTATGGACAAAATTCTAGAGGGTGTGTGGAAGGGAGATTTTTTTGGACATTTTCAAAGCCCCTCTCTAAAATTTGTCCATAACTTTTAGATGGAGTATTGAAATATCAAAAAGATTTTTGGAAATAAAACTTCACTTGATTCCCCAACTTTTCTTAGTTTGAAGTTTTTTGAAAAAAAATATTGTACTATGTCTAAATGAGGTCTAAAATTTGAGTTTTATCACAATTCCTGCGTTTTCACTTAACCATGAGTGGTGGAGCTCTTCTTTGTCCTAATTCACATATCCCACATGGTTTGTTTCACCTACCACTATCCCACTAGTATAAAGAGCTTCTCTCCTCTCCTAGTTCTTCACAAGATTGGTCAAGAAGTTCCAATGAGAAAGTGGATCAAGAAATGAAATATGTGGCACAAAAGCCACTTCATTGGATTGGATTTTACTTTGTTGTTTGGATGTATGGATTGACAATTTTTGGGAAATTCTTGTTGGTTGACATTGCAGGAAAGGGTGTGCAAGGATGGGAAAAAATTCAATTTAAGGCAAAATAAAAGCAATTTCTGCCCGCATCCCAGCCCTGCCCCGAAAAAGGCTCACTGCGTCAAACCAGCCCCCTGTAATAACACCGAGATAGTTAAGTTACTAACTTAACACCCGGTGGGGACGTACCCTTAGAGAAAACTTGTAATGTAAGCGAGGTGGCTGAAAAAGTGATCCTTTAACCCTTAAAGGTTGACGCGGACGTCTAACGTCCGATGAATGACCCAAAAATAGACTAGTGGATGTAGAAAAGGCTTTTCCATCCAAATTTTTCTTTCTAACGTGATAACAGAGACATGCTTTGTCATAGAAGGCTGGAAATAAGGTCTTTGAATGCATTTCCTTTTTAGGTGTTGCAGATTGTACCCAAATGCCATGGAGATTGAAAACCATGGTGGAAGAGCCCTTGCTGCCCTTGTTTCAATTTCAAAGAGGGCAGCATGTGGTGCAGACTTTGCTGGCACTATTCACTCTAGAAGAACAGTGTCCCTTCCTTCGGTCAGCTCAATCGATGCCAGTGTTCACAATCCACTTTTCTCCACGGTTACCCGTCCGACATTTAAGGATTAAGGGCTGTTGGACCATTTTGATGGGATCCAGATGCCTAAAAAATATTTCACTTATTTTTCACTTGAAGAAAAACTGATGAAGAATCTAATCCAAATGGTTTTATATTTTTCGGAGAATTTATGAATTCCTTATGAATTTCCAAAAAAAAATTTGGTAGGTACCTATTTCTCACTTCTAGCCCTTGCAAAAACCATACACATGTGATCTGAAAAAAGATATGGCTTAATTATAAATAGTCATTGTTGCATCAAAAAAATAATACATGAGGTTTATAAATGCAATCTTACTAAACTTTAATGAATCTTTCATTATTTTAACATTTGGAAGAAAGCAATTGGGCAATCGATTCTCATTTAGAAAAATCAAGTCGACACACCTTGGCTTTGAAACGGACCCTTCTTAATTGTCTAAATTGTTGCCTTTTGGCAAGGCCTTGTTTCAAACTTCGAGGTTACTCTTCATCAAAGATAAGAAGCAAGAGAAGTTATTCCATCCATTGACAAAGTATGAAGCAATATATAACAAGTCTTAATTATGCTCTCACATTGTTGGCAGTCTATTTTAAAACCATTGATTGTTCATTACACTGACTTGTCGTTATTTTTGTGTGTGTGTATATATATATATAATATTTTGTAGTGTGTTATGCAATAAAACTACATTTAGTTCTATCCATTTATAAAGGAAGAATTTTCTTACCAATGATATTTGTGAAGACTCTTCACTATGAATAGTACTATACTAATAATAAAATTTAGTATTAATCCCACCATTTGATTTTTAAAATGCTATAAATATTTATTTTTTGATGAATATTTTTACTTAGATTTTTCAATCTACTCATTTTGTTCGCCAAAGAATACTACTCCCTCCGTCCCAAAATGATCTTCTTGTTCAACTAAATGTTTTGGATTAAGGTAAAAAATTAATATTTTTTAATTCTATGTTCAACTAAAAATAAAAGTTGATTCTTTCCTACTGTCCACTAAATTTAAGCTTCAAATTTGTTTTCAAATAAAAGCTATGAAGCTTTACAATGTGGGATTTGGGGACATTTGGAAGGAGCACCACTGGCCAATCAATGGAACATTTCCCGCGCCTCCTTTTTGTGACTTTGTCTCTTTGCGTTGCATGACCTGTATTTCACGCATCCACGCATATTTCAATCACAAGGGGATTGGAAGGACGAACGACTAAACACAATAGACCAGTACAGAAAGCAAATGGGAATCCACTATGCAATTACTCTTAATTTTTGTAAATAACTTGAAGAATCAAAATCTATAACCTAACTTGGCTAACTAAAGTCGTCATGCATCTTCCATATATTAAATTATCAATTGATGATGTCAGCCCTTGTCATCGTGGCCACATTCACAAGCAAAATCTACCCAATTGTCCATTACAGTAAGATTTCATTTGGCGGGTTTTTTTTCCTAGTCACACCATGAAAATCATTTTGGGACAAGAAAATGAGGCCAACCTAAAGATCATTTTGGGACGGAGGGAGTATATTTAATATAGTATTTTGTCTTTTTAAGATGCATTAACATAATGATAATTGAAAAGCAAAATAAAAATAGAAATCTCATAGGTGAACCTCGAAGGACAATGAAGACTATAAATATTCAATGAATGACTAAACACAAAAACACATAATAAACCTATTGGTTCAAGGATTGAATCATTTTTTACTTGTGTACCTATTACCAAGGTAGTATACTTTTGAGAGTTTATAATATGTATTACATTGTACATGTATAAACACTCAATAACTACTTACTCCCCTTGAAGGTTATATTTCCCTTGCCAATGAAAATTCAATTCGTTTACGTAGAAAGGAGATACAACATTCAAGAAGCAAGTAAGAAACTAAGAGTCATTTTGAAGATTATAACCCATGAAGACAAATACAATCTTCAAAGTAATAGATATAATTGTGTGCCATAAAAACTACCACGTTGGATTTTGGCAAAGATTTTCTTCATTGTCACAAATGCTTATGTTGAAATTGAAATCTTAATATCTCAACTATTACAATTTTTTACCTTAGTAAGAAGGTGAGCAAAAAGGATCTCTACCATTTATTATATTGTAGTGCTTATTGAAGCTATGACTTATCAAAGCTTCCTAACAACTTGGTTAGAAAATTAATAGTTAAAAAGATACCTAAATTTTTGAGAGATTATTGACTTAGTTTGCCTCCAAAATATATATTTATAATAAAAGATTGCCTAATTCAAAAAATTCAACTTACATGAGTTATAATCTAATAAATTATCATTTAACTTGTGGCATCATGTTGGCACGAAAATTAGTAATTACATTTTGGCATCTCAAATTGCATTAACATGTACTAATTTAAAGATTGATGCTTTTTGAAAATATCTTGGCATGAGTCTATATTAAATAAAAGATATCTCTCACATGCAACAAACCTTGACATTTATCCAAATAGATGAATTAGCAATCATGATGCCACTAAGTGATTATTAGATTAATTTGAATGTGTACAATGAGTTTGAATCCTAAAATTATATCAAATTGATGTTTACTCTAATATTTTTAAAACTTTTTGGATTAATTTAGTTTCTAAATATGGTTGACATATGTACATTCAAAGATAAAGAATTCTACATTTAACCTTTTATTTATTTTTATATGTTTTTGTTGTTATAAAATAATTTGATGGTAAATTTTATTAGTTCAAATATTTTTTTTGAAAAATATATAAATTTTTCACATTTTCATTCTACTTTTGACAGTATAATCGATGAGAATGGTTATTTAAAATACCATGAATATTTTGTCCTTAACCCTTTAAGTTCCTTGATTATGTTTACTCCAAAAATGGTCAAAAATTGCCATATCTAGTACCAATACCAATTTTTTTCTTAAAACATTTTTTGAAATTTGTAACCATAGGATCTTTTAGTAGATTGGTTTGAGAACATAGGAAAAAAATGTAGAGTTTTCTACTATATAAATTGCAAGATATTAGTGTTTGATTGTTCAAATTTCAATTTTTTTATCCTATGAAAAACCAAGCAGTTGCACTTTAGAAGGCAATAATCATATGAAAAATGGTCCAAAATGGTTGTACTTCTATGGATTCATTGACATTATTAAATTCATTGTTTAGGTCAAGTAGGATACTTGTCTAAAAAAAATAGTAAGCAAAAAGAAGTAGCAAATGATTCAAAATACAAAATTGTTAAGAATTTATTTATGAAATTGAAAAATGTCAATCTTAATGTTTGGAATGTTGTAATAAAGAAGATACTTCCTATTATTTTAATTTTTCAAATAATATTGAAAATTAAGTAAAATAAAGGATTTAAAATTTGGTTTAGAATAGAGAATCTATATCTACTTGCAAACAAAAACTCCTCATAACTTTTGACTCATTGATCAAAATGGAATGATTAAAAGCTTTCCATGCATATATGAATGAAGAAAACCAATTTTGTATTTTTGTTTTTAAAAAAAGTGATTTTTCCAATATGCTTAAAGTATCCATTTACTAAGAAAAAACATATCGGGCTACAACTTTTGATTCATATTTTCAAGTGTTTTGATTTTTAGTACACATGAAAGATATTCTTCATTCCCACCTTCTATTAAAATTTGGGTTGAAAATATGAAAATCTTTAATCACTGAAATTGCTGTGTTGCCAAAGAAAGCTAGTCCTTTAGGGGTTGACTCGATGCCTAAAAGTAGTTTTATACTTCTATTTTCATATATTCAAACTTCATTTGTGAGTTCAATTTTTTTAAAAAAAATAATACTCAAATTTCAATATAATTCTTTTTGTCGCACAAGACTATATGTTAACTATTACTATGAAAATCTCTACTAGTTTTTTTAACAAATCTTAATAATTGTTACAAATTCCTTTGTGTTAAGTGTGAAATAAATTGGTTAATACATATTATAAAAAAATCTTATTAATCTGAATTTTCTCCAACAAATAATTGTAGCTATAAAGACCATAGTGATTTTTTTTTAAAGTAATTGTTTATTTATTACAACAAAATCATCCTTTGTGATAACCTTCATTCAAATTACGACCATCAAGCTTAATTTAGCTTCAGTACAATTGATTGATCAAAATTTTGACAATTCTCATGTTTGAATGTACACTTCTAATATGGGTATTGATATTCTGAAAATTTTGGTAAAAAATCAAATCCTATTAATTTTCAAAAAAAAATGTGCATAAGAGTATATCAATAAATGTATTAATTGGTTTAATTTGGGATTGTCAACAAAATTGAAGGATAGAAACAGAAACAATGTCATGCAATTTAGACTTGAAAACCAGTTCTAAAGAAGAAAATAAGTGCAAGATACATGCATCATAACTATACTTTTTCTGGATTTTAACACATGGAGATTCCACTTGCAAAAACTTAATGGATTTTTTCCAAAAATTTTAATTGCACTGGCAGCATACCTTAATAGATTTCATTCTCAAGGCTCAAATCAAACCCAAAAATGGATACTTCGGACGTTGCAATCATCTTCGACCAAGGGGCATCCACTTTTAGGATGCGGACTCCTTTTGCGGTTAAAGGGACAATGAAAACAATGGCAGTACTGGCCTCTGGCACTGGCTCACATCTCGAAAAAGAGACTGCTCAAACTTCCTCGAGTTTCACTGCCCATGCTAAGTTTACTTCCGTTACAAAGATTCGGTCCAGGTCAAGGATTCTATAGAGCATCTCCAGTCCTCAAATAACAGCTTAACATCTACAAGCACAACATAATCTCTTTCACATCCAGCACAGAATCAGGCAATCCATCATCAGACTCAATGCTCCAATCCCTCATCAAATGAGTTCCAGAGACAACAAATTGCTTAAATCTACTCTCCATGTCAGATGACAGAGTTCCCTGTAATAAAAATGTTTTGGTGACCAGGAACTCCTTCAAATTGCTCAACATTCACATGATGAGCATTCCTCATGCACCACGCTCTCATGTCACTAGCTCAGACCCAAAAGATCAAAGCCGACACAAACCTCAACCGTAATATGATTACACAGCCACGGAATCGACACATTGGGAGACCTTCAGCCGCCACTTCTCTCATCTCGCACGGCAGCACCGCTGGCGAAGAAACCGACGGAGGAAACGTCTCGACGCAGCTGCCGGCCTTCCGGAAAATAGGACCACCGGAGGCACTCCACTGAAAGCTATCAACATAAAAAACAGGCCTACTTCGTGGGAGACCAGACTCTAACCTACTGTACTCAGAAACCACTATTATTCAGTACTATGGTACAAAATCATCCCGCTGGCAATACTGGAGGCTCAAACAATGTGCTAGCCAAAAGAATGAAGCCATCACGAGTTGGCTATCCAATCAGACCCCGAAGTATGGAGGAGCTCTTCACCCCGTTCAAGCTCGACATCGCCTTCAACGCGTTCAGGGCGACTGTAATGATCGCCTGCTCGCTCGGTCTCAACGTCCACCGTCGAAAGATTCACGAGAAAGGAAAACTCATATGCACATTGTCCTGCAACATTCGACTCAACTCAAAAACACGCTTCACAACACACAACACACAATGACAGCAAAACACAAAAGGGGGAAAACAAACCACCAGCTGCAAAACAATCCCACGGCACTCCACGAAATCTCCGCATCCAGTGCACCTCACACAAACCCTAAAACCCCGAAATCACCAGGGGAGGTCAACAACACCTACATTGGGGTTCGTTCAGATATCGAATCGAAGACGGGCACGTCAAAGCTGTACACAAACCCAGACCCTGCAAGATCGACACACATATACTCTTCAGAACTACCTTCTTCCGCAAGTCCAGGACTACAAACAAAGTTCAAACCCTGGCACATCCATAACAAACGACCCCCACATTCTTCAAACAAGCCCACGGACAAGGAAACGACTCGGTACCGTGGATCCCAAAACGTACCCGGCTCACAAGTGTGGATTTTCGAGGTTTGCCGGAGTACTTGTGGCCTGTGATATTCAACCAGTCCTCCAGGATCTCTTTCCGGGTCAGAACAAGGTGCAGTTTCGGAAGCTTCAACGGCGGTGGAGCCGGCTCTTCGTTGGCCAGCCGCTGCGCCACTCGTTTGGACCGCTTCGTGGCTCCTTTGTTGCTGTTCGTTGGTACTGCTCTCGTCGCAGCCGGTACAGCCTCACTACCACGATTCCTGCACCCATTCCCCCATTTAGTTGATCCACTCATCACGAATGCAAACTACTTAGGGTGCTGATAGTGTAGCTCTTGCCACAGTCTGAGTGTCGGCAAGGGTGCTTAGATGAGCAGACGGAAAATTGAAGAGGAATGGGAACCCTAAAATATAAACTCTGACAGTAACAGTGCCTGGCGGAGCTCCACAAGTTATATGCCCGCAAGTCCTCTTCATGTAGAGCATCACCGTCCGCAACAGGTTGAGCACACAAACACGTCATAGAGGTCTTCCATCTAACTGGACCGTGACATAGGTATCAAAATATTGCCCCACTCACTCACTTTTCTGCATATCCAAGACTCATTTTGATCAAGACCCTCAAGACAATACCCTACTTAGACCGATCCAGTAAAAAGCCAAACCCTAATGCTCAATAACTCAGAAAAGCTCAATCGGTAGGAATTTCAGCTTGCACGTCACATCACTATCCACAAAAAGAAATGGCCAGTCTCACGAAGATTGCCACGAGGATCGTCCATAACACAAAGAAGTGGTTCGAGCGCCCAGACCACGAGCATTTCTTCAACACAGTGACCAAAAATGTTATGTACATAGTCCCAGAACCATGTACTACAATCCAGGCCATAAACCCCAAGTCTACGGACCGTGTATTAGTTACACCCGCATGCTGCGGATTTACACAACCTCAACGAGGATCGCCAAACGAATGACAAAAGAATGCTGGGTAACGATACCTGGTCAACGACCGCAATCCTCGCTCCACGTCTTCCTTGGGAGGGGTGAAAGGACGAGGCAGACGACGTTGCCTCCTTCGCGACAGAGCTTGGGGCAACTGCTGCTGCTGCTGGGGAGACGCATGAGGGACTGAGCGACGCACCACGCTGCCTCCGTGCACCTGCTGCTTGCTTCGTCTCAGCCTTCCAACGTCACCCTCCCCTACCGCCGCAGAATCCTTACCCACGCTCAAAATGCTCTTCTTCGGATCCACCTCCTCCTCCTTACGAGACTTCTTCGCATCCGATCGATGACGCTGCTGCTGCGTCTTCTTACCCTTCGAATTCGCTCGATGCTCGGTCGACGCTGCCACATCCGCCCCTCCTTGCGAGTCCACCAACGGAAACTCACCTTCTCCCTCCCTCCCTTCCGAACCCTCGTCTCGCTGCATCTTCACATTGTCCTCCTCGCTCGAGTGCCTGCAAACAAGGATGCAACATCGGGATCAGTGCGATGGAACTCCACAGACGAAACACACGCCGCTGGAGAATTCATGACCCAGGACGTACAACACATCAACAGCCCCTACTTCGACACCCACACAGAGACTCCAAGTTAATGGGTCCCCGGAAACGACCTCGGTTAGGACAAAGCCCCGGTGGGCCCCGGTGGTCAGGCTCCCAATACACTCAATCCACTCCGCAACAACTAAACAACACAAACAACAACACACTTCGACACACAGTGCACGGACACCCACGGAGACACCAAAAACTTCCACACACTCCCATCTCAACCGGACGCACGAGAAAACCGACACATGGCCACAAAAACAGACGAACTCACATAACACATGCGCATTGCGCTGGATTGCACTCCAAGCCTGTAACCCGACATCACACACGCAAACCCCATCGCTCCATGCAAACACTCGGCAAGAACCACACACCAACACTCGGACCACGGGGAAGAAAAAATACTCTACCTTGCACTTGTTACCAATGCACTGGGAGGCCCAAGCTTACGAACTGCAGACACGGACCTGCTTATTTCACGCTGCCACTCCATGAATTTCTCGCTCCTCACCACCGCACGACGTGTTCCCGTACCCGTTCCTGTTGCCTGCATTTCCACAACACGCTACCACATTCACAATCCTTCGCCACAGGAACAATCACCAACCTTCCATACACACCCGACTGAGGGACATTCCACCCATGGACATCCACTACTCACAATCCCACAACCATACCGCGCACATCCAACACACGCACTCACATCCCAACAACCATACACGCTACAATACCCCGCGACACACATTCGAATTCGGTCCTCCCCGTCAATTCCCAGCAGCTCCCTCCGCCCGCAACCACACGAAACACACAAGCCCAACGACGAACGCATGGCACGCCAACACCAAACCTCCCACACGCCCACCCATCGCCTAATTCAACCTCACCGACCGCTGCCACGATTGCCCAAAGCCTCCTCCCATCCCCGCGAGGAGAATCCTCGCACTCAAAGAACAAAATAAGGAAGGAACAAGTCCACCATCCATACATCCATACATCCACAACACATCCACTTACCGCATCAACCGCAGTGGCGGCCATAGCCTGGCAATCCCCGTCCGCAGCAGCCACGAGCCCGATGTGGAGGCCGAAGCACCAGACTGGTCAAGAAGCGTGCCGCGCCCCCCGGCTCCCCCTGAAAGCCGGGGCATGAGAGCATCCCTGGGCCCCGTACACACCCCTGGCAGGCAGCACCCACCAACGCAAGATATAAAAAAAAAACCAGTCCAGCGAAGGAAAGGAAAAAGAAGAATAAAAACGAAACGAAACCGAAATACAATACAACGACAGCGTCTCTCCAATGGCTCTCCAATGAAGTAGGCGAGAAGGAATGATGAGGCAGGCGAACTTAACTTACTTGGCCAACACAGACAGACACAGGCAGACCGGCAGGCACGGAGAGAACGAGAGAACCCGAGAGAGAGAACAAGAGACGGCGAGTGAGCAACTGAGACGAATATCAAACAGTGATTGCAACAACAAACACCGACGACTGACTCACTGGTCTGGTCTGGCGGGGAGAGTGCGAATAGGCTGGAGACTTGCACGGCCTGTTATTTTAAGAAGAAGAATGCCCGGCCTACGTTCCAGCTTATTGAGAGCTATGGATGGAAATGTAGGAGCCGAGAGGAAGCCCAGCCCCTGTGGAAAAGAGACTGGGCACCCCGGCCAGGCCAGGCCAGGCCAGACAAGGCAGCAGGAAAGGTGGAAAGGAAAAGGGAAACTGAAGACGGAAGCTGGAGTGCTGGACTCGGGGTCCGTCAGTCAGTCCAAGCGCGACCATCATCATTCGAAAGTAAGAACAACAGCAGCAGCAACAGCAGTTCCATGGATTGATCGCCGCTCTGAACTTACCCGAAAAAACTGGCCGGGCGGGTCCTCAGACCAACGGACTGACACAACCGCGGGTCCAGCGTCGCAAAGCTCCTGCTGTTCCCAGACGAAGAGTGCGGCCCTTTCTGCCCGTGATCTCTAATGAGTGGATTGGGAGGATCAGTCAGCCACATTCTGGGATTTTAGTTCGCAGTCCCATTGCAAGTTAACCTGGTTTCTTTCAGCTGTTGTTGGATCAGTCTATTAATCGTTGGTTTGGGTATTCTGCTTGTGTGCTGGGAATTTTTTTGGTGGCGTGGTTTCATGTTATTTCTAAACTGTAGTTTGAAACGTCGGACCCAACATGAGGGGCTGGTCTTCATTGGGAATCTGGAGGAGAGCATCTCTTTGACTCCAAGAGATGCATCTATTGCGGTCTTGTTTTTTACGTTTTGAATCACACATTGAATGGGTACATTATTGCAAAAAATGGTTGCTTTTCATTCCTTGAAACAGCTATGGAATGTAGGGGAGGGAAAGTCAAATTGCGAACGACAATGTGTAGGGACAAACTTGGCTATTAACCCTTAAGCGTCTCAATCCTTTTTTGAATTTTTGCTCATTTTTGCTTATAATTTTGTACAAATATATCATTTACCAAAATTTAATGAATTTGGTCATTAAGGAAGGTTGTCTTTTCTAGATGCAAGTATTACATTTGATAAATTGGAGAAGTTAATTGGATGAAACAATGCCTTGAAGCCCTCTAGTCATCATCCAGAATATGGACGTCGGAGCACTTCAGGGTTAATATCAAATCATTTTGAATGAAAAGCAATACGTGAATTCATCTCCTTGAATGTAAAATGATGGGATTTGCTCTAATAGTAGTATTTGCATTGAAAAGTTGTTAAAGAGTTTTTGAACAACAGTAGCTCCAAGGTTGCCTATTGCCTTGAAGAGGTGGAAGCTCATCATTTGGTGATCATTGGTAGAAACTCCATGATGCCCTTGAAAGAAAAAGACTCTCAAATCCAAGTCCGGACATTGATGTCATTTATGAGTTAAGGCATGAGCATCCTAATGACTATGTACCAAGAACTAAAGTATGAGTGTGAATGGGAAAGTTGGTAATTATTTGTCAGAAACAAGAAGACATTCAGAGATGTCTTTGAACAAGTGTTGTTATAAGAAATTGAGAATTTTGATGCCAATAACAATTGATTTTGGAGATTTTGGAGTTTTCAAATGAAGGAATTTCAAAACTATAAGGTCTCGAAAGCTATGAAGTACAAAAATGAAAATTAAATGTTTAGAAATTTTAAATGGAAATTTAAATTCTAAATGGAAGTTTAGAACTTATAGTTTACAATACATTTTTTACTACATTTAAAATTTTGATTTTTTGATATTTTTGCAAAATTCATAAGTCTATCAGAGGGCTTGTCTTGTTTATATATATTTTCTAATTTATCTATTTTTAATGTTTAAATATTTAAATATGTTTTAAATATTTAAAATTTTAAAAGATATTGAATTTGTAAAACTTCAAATATTTTATGAAGGCTTTCTAGGACTTTGTACCACCAAAGATAACAAGTGAATATTTTTGGAATTTTGAAATGTTGGAATTTAAAAAATTTTAATCCTAAAATATTGTATATATGCCAATTATCCATTTACTCAATTATATAATTTGAAACTCGTAATTTGTTAACTTTTAGATTGTAAATTGGTGGTGTGAATTAAAAAGTTGAAAATTTAATCATTCAAATATTTTATAAATTTATGAGTTTATTAAATTTAGCATTTTAGCCTATGCAAAAGAGTTTCAAATGAGTTGATCAAGAGGTCAAAAGTACGTGCATTGTAGATGGAAGGACACTTAGAGATAAACAAAAGAACAACTAGTTAAAATAAAGTTCTATTGTTGAAAATAGATCTCATTTAGAAGCAATGAAAGTCAATTACATTGTGAAGTTCAAATGTATCATGAATGCAAGAATGGATGGCAATGCCTTCAAAACATTATATCTTTAAAATGGCATTCAAATATTTGTGGCTTCAAAATTATAGAATTGTAGTTAAATGACTTCAAAACTTCATGCCTTCAATTGTATATCTTTCATCTAAATGTGATACATTTTTGCTTCAAATTCTACAAATTCAATTTGTATTTGCCAATAATAAAAAAATATAGAACCCAATTCCAACTTAAAGGTTGTTACTTAATTAAACTTGCAATATTGCAAAATAATTTCAAAAAGCTCGTAACCGTCTTCAAATGGCTAACATTCTCATTTGTCTCAAGTAGAATTTTAGATAGAATTGACATAGTTGACTTACTTCATGAACAATAGGATAAAAAAAAGGGCAACATAATATACATGAATTTGTAATTATAAAGCTTAAGTCACATGTGTTGCTTCAATATTTAGTAGCTTTAATTATCTACTAAAAGTAAAATGCCAAACACTTCAACTTTAAGTAACTCCATAAACACTTTAAAACTTGTTAAAGGACATTTATATATCAATGCATAAACCAACTTTGATCTTGAGGTCATTATGTCCATGAAAATGATGAAGATTGAAGCTTTGTTATAAGCAAGACAATTTTGAAGTACTTTAGGTCCTCTAAGCACTGCAACACATTTTGATTTGAAATTAATCTTTTATTCAGTCTCGTAAAATTATAAAAATAATTGGCATACATATCTAAAATTGTATAAGAGGAATTTGGCAATGCTTTGTCTTTGCAACCTATGTATTTCTCGGGGAGGACACTTCTTGTGTATTTGGGGGACCCATGTGCGGCAGTGGGGTATTTCTTGGGGGGCTATTTACCTCCTAGAAAGCATTTAAAGGACCCCTATTATTACATAAAGCAAAAAAATTACCCATATTATCATATCTATCATTACTTATAATATGTAGGCCAAAGGAATATATTAGAGGCTATTTTCTTTGTAAGGAAAAAAACTAACCAAAAAAATAATGAGAATACAAGTGACTAACAAATACCTTATAGAAAAAATGATTCCTAGAATGATTCGAGTTATAACAATGCATGAATACAAATACAATACAAATACATGCATGAAAAGCAAGACATTAGGGTTGAAAAAGTATTGAAGAGATTTTAGGGACAAAAATGTGTTTAAAAACACAGACATGAAGTTCATCTGTGAACTATGACCACAAATATATGCCTCATATAAAAAATTACATCAGAAATACGCCGTTCTAATGCCCTCCTTCACATGTAAAAAAACAAAATCAAGCTCTATGACATGGTGCTACCCAAACTGACATTTTTCTTAGTCATGGCGCCGACTAAATTCGTTGCACCTGCATCAATTAGCAGATTCAGTATCAGATGGTTTCTATCATTGGCAGCTTGAATCAACGCAGCATTCAAATCATTAAGTGAGGAACTAGCTTTCACAAGTGGACATGACCTTTGTCGTTACAAATATACTGTAAAGATATGCTGGAAAGATATGACTTAAAGATATGCCATAGATGAGCTGTAGATATACCACAGTACCTGATGAATTGTAGATATACTATAGTACTTGTATCTTAAGTTGTATCTGACTAGTACTATAAATATTAATTGAACCTACTAAATTTTTTTCCTTGGATCCCATTCTTTTGCCCCTAATTTATATCTACCTAAATTCTAATGGACCATATTTTCCGGTTCCCTATATTACTTATAAAGGACATGCCACTTTTAATGTCCCCTAATTTATATGTAAATTTCTTATAAATTTTACCTGAGATAATTTAAATGTATCCTATATTCTACCGCACGTAGGTTATTAAAAAACGGGAAGTGTCCTCCCCGAGATGTATTTTCAACCAATGGTGATGATTGTAATGGATCCAAAGTTCATATTACAACATAAATCCACAAATTCAAGTTGAAATTAGACTTAATTAACTTCAAATCAATTGTTGGTTTCAATTTTTTTTAAATATCATTTTTATGGATAAAATTATATATATTAATTGGGCAAAAACATAAAAATTGCCAAAATAGTTACCCTACAAAAGTTTATTTTGTCATTAAGAATTATACATTTGTCTCCATAAAATAATTAGTGATAATTCAAAAAAGAAAATTCTTCCATCATTCACTTAAAAAAATCTTAAGAAAATCTACAACAAATTGTAAGAAAACTTGCAATTCAATTATTGCAAAAAACACTTATACTATTTGTTGTGAATTTAGAAGTATTGTTGATGTTTCTCTAGAGTGTTTTAAAATTTATAAAATGAAACTAAAAACGAAAATTTTAACAGTTCTATAGAAATGGTCATTGACCAAAATAACCACCAAAATAATATTTTATATATTTCAAAATTCAAGAAGAAAGGAGCTCATTTCGTGAACTTCCACAAAAGATGAAATTTAGTTGTTTTTAGAATTCTTTTAGACGATAGCTAAAAATATACTAGAAGACTTGTAACTCAAAATTTCAGCTCCAAATTCATTTTTTTGGGTACTATATTGTTCTAAATCCCCCCAAATTAACATGTGTAACATAAAATTGGGACCTATTTTTGGATGGTTAAACATTTTTTTAAATTGCCAAAAAAATTAGAAAAGGTATATAATAGTCATTCATACCTTACTTATAAATCTTAAGTTGTTTGGAGCCAAAATGCAAAAGGTATGGTGAAAATATATATTAGCATGCAATATGTGATATCAAATTAGTATAAGTGTTTCTTGCAATTTTCTAATTCTTCATCTTGAGATGTTCCTTTTAAATTAGTTATAAACCTTTTTCTACCAAATTATAGCTATTTAAGTTGTAAAAAAATCAATATCAAGAGATTAAAAGAAAATAATTTGAATGCCTATAATTTTTCCAATTGTTTTCATTTGTTGTCAAGTTCAAGAATTCAAACTTATGATTAAATTTTTTCCAACAATTATTCTTACAATTTAAAAATTGGAATCCCTAATAATTGCAAGATGTATTTTAAAAATTCAAAAAGCATTTGTAACAAATATTTGTAGGAATATTTGTTACACTTATTTATTACAAATATATGTTCACTATACTAGAAGATTTGATATATAGTATTTGTAAATTTAGGGTCATCATAATTTTAACCTTTATTCAAATTCAATTATATCAAAAAATTATTGATACTTATATAAATAAAATATTTATTTATTTACATACACAAATCAATGGAATTATAGAAATGTACAGGATGCATTGACTTTAGATCAATTTTACAATCACTCATTCTAATATTTTAAAAAATAAATAATAATAATAACCACTTAATAAAATTACTCAATGATTAGTTAAAAAAATGCTTGATAATTAATTAAAAACATATTTACACAATATCATGTCATTGGTATTTGTGGGGGTTATACTTATAACTAATTTATTGGTTTAACATATACCAAGTCATCATGCAACAATCTCTTCAAAAGTAATAGGCATAATATGCTAATGATACATTTAATGACTATCGACTATCTATTGAAAAACAACATACAATTCTACCCCTATCCCCCTCTTAGACTTAAAAAATCCTTAGCCATTGATTTCAATAAGAATATCCCCCTCCCATTGCCATTGATTCAACACAAAAGGTAGCACAATCTTAAAAAAACATCAAATTTACTCACACCACTCTTGAAACCAAATCCCCTAAAACCTTTGATATAAATACAATATACAAAATACTTATGACTTACCTAATACAATATGATGCATGGATACATATATTGATGTTAATACAATTCAATATATAGATTAATGTATTTGATACAAAATATTGACAACATTAAGCTAACAATACTTGCATAGTTTTATATATATATATATATATATATATATATATATATATATATATATATATATATATATATATAAAGATAAGTATCCCATATCAATTACACAAAATTCACAAAAAAATATAAATAAGGGTGAATATTCTATCACTTTACAAGCAATATCCATATTTATTAATTCATTTATTGAAGTGAGTGAGAGTTCATTTGTACATAGTTTGTTACTATTTCCTTATAAGTGGTAAACATTGCCACTATCTATCTCTTCACAAGTGGAAAGTACTGCAACTAAGGTAGAACCACCCATTCCTGATCATCACCTATAATCAATCAATAGGATACCATATTTTCAACCAAGGTTGGAAGGTATTTCCATTTTCTCCTTGGAATGTGTATTTTGTACTTTTTCAAGGTTTGGACCAATAACTTAATGACACATAAGTGAGCAAGAAAGTATAAAGCAATGAGTGGGAAAGTAATTTTTAGATGATCAAAATTGGATGACTCTAGATGTTGGTTGTAGGTCAAGCCCAACTTTTGCCTTTTAAAATTCATAGTAATTTCAATTCATATGTTAAAATTATCAAAGTTTTTGCAATTTGCATCATTTCTATCATTACACCTTTAGAAATATTTGCTTTGCTTGGCACTACACTAAATCATGTCTAAAATACTTTAAATGATCAGTTATGGGTGACTCTATCTTATCTAATTATTTCCTTACAAGTGGTAGACATTGCCATGATTACTAAGTACTTGTTGACTTCTTGGTCATTTTTAGTCCATCTAAGTCTAATATTTTGAAACCTAATGAAGATGTGTTGTTTTTATTGAATATTAATTATTGAATTCTAAACAAAATATTCTTCCTCTTTCATTTTAATCTTGCCTAAGTGAATAATGCCAAGACTTAGGTATGTGCATTTATAATTGTCATTGCCTAAGATAAAACACATACAAGCAGACCATAATTAATTCTAAAAATAGATTACATAAATGCATACAATTTGAACATGAAAATCTAGTATAGTTTAGAGTCAATTTTTGATATACCAACTATCAATACTTTGAATTTCTATAATATGTTCATCTAGAGTTTAAATAATATATAGTAAAGTAAGTTGAAATGTCTTTGTTGTTGCCAATGAGACAAAAATGTAAATAATTTATGTTTTATGATAGTAGGTCTGTTCAATTACTATCATTGTTGATTACAAGAGCAATGACTTTGTTCCAAAACCAACACCTACTCTAAAATTAGTGTTGTGAATACTATACGCAAAGGGTTTGATTTGACAAAGATATGTCAAATTTGAACATCTCCATTGGATTCTCACATCAACCCCAAGATGACATCTGGTACATTTTTACAAAAAAGACTACTTCATGCTAAATCTGATTCTTGTATAGAATACCTATTGTGTCGAATTTAAACATCTACACTAGATTTTGACATCATCTTACATCATCTTACATCAATTGCAAGATGACATCTCGCACATTCTTACAAAAAGGACTACTTCATGCTAAATCTGACTCTTGCATAGAATACCTATTGTGTCAAATTTAAACATCTACATTGAATTTTCACATCATCTTACATCATCTCACATCAACTTCAAAATGACATATGGCTCAATCTTACAGAAAGGACTACTTCATGCTAAATTTGACTCTTGCGTAGGTTACCTGTTGTATCAAATTTAAACATCTGCATTGGATTCTGACATCATCTCACATCACCCCTCGAGACGACATCTCGCACATTCTTACAGAGAGGACTACTTCATGTTAAATCTAACTCTTGAGTGGAATACTTGTGTTAAGTTTAAACATCTACAATGGATTCTCACATCATCTTACATTGTCTCACATCAACTGCAAGATGACATCTCACACATTCTTAGAGAACGGACTACTTCATGCTAAACCTGACTCTTGTAAAGGACACCTATTGTATCAAATTTAAACATTTGCATTGGATTCTGACATCATCTCACCTCACCCCCCGAGACGACATCTCGCACATTCTTATAGAAAGGACTACTTCATGCTAAATTTGACTCTTGTATTAGACACCTGTTGTATTAAATTTAAACATCTACATTGGATTTTGACATCATCTCACATCACCACCCGAGACGACATCTCGCACATTCTTAAAAGCAGGACTACTTCATGCTAAGTCTGACTCTTGTACATGATGCCTATTGTGAGTTTGATTTGATTTAACTTAAGGTATATAACGCCCAATTTCAATTACTTGCTAAAAACCAATTACTACAAATTCTTACTTAAAATTGTACTTCCACTATTCATGAGAGTTTACAGTCCATTATGTAAATACCCATTTTCAACACTTTGAATTTTTTGGGATTTTTCATTTGATGTCCCCAAAATGCATTCTACCAGAATCTAAACACCCCGGGCTAAAATCCCCTCCCACAAGACCTCCCACAAATTTCTTTTCAATATAAAAGAATGGGAACTATGCAAGCTGAATTCCTTATTTTGTGTGCAATTTCAGTTCAGGTTAGTTAGTTAGCAAGAGAGTAAGTTAATTCTGTCACAGAAAACGTCCTATGTCATCTCGCCACATGTCATCTTGCGACTGGATCACAGTGGCTTGAACCTCCGAAATTCCGGCGTGGTATTTCATCAATTCCAGCAGCGTACGGTACACCCGGTTTCAACTCGATAAAATCGACAAACTCGTGCCTCCAGTGACGTAAGCTACAGACGCCGCGGCCGCGTCCAAGCCCGGGAGAGTGAGAGGCAAATCACAGTGCGACATTCACGACTGCGAAGCCCAAGACGTGAAAGCCTGCCTGATGCTCCGAAATTCCGAATCCACTGCAGCTTCATCCCGGAGACCCGGACCCAACTGAACGGGGCGCCCCGCAGTAGAAGAATAAAGAGCTTGGGAGTTGGTTCAGTTGGACTCGCGAGCGGTCGTGTCCGTCAGTCCGGTTGGTCTCAGGTTACGGGAAGAAGGGCATGGTCGAGTACTTACTCCTGGTAGAGTACTGTCCCTGCGAGTAACATAGTATAATAAGAATGATCGCAGTTGGGCGCCCGTCGTAGTTTCCTTATCTTTGACGTTTGTCCGTCTTTAAGGCTCCTGGTCGCCTCCCTCCGGACCTGCCCAGTGTCCTTCTACGTTGGCTCATACCGGAACTTAATAATTAATAACGGAGGCCGCCTTTAAGCTCCCCAGCCAGGTTCCTCGCACTCCTCTCTGCTCTCGTGCCCACGCCCAGTGAGGAAGTCGAGTCAGTCGTCGGTATTGCTGCCGCTGTTGTTGCAATCACTGTTTTATATTCGTCTCAGTTGCTCACTCGCCCTCGCGCTCTCTCGTTCTCTCCGTGCCTGCCGGTCTGCCTGTGTCTGTCTGTGTTGGCCAAGTAAGTTAAGTTCGCCTGCCTCATCATTCCTTCTCGCCTACTTCATTGGAGAGACATTGGAGAGACGCTGTCGCTGTATTGTATTTCGGTTTCGTTTCGTTTTTATTCTTTTTCCTTCCCTTCGCTGGACTGGTTGTTTTTTTATATCTTGCGTTGGTGGGTGCTGCCTGCCAGGGGTGTGTACGGGGCCCAGGGATGCTCTCATGCCCCGGCTTTCAGGGGGAGCCGGGGGGCGCGGCACGCTTCTTGACCAGTCTGGTGCTTCGGCCTCCACATCGGGCTCGTGGCTGCTGCGGACGGGGATTGCCAGGCTATGGCCGCCACTGCGGTTGATGCGGTAAGTGGATGTGTTGTGGATGTATGGATGTATGGATGGTGGACTTGTTCCTTCCTTATTTTGTTCTTTGAGTGCGAGGATTCTCCTCGCGGGGATGGGAGGAGGCTTTGGGCAATCGTGGCAGCGGTCGGTGAGGTTGAATTAGGCGATGGGTGGGCGTGTGGGAGGTTTGGTGTTGGCGTGCCATGCGTTCGTCGTTGGGCTTGTGTGTTTCGTGTGGTTGCGGGCGGAGGGAGCTGCTGGGAATTGACGGGGAGGACCGAATTCGAATGTGTGTCGCGGGGTATTGTAGCGTGTATGGTTGTTGGGATGTGAGTGCGTGTGTTGGATGTGCGCGGTATGGTTGTGGGATTGTGAGTAGTGGATGTCCATGGGTGGAATGTCCCTCAGTCGGGTGTGTATGGAAGGTTGGTGATTGTTCCTGTGGCGAAGGATTGTGAATGTGGTAGCGTGTTGTGGAAATGCAGGCAACAGGAACGGGTACGGGAACACGTCGTGCGGTGGTGAGGAGCGAGAAATTCATGGAGTGGCAGCGTGAAATAAGCAGGTCCGTGTCTGCAGTTCGTAAGCTTGGGCCTCCCAGTGCATTGGTAACAAGTGCAAGGTAGAGTATTTTTTCTTCCCCGTGGTCCGAGTGTTGGTGTGTGGTTCTTGCCGAGTGTTTGCATGGAGCGATGGGGTTTGCGTGTGTGATGTCGGGTTACAGGCTTGGAGTGCAATCCAGCGCAATGCGCATGTGTTATGTGAGTTCGTCTGTTTTTGTGGCCATGTGTCGGTTTTCTCGTGCGTCCGGTTGAGATGGGAGTGTGTGGAAGTTTTTGGTGTCTCCGTGGGTGTCCGTGCACTGTGTGTCGAAGTGTGTTGTTGTTTGTGTTGTTTAGTTGTTGCGGAGTGGATTGAGTGTATTGGGAGCCTGACCACCGGGGCCCACCGGGGCTTTGTCCTAACCGAGGTCGTTTCCGGGGACCCATTAACTTGGAGTCTCTGTGTGGGTGTCGAAGTAGGGGCTGTTGATGTGTTGTACGTCCTGGGTCATGAATTCTCCAGCGGCGTGTGTTTCGTCTGTGGAGTTCCATCGCACTGATCCCGATGTTGCATCCTTGTTTGCAGGCACTCGAGCGAGGAGGACAATGTGAAGATGCAGCGAGACGAGGGTTCGGAAGGGAGGGAGGGAGAAGGTGAGTTTCCGTTGGTGGACTCGCAAGGAGGGGCGGATGTGGCAGCGTCGACCGAGCATCGAGCGAATTCGAAGGGTAAGAAGACGCAGCAGCAGCGTCATCGATCGGATGCGAAGAAGTCTCGTAAGGAGGAGGAGGTGGATCCGAAGAAGAGCATTTTGAGCGTGGGTAAGGATTCTGCGGCGGTAGGGGAGGGTGACGTTGGAAGGCTGAGACGAAGCAAGCAGCAGGTGCACGGAGGCAGCGTGGTGCGTCGCTCAGTCCCTCATGCGTCTCCCCAGCAGCAGCAGCAGCAGTTGCCCCAAGCTCTGTCGCGAAGGAGGCAACGTCGTCTGCCTCGTCCTTTCACCCCTCCCAAGGAAGACGTGGAGCGAGGATTGCGGTCGTTGACCAGGTAGTGGTTCCGTTCTTCTTCGTCGGTTAACTCCTCTGTTGTGGGGACCTCACTTGCTAGCCCGTGGAACCTTTATGAGACTAAGCTTAGCCATCGCTTGTTGTCGATATTTGGTGACTTGCGAACCCAAACCCTGACCTATTCAGCTTATCGAAGATACAGGATACTAGGTTTTATTGTGCAGCACTGTCCTGAGGGTCTTGTTAGAGTCGACACTTGGATTGTGAGGAAATTTCCCCAGCTAGGTTCCGGAATTTTGAGAGTGGACGAAAATGGAAGGGAAGGTACCGTGACGGATGATTGATTTACGTGGAAATTAGGTCACTGCGGTTTGGTTGGTGGTGTATGATCCGGAGTTTTAGCATAAAGAAATGATGATTTTGGCTGTTTTTCGAAGCGACCTTCTCGTGCGAGGGCTTTTCAAGGTCATTTTCTGCTCTGATCGCCATTAATTTATTGATCAAAATGCAAGCAGCAGGATAGCGACGCTAACTACTTTTCACGGGATTCATGTCGGCAGCATTAGTAATAATTAAGGACGAGCTATATGATGAAACCTTTAGGATACGGGAGTTGTAACGAGGGCAATATCTCGGTAGTGCCGGCGCGGTCCAGTTTCTGAGTATCAATGTTGGACAACGTTGGACTCGGCACCTCTCTAAAGTGTTTTTCTTGCAAGAAGCTTGACGTCTCGGAAGTACTCGACGTTGTGGAGCCCATGTAGTTTTTGGAGTCCATTTGGCAATTAGGAAAGTTTCTCTCATGGAAGGAGTCGTTGTTTTCAGGTTAGACGGATTATTCTGTTGTGTTGCGTTGCTAAAGTGGACTAAATATTCATTTGATTTTCGAAGACCGATTTCTTTATTCGTCTCATTTCAGGCAGTCCAAGCTACAGTTGGCATGAAAAAGTTGGCCCGTTGCGTGTTGCTGTCAGAGTTTACATTATACGGTTCCCCTTTTTTTGCAATGTTCCGTCTGCACATCTAAGCACCCTTTCCAACTCTCAGACTGTGGCAAGAGCTACACTATCAGCACCCTAAGTAGTTTGCATTCGTGATTAACTAAATGGGGGAATGGGTGCAGGAATCGTGGTAGTGAGGCTGTGCCGGCTGCGACGAGAGCAGTACCAACGAACAGCAACAAAGGAGCCACGAAGCGGTCCAAACGAGTGGCGCAGCGGCTGGCCAACGAAGAGCCGGCTCCACCGCCGTTGAAGCTTCCGAAACTGCACCTTGTTCTGACCCGGAAAGAGATCCAGGAGGACTGGTTGAATATCACAGGCTACAAGTACTCCGGCAAACCTCGAAAATCCACGCTTGTGAGCCGGGTACGTTTTGGGATCCACGGTACCGAGTCGTTCCTTGTCCGTGGGCTTGTGTGCAGAATGTGGGGATCGTTTGAACTTTGTTTGCAGTCCTGGACTTGCGGAAGAAGGTAGTTCTGAGGAGTATTTGTGTGTCGATCTTGCAGGGTCTGGGTTTGTGTACAGCTTTGACGTGCCCGTCTTCGATTCGATATCTGAACGAACCCCAATGTAGGTGTTGTTGACCTCCCCTGGTGATTTCGGTTTTAGGGTTTGTGTGAGGTGCACTGGATGCGGAGATTTCGTGGAGTGCCGTGGGATTGTTTTGCAGCTGGTAGTTTGTTTTCCCCCTTTTGTGTTTTGCTTTCATTGTGTGTTGTGTGTTGTGAAGCGTGTTTTTGAGTTGAGTCGAATGTTGCAGGACAATGTGCAAATGAGTTTTCCTTTCTCGTGAATCTTTCGACGATGGACGTTGAGACCGAGCCAGCGAGCGATCATTGCAGTCGCCCTGAACGCGTTGAAGGGGATGTCGAGCTTGAACGGGGTGAAGAGCTCCTCCATACTTCGGGGTCTGATAGGATAGCCAACTCGTGATGGCTTCATTCTTTTGGCTAGCGCATTGTTTGAGCCTCCAGTATTGCCAGCGGGATGATTTTGTACCATAGTACTGAATAATAGTGGTTTCTGAGTACAGTAGGTTAGAGTCTGGTCTCCCACGAAGTAGGCCTGTTTTTTATGTTGATAGCTTTCAGTGGAGTGCCTCCGGTGGTCCTATTTTCCGGAAGGCCGGCAGCTGCGTCGAGACGTTTCCTCCGTCGGTTTCTTCGCCAGCGGTGGTGACGTGCGAGATGAGAGAAGTGGCGGCTGAAGGTCTCCCAATGTGTCGATTCCGTGGCTGTGTAATCATATTACGGTTGAGGTTTGTGTCGGCTTTGATCTTTTGGGTCTGAGCTAGTGGCATGAGAGCGTGGTGCATGAGGAAGGCTCATCATGTGAATGTTGAGCAATTTGGGGGAGTTCCTGGTCACCAAAACATTTTCATTACTGGTTATTACTGGAAACTCCCTACATCTGGCATTGTGTAAGAAAGACATGTTCATGACTTGTGGGAGCTTTTAGTGAGAATGTGGGCAGGAGTTTTCTTGTGAATGTTAAAAGCGGATTGAATTAAGCTTAGTTTCTAGTTCCTGTTTTGCGAGGAATGGAAAAGATTGATAGAAATTCTTTTTCGTTATGTCCCATGCTGTTTTTTAAGTCGGAATTATTTAGCAGATTGTGAGTTTAGATTTGCATTCGTCCTGTTGCAGTTCTGCCAGTATTTTATGGAAATCGATGATCCTGACGTCAAGTCCGAATTAATTTTGAGTCGACTGTACGTTTTGAGTACTGAGTTTTTTCACTCTCGACGGTGTGCAATAATTAAGTACTGTACAGTTGTGCATGCAGAACGTCATTTTAACTGAGACCGACGTCAGTGCTAATCTCTCAGTATCTACTTACTTCTGCTCCGGTGCTCCCTCTTAACAGAATTTAGAAAATATATTAGATCACAGTATTTTTTATTGGAACTACAGTACATGTAATTAAATCGAGTTATTTCACAGAATGTACAAAGAACTATAAAGTGGAGGTGAAAGGAACACCTATTCTTGAGACTACCTTCAACCCCAAACACCTTGTGTGTGTCTACCAAAATCCAAACCCTTTCAAATTCATTCCAATCAAAAATTGACCATACCAATCGGTAATGAAGATAGGCTTGGAGCTAAAGGAAAATAGGCAAATGATTTGACCATATTATTGAATAGATTGTAGTAGTTAAACAAGGTAATCTCTCAATTTGGGGAAACTAAATTTGAGGCATTGGGGCACTTAGGGGTTTAGTAGACAACCATGATTCAAAATGGTTCACCTCTCATCAATGATTGCCATATAAAACTCATCCCCCAATAGTTATTTTTGAAAACTTGTTTTGAGTTTGAAAAAGTACCTTGTCAAAATTGGATCGTTGGATAGCTTTAAAGACCTTTTTCTTTATAGTCTTCAAACAAGATGTATTGCTAAAGAACGTTCCTACATAGTTTAGTATTATGATAGCATAGTGTAGATTGGGGTTGAAAGGGTTGGAATTGAGAGGATTTCATTAATTCAATGAACACAATAATGCAATTCCAACCCTTTCAATCTAAGTTCTATATTTTATTTTTCAATCTTGAAGGATACTTTGGAATCATCTTTGCAAATGTATAAGGAATTGTCATGGTGACATTAGCATTCAAATGGATAAGCAAGCAATAGTTCCTCCCTAAGAATGACAATGAAAAGCATTATGATTTTGCTTTGATCACCTATATTGTTGTTTATTTCTTCCAAAACTAGTTGACCTGCAAAATAGATGTGAAACATTTTCTTTTTTCTTTCTTTTTGTCAAAAAGTTATGAATTTGTTAAATCTAAACATGTGAAATGACTAAAGGCTTTACAATTGGTCAATCTAGCATAATATTTTTTACTAGCTCTTTTACTTTACTTCCTATTAATTTAAACTTATGGCCTTCTATTTTCATTTAACCAATGATAGAAAGTACTTGTTTACTTTAGTGCCTTAGATAAACTTATCAATACTACAAGTATTTTTAATATTTAGAAGCCAACATTACAAGCACATATATTTTTGTAGCATATCAATCTTATATTTGCTCTTCATATACATCCAACAACCTCCCCTTAGGGATCTTCTTAATGTATCCATTTACTTTTCTAAATCAATGGCTATAACTCATTGGTTCATCTTGTAGTTGTAAACCATTGTCCATTACAATGTATCATTTTTTTGTACAATAAGACCTTGAAGTTTCAATTTATTGACAATCAAAATGCTAACACACACACACACACACACCAATTCCCAAGTGATCTTGTTATACAAAATGTTATGGATGACGGTCAAAAACAACATTTAAAAATTTTGTTTTGAATTATACTTTAGAATGTGATGCTAGTGTGATGCATTCCTACTTTCTTTTTAAAAATTTAGTTTCAAGTAAGTTGTCAAATGTAAATGTAGCACTTTGAAAAGTAGATTTTGAAGGCCATTTTCAATGAAGCACTTCTAGCAAATCATTTTAGAACTTTCTACAATATGAATTTTCCTTCTACCTTCTTATACAATGTATTTTTTTTTATATTGTACCTATGAAGTATACTATTGGTAAGTGGTTTAGTAGGATCTTTTAGTTTTTCTTCACCTTAACATCCTTCTAAAATCTAGGGATATGAATTCAGTTTGTTAGCTAACTTGGATAGGTGGGGTCAACATGTCCACTGATGCTTATTAAATTATTAATTGAATCTCCAATATTATATTAGCCCCAATTGTCCATTATAGGGGGGACTTTGGTGGCTACAATGTGCACAACCAAGACTTCATTTTGTAGGCTCTTCTTCTATGTCACAATATATAAGAAGGCCATTTTTGGACAAAAAAATAATTAAAGTCAAGGAGAAGTTCATTTTTGGACAAAGGGACTATGGTGCAATTAATAGACTATGTTCAATATTTTCTTGGAATCCTTAAAAGAAATTGTTGTATGAATGTCTATAGTCATTAGACCAAAAAAAAAAGTAATGTTGGTCTTAGCCTCATGGAGTTAGATTTTGAAAATCTTCTAAATTTTGAGAATCATTCTAGTTATCTAGTACAAGCTTACATTCTTTCAAAAGAGGATAAAACTAGAGTTCAACTCCCCCAAATAATCCAACTCTAACACCAACACCTTCCACAATGAATTTAGCTAATAAAAATCCAATAGATGACTTTTATGAAAATTATAGAAACGTAGAATACACTGAATCATTATAAAATTTGATAATTTCTTGATGACTATCATGTCCTTTTTCGGGTTGAGAGTCTCTTGATGACATGATGTTGTCACCCTAATCACATATGAATTTGTTGTATTAACCCATTTCCCTTGACCCTTGAATGCCCATTCCAATCAAACTATCATTAAAAACAAAATCCTCAAAAAGTAACCATACCAATTGATAGTGGAGATAGCCTTAGAGCAATAAAGAAATGGACAAATTATTTGACCATCCTATTGAAAAGATTGTAAGAGTCAACATAGGGCAACCTTTCAAATTGGAGATGCCAAGATTTAACACTCAAGGCTTAACCAAGGTACTCTCTCAAAAATGATACAATTTCTGAACCAATCGGTGCATTTGCCATTCCTAGTATTCTTGAAAGACATCCATTAGCCACTTTTTGACCTCATCGCCTTCCCGAAGGGGAGCATTCTGGTCAACAAGTGCCTGCTAGGCAGTGAGCAGACCAAGAGCACCGGTAACCGTTGGTAACCGGGAGTACCGGTAATAAGTTGGGGAGTAGATGGGGATTCCCGAGATGGGGAAGTTCGTAAATTTGACGGTGATCACGGGCCGGGTGTAGCGGGTCATGAACCGCCCGGCCCGCCCCATCGTCTCCACCTTGTTGGTGTTGTTGTTCCTGCTACAGCTCCTTCTCGAGAGGGAGAGACAGAGGAGATCATGTTGCGTTGCAACAATAAGTTATGAGTCATGGTGTCGTGCTAGTTCACGCCATCTCCGATCACCATTACTGTCACCGTCGCGTACAGATTTGCTGTTATGGAGCTAGTAGTTTAGGATTTGGCAGCGCTCCGAGTCTGGAGCACTTTTGTTTGTTTGTTCGCGGGGATGGAATTGGCGGAAGAGATCAGATTCGAGAGCTGAAGGCTCGGACAGAGCGGTAAGAGGCCGGGATTGCAAGACATTGGAGGCATTATTATCGATTTGGAGTCGTTTTGTGTATGATTGTTGTGCGGATTGATTGATTGAGGATTAGGTTTGGTGAAGTGGAAGAAACTGGTTTAGAGCTGAAGCGGTGTAGGCTGGTGCTAATATTCTCGTTTCTATATTTATCCACCTTTCGATTGCGTCCTCGTATCTCGGCAGATGCTTTGACTGCCTGTTTGGACGACATGGCTCAATCTCTGACTTTTGCAGAGGCGACTAACGGACAGTGATTTGTGCGCTTTGGTCGATCCATTAGGTTCTGTGAGAATCTCGTTTTGTAGCTTCGTTTCGGTGTTCTGTACTTGCACAGTGAGGTGTGTCACAGTGATAAGTTCGCAGCACTAATGACTTTTCTAACCTCATCTTCAGTTCAGAATTTGCGGCTAGCGGAGTCGACGGAAGGAAGCTGTGGAATTCCAGTTCGCAAGCATGAGCTTCTCGTGAATGAGAACTAAACATGGATACGCAGAGATCGCACAGAAGTAGACCATTGAATAGTGAGCGATGGATGAAGAGACCGGGTTGTTAGATTTTGTCTGAATGGAGGGAAGACCTATTTTTGAAGAGGATTTGACCAGGGCGGGCTTTTTCGAGAGAATTGGAAAATTTAGCATCTAGTCAACGGATCCAACAATTTTGGGACGGAAGTTCTTTGGAGGTAAGTATCGCAGGCCACTATCATGAGATAGATGCGCAGGCGAAGCCGCGACGGCAGGGCAGCATGAGAGCGTTTACAGGGTGGGGAGCGCCCTTGATACTGCTATTGCTGCTGTCCTGTTCGAGACCATTGAGCTCCAACAACGCCTCATTATGGCAGACGATTGCTGTAGACCCTGGCCCGGCTATGCATGGGTTTCGTACCATAGGAGGCGCAGGAAGTCATGGGCGGGATTTTCATACTTGCTCCTCCGGGCTTTCGTTAGATTGTACAGCAGAGCTGGGTAGGCTCTCTCCGGAAGAGGAACGTAACACTCCTGCAGGATTTGGCTCTATGAGAGCTTTAGGAGAAGTAAATGACGAGTATATTGTCAGATTCAAGGAGTACCGACACGCCTCAGAGTTTAAACAATCTCTGATGGAGAAGCTTGAGGGTAATGGTAGGGTTTGGCAATGGCTCGAGCGCAACAATCCGGCATCGGCTTTCCCCACAGATTTTGCATTGTTAAGGATAGAAAGGACGCAATATGAAGATATGCTAGAAGCACTCAGAAAATTGGATTTCGTGAAGGATGTCTCACCACAGATGCGCTTCACTCGATCCTTGACATCTGAGAAGAGTGACGACGAGTACAGCCGCACGACAGGCGACGAAGGCCTGGCCGGAAAGGGTGAAGAGTTTGAACCGAATAATGAGGAGGGAATGGCCGGAAGTAAGCCTCCGGGCCGCCTACGCACGAAACTCTCGTTTGAAAGTGACTTTGAGGACGCCACGACTCATCTTTTCCCCAATATATCGCTTAACCACGACCGCAAGCTTCTTTTGCAGGTAATGCCGTTGCAATTTTTATTTGAGAGCTGTCTTGTGTATTTTGTTGGAGGTCAGGAGCTCTGCTTGATGCTATAAGTCTCTTGCTTGTGACAGAACAAAGTGATTTATGGTTTTAATTCTGATTTGGGTATTTTTTGCTTTGTTTGCTCTTTCTGAGACGTATTATTTAGTGAAACTCAACATTTTGGTCAGTATGTTCTGTAGTTCACTATGTTTATGCTGTTCATGATTTCCTGGTAATATCCATTTTACCTTAATGAAACTGATCATCAAGAGCTTTCATTTTACAAAAAACTTAGTCTTTCTATTTCGTGGCAAAGATTCCTCAATTTTTAATGATCTCTGTTGAAGGCTTTCCACTTTTCAGTGTCAATTTGTTCCATGAACACAACCAGGTTTACACTAATATCAGGGTGTCCTGTGACAATGACCACTGTTGCTATTGCTAGCATATCAATTTAATCAATCAGGAAGCTAGTTGCTCACATGTTAGTGTTTGTTGATACAGCGGTCTCAAATCACATCCATGTTCGAAGCTGAGAAGCTTTGGGCGAAAGGTTTTACTGGTGCAAACGTTAAGATGGCAGTTTTTGACACAGGTGTTCGTGCTGACCATCCTCACTTCCGCAATATTAAGGTAGATCCAGTGCACACGATGTCCTGTTTCTTTATTATGTTGTGTGTTGTCTTAGGTTAAATCACCTTGGTTTTTTGTTGGGTTCAGTGCTTCATATTGAATAGAAAAGTTAAATTCTTGTTAATCAGTTGTATTTCATGCCCCCAGGTTGATGTACATGATCTTGGTGATTCAGGCTTTGAGTTTTGGGAAGTCTGTGTGAGTACATTTTGGAACTGGTTGTGCTCTACTGCTTTATTCACGTGAGTATGGTGGTAGGACTGATGCTGGTTGTGGTTGGCGTATGATTGCAGGAGAGAACGAACTGGACTAACGAAGACACTTTGAATGACAATCTGGGCCATGGCACCTTTGTTGCAGGGGTTATTTCCAGCCAAGATCCTCAATGCCTGGGGTTTGCTCCAGATGCTGAAATCTATGCCTTTCGCGTCTTTACTGATGCTCAGGTTATCCTAATAAATCAGTGGTTTGATTTCATTTATTTTGCTGCGAACTGTTAATCTGATCATGGACACTGAAAAGAAGCAATCAGGAGCAGGATTTTGGCTCCAGTTGAGTATGCACATGCAAAGCTGTTATGCGTATCTAGGTAGTGCTTTAGCATGAAAGTTATATTTCCTGCTAGATAATGAATATTAACTTTGTTAGTGGGGTACAGGTATCGTACACCTCGTGGTTCTTGGATGCATTCAACTATGCCATTGCTTCTAAGATCAATGTCCTCAACCTAAGCATCGGAGGACCTGATTACCTGGATGTGCCTTTTGTCGAAAAGGTTCTGCACTTCTTCCATTCATCAAGCAACATGGGGGAGTTACGTTATATACTGCGGATGTGACAATATAGTCTAGATGTTATTATTTTATCCGTTTTTCGTATTTCGTAGCTTCGAGGGTTTACAGGATTTGCGTGAAATAAGTTTGAAGTAAGTATGAAATAAGTTGATTTTATTCTCATATTTTTAATTTTATGGAATATTGTGTGTTTTCTGAAAGCTGACATGGAATGCCCCTCATCTTATTCAGTACCTCAAAGCGGAATGAGAGCTTCTCAACATCTGAATTTTTTTCTGATAACCTGTCGCAGGTATGGGAAATGACTGCAAACAATATCATCATGGTATCAGCTATAGGCAATGATGGACCTCTCTACGGCACACTAAATAATCCAGCCGATCAGAGCGACGTCATTGGGGTTGGAGGCATTGATTACAGCGATCATATTGCCTCCTTTTCATCTCGAGGCATGAGCACTTGGGAAATTCCGCACGGGTTAGTTCTTTTTCTATTCATGATGATTATGTGACACTTATCTTCTCATACTTGAGGAAATGCAAATTGCATCTGCTTCGTATAAAACTTGAAGTGGACGAGTAAACAGTGTGAATACCCTCATATTTGTGAAAGATGCAGGTTAAAGCTGCTAGATAGGTGAATTTTTCAGGTCTTCTAAAATCATTTTAGATGGCTTCGTGACCATTGTACAGATACCTTTTTACCTTTTCAAGTATTTGCAATCCGGATGAATTAGTTCATTTAACATTGGCAAGCTTCGAAAATCTCATATACTCGTGGTGGGCAGATATGGTCGTGTAAAGCCCGACGTTGTAGCTTATGGACGAGAGGTGATAGGATCTAAAATAAGCACTGGGTGCAAGAGTTTGTCTGGAACGAGTGTGGCCAGTCCAGTAGTGGCTGGGGCGGTTTGTTTGCTTGCCAGTGTAGTTCCACAAAAGGATCGATGGAAGCTGCTCAATCCCGCTAGTATGAAACAAGCTCTGGTTGAGGGAGCTTCGCGCCTGTCTGGGCCTAATATGTTTGAGCAAGGAGCTGGTCGTCTCAACTTGTAAGATGCCTTCCAAAACGTTCCTCTATTGAATACCTTGGTTTGTTGGCTGGTGTAATGGTTAGGATTTGCAAGTCAAAAGAAACTATTTGGGAATAGGAAATAGGTTGTTTAGCCTGAGATTTACTCTAGTTATTATTTTTAATGTGCATTTAATTACTTGTCTATAGGTTCACACCATATGTATTCTGGGATGTATTGTTTTGAGAGTTATTGAATAGTTGTACATGGTGAAGTTTTCATATTTCACAGAGCTTTCAGTTTGCGTTATTTTCTCAAGTGTTTTTAATTTGTTGACACAATTGCCACCAGAATGAAATTTTCGCACATTATCTGGCAGATAAGTGAAAGTTCCTCATCTAAGCACACTGCAGTGAGTGTCCTATTCAGAGGAGTCTTGTCGCTAATGAACTTAATTAATTGTATCCGTAGTAATTTTCGCTTTGAATGTGAGTATAGATTTCTTTATGTAGTAAATTTGCATCTGAAATTGTTTTCTAGTAAACTGTATGAGGTGAGTCTTACTGGTAGTTGCCGTTCGTTGCATTGACCAACTTGTCATTTCGCATACATTGTGATTGACTCTATATTTATGGACTTGCATAGAAGCTTTAGTTTGACATCTTTTCATGATTTATTTCAGGTTAAAATCGTATGAAATATTGGCAACCTACCAACCCCGTGTGAGCATCATGCCCAGTACCTTAGATCTGACTGATAGTCCTTATGCATGGCCTTTTTGGCGGCAGCCTCTCTATGCTGGGGCTATGCCTGTCATTTTTAATGCAACGATACTGAACGGAATGGGCGTCGTGGGTTACATAGACAATGCACCCAAATGGGTGCCTTCCGGAGAATCAGGCAGATTACTGGACATACGATACACATATTCTGATGTGATCTGGCCATGGACAGGGTTTCTGGGATTATACCTTAGGATTAAACCCGAAGGGAACAGGTATCAGGGAACGCTAGAAGGCAAAATCACGTTTAGGGTAGTTTCTCCTCCTGCAAAGGGGGAGAGTAGTCCACGTAGATGGGATTGTGAGTTGCCACTGAAGTTAGCAGTGATTCCTACACCTCCTCGGGAGAAGCGGATCTTGTGGGATCAGTTTCACAGTGTACGGTATCCACCTGGTTATATTCCTCGTGACTCTTTAGATGTAAGGAACGATATATTGGATTGGCATGGGGACCATTTGCATACCAATTTTCATGGGATGTTTGATGTCCTTCGCGACGCTGGTTACTATGTTGAAACCCTTGGTTCCCCATTAACATGCTTTGATGCCACTCAGTATGGTACACTGCTCATGGTGGACTTGGAAGATGAATACTACAAGGAGGAAATCAAGAAGTTGCAAGAGGACGTTGAAACGAAAGGTCTTGGACTGATTGTTTTTGCGGATTGGTATCATGTCGAGACTATGGTGAAAATGAAGTTCTTTGATGATAATACTCGGAGTTGGTGGACTCCTGCTACTGGTGGTGCTAATATTCCAGCTCTGAATGACTTGCTTGCTCCCTTTGGTATTGCATTTGGGGACACAATACTTAATGGTGCTTTTTCTCTTGGAGGCGAAAGAGCACATTATGCCTCAGGCACTGACCTCCTACGTTTCCCGATTGGAGGCTTTGTACACCGCTTTCTTTTCCAGGATAGCTCGGGAGGTCACTCTGGCATTATTTCATCACGCAGTTCTGTGCGAGCTCAGGTCCTTCCCTTCATAATTCATCTTATTCTGTGAATTTTGCCATGATGATTGTGTATCTTGTTTTCTGGAAAGCAATAGTCTGCGGCAATAATTGGGGTGTTCGCTTTGTTTCGTAGTTTCTTAAGAACATATCCCCTCAATCCAAAAATTTCCGGTATGCACCGACCCGACTGGAAGTTGCGTGAAATTGAAATTGTATTTTATGCTTCTTTTCGTCTTCCTTGTGAAGTGTTTTCTTTCATTTTTGTTTTATCGTTGAGGTGTAAAAATATGCAACCTAAGTTCTTTGTCTGCATGTTTTGCCAAATGAACTCATTCCTGCTCTCTTCCTTTCTGTCCTTCTCTACTCGCTTGTTCTGATGAAGAATATGCAAATGATGAAATCAGGTAGAGTCTCCTATTTTGGGAGCAGTAGAGGCAGGAAAAGGACGCATTGCTGTCTATGGAGACTCCAATTGTTTGGACAGCAGCCACATGGTGAGCAACTGCTACTGGTTGCTGAAGAAGCTACTAGATTTTACAAGTTCTAATATTGAAGATCCTGTCATTTTCCCTGCAACAAATGAGTTGGTGGGCTCTCCCCTTGGCAGTGTGGACTCACCCTTACCTCTACGGCGGGATGACGTTAATTTTAGTGCGTATTCTCTCGTTTTGCAACATCCTCTAAGATGCGGCTTAGATTCTCCAGTTGCAGTGCAGGGTTCTAAAGGCTACATTTCGGAGTACAGTACTAGTACAAATGGACATAGAAACATATTGCAACCAAATCCTATCATTGGGGGCCATGTGCACTCTGGCATATCCAAGAATACTTCGTTGGATAGTGTATTTCAGCTGAAAGGAAATTCTACAGCTGATTCAATTAGGCCAGATACGTCTTCTAATGTGTCAAATTCTAGGTCAGATAGTGAGACAGATAGTATTTCAGAGTTCGTATTTCCATCACAGGCTTTATTGGTACCAAATGAAGCAGTCCTTGAGGTAAGGACTGTTGACACTACAAATGGTAGAGTCAAGAATAATTCTCAGTTGCCGCTCGGATGGTGGACCCGAGATGAGGTCAGTACCTTCTCGTCTCCTTCCTTTGACATATTATGTGATCTTGCCCTGTGCATAGTTGCATTCCCGTGGTCTGGATAACGAGCTTCAGATCTTCATCCTCAATCCTCTTTTGTCCTAGACCCTCTGTTTTTATAGCGCCCAAAAAATGTCATTCTGTAACTTACGGACTGCTAGTTATATACCTGGGCATAATGTTCACTAATGAGATCCAGCCTTTACTTCCTGTCGAGCTAGTCCGGTGTTCAAGGAGTTGATTGAAGTTATTGTTTGTGTGCAGCTGGATATCACGACTCAAACAGCTGTTCAATGGCTGGCCCCAATTCTTCTATGTATAACAGGTATGACTGCTTATCAATTCTGTTTTGAAATGTTTAGTACAACAGCATCATGATCTGGCAGCTGCGGTGATTGAACTGCTCTCGTTCTCCACTGTTTCGAGGTGCACGTCCAGCTGAGGTCATACTCAGATTGTCCACTTCAGTATTCAGTGTCACGCTTAGAAGCGTTTTTACACGTGCTAGCAGTAAACACCAATAGTGTGTTTCTGAGAGGAACCGAGTTTGTATTTCAAGTCGGAGCACGCTTTTGAACTGCTTGCTGACTGGTTTAAAACTATGTTAGTCTTACTGGTTCTAATGTAATGTTCCTTTTGCCATTGCAGGGTTTGTGCTCATCTTTGGTCTTTGGCGCGTAAGGCAAAGGAAACATAGGCGTGCACGAAAGGGATCAGCAAGGTCTCTAATAAATTTGTGGCAAGTGTAGGTTAATTAAAGAAAAAATAATTTTTGGTTTGTTTATGTGGTTGGTCCACCTTTTTCATATTGGTCATGACACTGTATATTGTGTCGGGGATGCTGCAAAAAGCAATGGGACATTTCATTGTAGAGAGCTTCTGCTGCTCTATTCACAGGGTGCTCTATCAAGTAGAGTTTTTTCTACAGATAAAGGCTCACAATGCAGATTTTCTTTTCAATCCAGGATTGACTCTTAAGCCTCTTCTTAGTTCAGTACATATCATGAATGAGGTTTTTTTTCATTTCTTTCACATGCAAAGTCAATGTGAAGTACACTGGCTTCTGAAACCGGAATCTTCGCATATCATTTCGACCGTTTCATGTGGGAGCTCTTGTCAAATAGTAGCGGAAGGAGATAGCAGTAGACCTCACCACAACATCTTGTGGAGTTTGAGTGGAGTTAGTAAGTTATAATGATGGAGAGAAAAATAGAGAAGGTGTCTAGGATAGAATGAAGTATACTTCATAGTAGCTAGAAAGGTATCTTCATGTACAATACAAAAATATGTCTTGCATGAATACAATATACAAGAACATGTAACAAGAGTGAGGTTGGGATTGGTTCTACACATTATTGTAGAGAGGTTATTACATTATCGGTATGTGCACACCAAAAAATATGTAGAGAGTTAATAGAGTTAACCCAGGAAAGAAGGTCCGAGGTTGGGGTTTAGCAACAATATCACCTAGGGGCGATGTCATCGGCAGTATTGACTGCTTCAGTTTGTCAGCAGCCTTGTGATCGTTTTTTTTTAATTTTAATTTTTTTAAATACTGGCCATCTACTTTGCAAAGTTGGGAAGACTGAGGCACCCATAAGTGATCATTGAGGCAATTTTGGAGCACATTGTAAGGCCTTCAAATTTTTTCCCATATAGAGTATTTCACCCATTTCCAACCACTTAAGCAATTACACATATGTAGAGTGCAGCTTTTTTGAATGTAATTTTTTTTTCATGTTTAGAAGTAGAATTTGGAAGGATGTCATATTTATCAGATTTTTATTACACAAATTGTAATTACTATGAATTTTTTAATAAAAGATTCTTTTTGACCTATAATGGTGGTATAGGTTGATAGCAAAACCAACCAAGGACTAGTTGCATTTATAAGAGCCTTGCAACCAATCATAATGTGCCACAATTGCTCCAAGAACTACACTACAACTTCACAGAAAGAAAATAGCCTATTGATTGGAAATGGGGACTAATAAAAAATGGATTGCCATCTTCTACAAAGAATTTAGAACTTTCAAAATTGAAACTATTAATAATTTTGACAGCCAAATTGTATTCTTGAACAATAGCTGATGTCCATAGTCTTCTTATTCCAATCATTCAAGAAATATTTGCCTTACTTAGTACTTCCTAATTTCTTGTTCTCTAATTTGGGACATGTGGCATAATCTTATTAATTCCTAACGTTGAAAAGAACCACAAAAATGTATTCTAAGTTTTTATCAAAAATACTACACCCCTACAGGTTGTTTTATAAGAAATATTTGATCCAAGAGCATTGTACAAAAAAATTTGTAGGATGAAAAAATGTAGTTTCATCTTATATAAAAGGATACTCTATCATCCATTGGATACTTTGAGTTCACGCTAGCTTATTTAGTTAAGGTTGCAAAAAAAAAAGTTTAGTAGCATAATGTTTTTGATATTTTCATCTTTTGAACCCCTCAATGCTTGAGGCACTAAAATTTGGTGTTTGCAAAACTTTGAAATTTAATAAAATTTAACCAAATTACTATTTCAAAAAAATTCTTTTTGAAGTCTTTTTCAATGTCAAAAATCCCATTTGACAAATGAATGATAGTGATTCTTGTACTAAAGATTTTGTGGAAGGGTACTCATTGCAATCTTGACTTTTTGTTGTGTTTAGAGCTCTTCAAAGTTCAAAATGAACCTCGATTACACTAGATCTTGGAGGAAAATTCACATTCAAAATTCACTTACAAAAATTGTAGGGTATATTTTGAAAAGCCATAAATTGATTCATTTGGAATTATGCATGCTAGGCTTCTTAACCTTATATTTTTTTGGTCACCAATTTTTCAGATTTGACTTGCAAAAAGAGGATAGAAAGACTTCACATCACTTTTGCAGTTCAAACACCCTCATGGTCTAACATTATAAACTTTCATTCCATAAGCGTGTTTTATTTTCCTGTGCACTCTCTAACATGTCTAGTTTGAATTAGTACAATTACAATTGTAAAGAAATTGATACAACTTATTATATGCTGGCATTTTGTTCAATTTAGAGCAAATTCCAAGAAACTCAAAACACGCCTTAGGCATGTAGGGGTTATATCCTAAAGATACAAAGCCTTGAATTGCATTATAAAGATTTCAAGCAACTTCCTATGATATCAATTTTTATTGTGATTTTTATAAATGGTTTTGAATGTGAGGAAATAAATTAACTTTTTTAGGATAAAATTTTAATTTTTATCAATGTTTGAGGCAAAAATAATGCCCTCCTAAATATACTATTTAAGAATCTTCATATTTCCCATCTTTGTAAGTGGGAAAAATTTCCACTACCTCATCCTATATACAATATCAATGATCGCTTATGGATGCTTCAATCTTCCCCACTTTGCAAAGTGGACGGCTACTATTTTAAAAAATTAAAATTAAAAAAAACACCCAATGATCTCAGGGCTGTTGACAAACTGAAGCAAGCAATACTGCCAATGACACCACCCCCAGGTGATACTGTTGCCGAACCCCAACCTCGGACCTTCTTTCCTCGATTAACTCTATTAAATCTCTACATATTTTTTTGGTGTAGATGTACCCTAAGGGAGAGTCATTTGCATTAATGATGTTTGTATATGGGTTGGACCAAGACCAATTTAACCAATTTAACATATCAGTAGTAAAGAAATTTATTACTTCAAAGAGTGTAATTTATTAGAAGTTATATTGCACCACTATTTTTAGGATTGTTAAGGATGTGTTTAGCTTTAAAAGTATATTAATTATATTTAGAATTAAAAATTTGCTCAAGCATGTGGGTTATAAAGGGGAATCTTGAGTTAAATATTTGTAAGAGACTTTCAGTCACTAACAAGTATAAATGAGAATTTAAATTCATTGAGTAATTTTATAGTTTTAATGAAGTCTTGTGAACCAAACATCACAAGAAACATCACAAGAGGATTTTCGATATTAACATTTAGTAAGAAATAAGGATGGAGAGGCTATTTTGTATTGAAATCTATTGTATTTCATGAATTGTCAAAGGGCATGGGATAATTTGAAGATGAGAGCTTGACCACTCATTGTGAAAATGGAGGAATTATGTTTAACGTTGGATTTCAGATCCTATTTTGGCATAGTAGAATAATTTTTTTCAAAATAATTTGAACTAAAACATTGAGAAATAAATCTAAATTTAATATCCAAAAATCCGTTTGTGACTTTGATTCTTTACAAAAAAGTTATAGACAAAATTAAAAGGATGTTTGAAAATGTCAAAAAAATCCCTTCTAATCCCTCACTAAAATTTGCTCATAACTTCTAAATTGAGTCTTAAAATCTCAAACATTTTTTCAAGATGAAACTTAACTTGATTTTTCATATTTAAATAGTTCAAAGTTTTTTGAAAAAAATTATTTTACTACGTCTAAATGAGGTGTGAAATTGTACTATAAGTACAATTCTTGCTTTTGATGAAATTATAAGGTTGAGCTTCTACTAATCCCAACCATTTATATATCCCACATAGTTTGTTTTACCTCCCACCACCCTATTTGTATATAGAGTTTGTCTCACCCCTCGTCTCACTCACTCACTTGGCACTTAAAACTATGAGCTAAATATTTAAAATCATTCTAATCTAGCGATGAATTTTTAAAATTGAATTTGAAAGTGCCCAAGCTACTTTAGAAACTTTAATTAAATATCTTGCAATAATGTGCCGACCCTATTCTAAGGGTACGGTACCATTATTTATATCATTTTCTTCTTATAAAATAAGTTTTATAAGATTGCAATTTACACAAGTAATGTGTAAATCATTTCTCATTCTAAAATCTCTCTGTTGACATTCATCCATTACCTTGAATGCTATACAATCCTTCATCACAAATCTACCTTCAAACTTCTCCCTATCATCTTACAAAACTAGAAGATACTCTATAGAACATCCATCTAAATATATTCAATTTATTTATGTCACATTCTTGATTCATCTACCTATCTACTTCTATTTCAACAAATTTATATTGATACATTAAACTAGGTCATTTGTTCTATTTGTTTGTTAAAATCAAATTTCCATAACCATACACCCCTAGATCACATCCTTGGTCCAATAGAACTTCTATAAAATATTAGCTGTAGAACCAAGCTCAAGTCCCCATGCTCACTAATCTCAAAGAATTTATTTGATGTATGTATCTAGGATTGGGTTCAATGTGAGACCAAGTAATCAATACTCCATCAATTTAGATATGCATTGTGTTAGAGAGTCTCTACAATAGTCAACTAACCCAATGTTGTCATTGACCTCATTCTCTCATCAACAAGCCCTCTCCATCTCCATCAATATATTATCCTATTCCACAATGTTTGTAAGTCATATACTTCAGGCAAGTAATCAAGTGCTAATGTTAGAAAATTATTTCAAACGTACATTTATTAATTAACAATTGAAGATTGATAACCTTATGGTTACATAATTGTTGGTTAGAAAGACTTACTTGCAATTAATAAACTTGCCACAATGAAGAGTCATCTCTACCAATAGAAAAGGTACTTTCAAAACGTTCAACTTCTACTTTAAGAGATTCATCAAACAAGATTAAAGTAGTAGGTCACTTATGTGGAACCTCTTTAAAATGACCCCCCCTAACAATTTTCTATATTTGATTTGAAATTTCATATCTATTCCAATTTTTATCATATTACTATGATTCCCCTTCTAATCAAATACCATGACCTCTCTAGTCTATATGGAGAAGAGTGCTAATACTTTCTATAATTTTTTCAATTAAAAATTAGACAATTCCATTTTCATTTTCATTTCATACTAAGGCAATGGCACAAAACACAACCATTTCTTGAAGTTTTCCCTTTTTTTTTGTTGATTTGTAGCCAGGTGATTGCAAGAAACACCGGTTCTATTTCTCGTCACAATTGGAGTGAAGTTGTTCTTTTCTGCTATAACTTTTGAATTAAAATATTTGAGAATATGAAATAATTATTGGACCTCTCTAACTTGATGATTTTTAAATCCCTTATTTTTTAGAAATTAAAAAAATCATTTTATACTTAAAAGTATTTTTTGTTAATTTGTCACAAATTGAGGTTTAGGGGGTTTTACTACGTTAGGAGTACCCAAATTTAATGATTTAAAGTTGAAATTTTCATGGTGCATTTGCATAGTAGGAAATCATATTCATATCAAAAGAAATCTAAAAATACATTATTTTATGTCCTCCACATGTGTGCAAACAACACTCCCATTACACGCAATTTCTAACCATTGATAATAGAGCTAAGATTATTTTTTTGGTGAAATGTCATCACCATCAACTCTTCCCAAATGGAAAATTTTTAGATTCAATAAAAATAAATTTTCCTATTTTTTACAAATTAAAATGTAAATATGCCCATTTTCATGAGATTTTCCGCTTTTCTAGTTCTCCTACTTGGAGAATTTTCTTAAGCTTTTCTTTCATAGGATACCTTTTTCTTTAAGGTTTATACATTAGAAATATTTTTCATATTTTTTTTAATTTATTTTCTAATTAAATAGTACTCCTAAAGAAAACAGTGTCCATTTCCAAAACGTTACAAAAAATGGATGGTGTTTCTTGCAACAACCCCTCCTCCAACAATGATGACAAGCACATTAATTGTTCAAGAAACTCATGCAAGCACTTCTATCCTTCCACTAAGTGAATCCTTGTTGAACCATATGCTCCTACTAAACAAGCTCATGTTCAAAATGTATAAAACCCTCTTGCAACAAATTTTGTTATGTGTTAAAGATTTCATAAGATGGAAGAGATAAATGACACAAACATGGACAAGCCCATTGCACACAATCTACTTACTTATTTCAGATTTCAAATGTACTTTACAAAAATAAAAATAAATAGGCATGCAATAAATGGAAGGGTAATGAAATTGACTAATTCATAAGTGAGTAGATGAGTGGTTGCCTAGTTGCATGGGGGAAATGAAATAACAAATATGTGAAGGTAAAAAAACTAACTAATTTATGAAGTGAATGGATGAGTGGTTGCCTAGTTGTAAGGAATAATGAAAGCATAGATATAGAGGTAATGAAATAACATATGTGGGAGGGTAATAAAATTGACTAATCTATGAAATGAGTGGATGAGTGATGCCTAATCGTGTGGGAGTAATGAAAATACATATATGGGGGTAATGAAATAAGAGATAAGGAAGGGTGATGAAATTGATTAATTTATTAAGTAAGTGAATGGATGAGTGGTTGTCTAGTTGAGTGGAGTTACGAAAGTTTAGATATGGAGGTAATGAAATAATAGATTATGAAGGATAATGAAATTAACTAATCTATTAAGTAAGGGGATGATTGATTTTTTGGTTGTGTGAGGTTATAAAAGTGCAAATATGAGGGTTATGAAATAACAAATTAGAAAGGGTAATGAAATTGGTCATTTGGTTGTGTGGGGTTGTGAAAATACAAATAGGGGGGGTATTGAAAGAACAAATTAGGATTGGTGATGGAATTGACTAATTTATGAAGTGAGTGGATGAGTGCTCGTTTAGTTGTGTGGGGTTATAGAAGTAGATATATGGAGGTAACAAAATAATAGGTTAAGGAAGGTAATGAAATTGATTAATTTATGAAGTGAGAAGATGAGCGTTTATTACATTAAGTAGAATTATGAAAGTACAAACGTAGAGGTAATGAAATAACAGATTAAGAAGAGTAATAAAATTGACTGATTCATGAAGTGAGTGGACGAGTGCTTGTCTGGTTGTGTGGGGTTATAGAAGTACATATATGGGGGTAATGAAATAACATGTTAAGGAGGGTAATGAAACTGACTAATTTATGAAATGAGTGGATGAGTGCTTGTCTGGTTGTGTGGGGTTATAGAAGTACATATGATGGGGGTAACAAAATAACAGGTTAAAGAAGGTAATGAAACTGACTAATTTATGAAGTGAGTAGATGAGTGCTTGTCTGGTTGTGTGGGGTTATAGAAGTACATATGATGGGGGTAACAAAATAACAAGTTAAGGAAGGTAATGAAACTGACTAATTTATGAAGTGAGTGGATGAATGCTTGTCTGGTTGTGTGGGGTTATAGAAGTATATATATGGGGGTAATGAAATAACAGGTTAAGGAAGGTAATGAAACTGACTAATTTATGAAGTGAGTGGATGAGTGCTTGTCTGGTTGTGTGGGGTTATAGAAGTACATATATGGGGGTAACGAAATAACAGGTTAAGGAGGGTAATGAAACTGACTAATTTATGAAGTGATTGGATGAGTGCTTGTCTGGTTGTGTGGGGTTATAGAAGTACATATATGGGGGTAATGAAATAACAAATTAGAAAAGACAATGAAATTAATTAATTTATGAAGTGATTGGATGAGTGGTTGTCTAATTGAATAGTGTTATGAAAGTACAGATATGGGGGTCATGAAATAAGATATTAGGAAAGATAATGAAATTAACTAATTTATGAAGTGAGTGGATGAGTTGTTGTTTGGTAGTGATCATTTTAGAAGGAAAAAAAAAGAATGTATTCCAAACAACTAGTTTGTTCTAGAAAATGTAGGATTTTAGCTTGTTAAGCTAATATTTCTCCCTACATTGTGCTACAAATATGGGAAGAGTAATGAAATTGAGTCACTTAGTATGTGAGTAAATAAGTAATTGCATAGGTGGTAGTGAAAGTATAGATATGGGGGTAATGAAAATGATTCATTTATTAAGTGGGTGGGTGATGGTTTGGTTATAGGGGGATAATGAAAGTGTAGATATGGTGGTAATGAAATACAAAGTAATAGATTTGGAGAGATAATGGAAATGACTCATTTATTACATGAGTAGGTGACGATGGTTTGGTTGTATAGAGGATAATGAAAGTGTAGATATGGTGGTAATGAAATATGAAGTAATAGATTTGGAAAGATAATGAAAATGACTCATTTATTACGTGAGTGGGTGATGGTTGCTTGGTTGTGTGGAGAATAATGAAAGTGTAGATTTGGAGAGATGATGAAAATGACTCATTTAATACGTGAGGTGACTGAGTGAGTGGGTGGCTGAGTGAGTGGATGAGTGGTTGCTTGGTTGTATTGATGGCAATGAATGCACAAACTATAAGAGCAATGAAAAAATTGGTGTAGAAGGGTAATGAAAATCATTTTTTTATTAAGTGAGTAGGTGAGTGTTCTCTTGGTTGTGTGTGTAGTAATGAAAGTCAAGATAAGGAGGGAATGAAAATGACTCACTTATTAACTGAATGGGACAATGGTTGCTTGGTTGTGTGGGCATGACAAAAATATTACTATGGAGGTCATAAAAATAACAAATGTAGGGGAATGCAAATGATTCAATTATCAAATAAGTGGGTGAGTGGTTGCTTAATTGTGTGTGGGGAATGAAAATACAAATATGAGGAAGTAATGAAAATGGATCTTTTATGAAGTCAATGGCTGACTAGATGAGTATTTGTTTGGGTGTATGGAGATAACGAAAGTATAAATATGGGACTCATGGAAATACAATTATAGGAGGTATTGAAAATGATTCACTTATTAAGTAATTGGATGAATGATTGCTTAGTTAACCTATTAAAAATCAATTGACTACCTTTGGATTGATATTGACACTTTTTTGTTGGTAGGAAAAGTTTTAGAATGAATTTGGATATGGACAAATGAAGATAAGTGTGGAGAATTGGCAATTGAATGCATTGGGACAAGAATTATAGCAATTTGTGCTAGTATGTGGTTGAGGGGTTGAAAAAACTATCAAAAAATGGACTAAAAATACAAAAAAATTCTAACAAGAGAACTTTCAATTGCCAAAAAAGTTATTGAAGAGGCACAAATATTCATGCCAATTTCATCAATATAGTTAGATCTTTGAAATGCATCACAATTTGTGTTTTTTTTCATATTTAGCTTGGTGTCAAAAAATGTTTTGCCCACCCTCCAAATCAACTACAATCCTTTATGGGTTAAGTAGAGATAATGAAAATATCGATATGGGAAGATTGAAAATAGAAATATGAGGGGGTGTTGAAAAATGACTCACTTATTAAATGAATAGGTAAGTGTATATAGTTGGAATGAGGGATTGATTGGCTGGTAGATTATTGTCCTTTTAAAAGTAAAAGTAATCATGATAAATCATTATGATATAAGTTTCACTTCCTAAAATTGATTTACACTTTGAAATCTTATATTAAAGTATTAAATCATGTCATCAATTGCTAAATGTACTTTTACCATTGAAAAATAGAAAGTATGATTTTTTTAATCTATTCAAATACTTTTCTACTTCTTTTAAAAATTTTGAGTTGATTTTTTATTCTTGTTGATATTTAAGTGAGTCTTTACAAACCATTAAGATACTTATAAATTTGATAAACATTGAAGAATTGGCAAAATTAACAAAAGAATGAATTTCATCAACAAGCCCCCCCTCCTATCATTGTCAATCCATTATGCATTTCTACAAAATTTGTAAGCCATATCCTTCAAGCAAATAAGAAGTGCTCATGTTAGAAAATTACTTCAAATTTACATTTAATAATAAACAATTGAAGGTTGATAATCATTTAGTTTCATGATGGATGGTTAGATGGACTTCCTTGGAATTTTATACTTCACATGACAATTAATCATCTATACAAATAGAAAAGGTACTTTTAGAATGTTTAACTTGTACTTCAAAAGATTTATCAAACAAGATTAAAGTAATGGATCACTAATTTGGAACCTCTTTACAATGACCCCCACCTACTAACAATTTTCTATATTTGATATGAAAATTCATATCAATTCCAATTCTTATCATATTAGTATGATTACACTTCTAATCAAATACCATAACTTCTCTATAGAAAGGAACCCTCCCATTTTCTACCATTTTTCTAATTAGAAAATCAAAAAATTTATTTTCATTTTCTTTTATTATACTGAGGCAAATGCACAAGAGTATAAGACACAACTATTGCTCTTGAAATGTCCTACTTTTAAAGCTCTTGTTTCCTATTGATTTGTAGTCACCAATGATGTTGACAAGCACAACCACTATTCAAGAGACTATAGGAGGAGGCTCTTGAATGGAGTGGGTTCTAAAATGGTGCCCTCTCTTAAATGTACAGTACTTGTACATGTTGCATTTTCATAGCCTTCAGCAGTGTACTGACAGTGTACATTTTAGCTAGGGCACCATTTTAGAGCCCTATGCCCTTTCAACTTCAGAATTTGATAACTAATTCTAGAGAGCTCCAAAAAATATGAAACAACTTGGGTTAGATGCCTATTTAAGCTCTCTTTCAAGGAAAATTTTCTGAAAAATATTTCAAGATGTTTGACCTGCCCAAAATTCTGTTCCAGCCCTTAGATGGTCGGTTTCTGGACCTCCTCCCATAATGCACACATTTCTACGCTTCCACCAAGCAAACTACTGTTGAAGCATATGTTGCTAATTGTAAGTGAAATCTTACATGCACATGTTCAACATATATATAACCCTCTTGCAACAAATTTTGAAATGTGTTAAACATTCCATAAGATGGAGGAGACCAGTGACGCCAACTTGGACAAGCCCTTCATACACAATTATTTTTAACATGTCCATTTCAGATTGCAAACATGCTTTAGACAAATAAAAATAAACAGACATGTAATGCTTCTGTGGAAGGCTCAAAGCGTTCTAAAATCTTGCAAGTTACCTGCAGAAACAAAGAATCAATGGCAGATTTTTCTTTGAGCGAAAGATAAAGACAATGGGCTCTTTATTTCAGGGTTCTTTTCTGGAAGGTTCGCCATTAAATAGAGCTTTAACGTGCTACGAGCCAGAGTAGTATATTGACATAGTTTCAACTGAAGATTCGTATCCAAGGGCTCGTCTCTCTTGTTCAAATTTTTTTTTTTAAAAGGCGCTCTGTCCCGAGCAGTCGCCGACTTCGCGCTTTGGTTCTGTTTCCGGCCGCTTGGCCTGGATGTTTATTCTTCAGTTCTTAATGCAATGGGCCCTGCCCAGTTGTTCCAAAAAAAATTCATATCCAACATTATATAAATGAAGATTAACTTGCTCATAGATTCATGTTTTGTACGCGGGGTGTACGTGTATGACCGTTAGTGACGTTTATCGCTTTAGTGGCATCCCCGAGATGAGAGGAATCATAACGATCAGCAGTTCAGCATCTATTCTTCCATATAAAAAAGCTTTGAACCTTAAGACCACCTTCAGAAGGCAGCACCAACTTCATGCCAGGAAACGTGTACCAATCTTTTATTGAACAGGGTTCAGCATTTTGCATTCATTTTGTACATTTGACAATTGTCTGAGCAAATAAAATAAAGGACACGGATAAACTAAAAAAAGACTAAAACTAAGAGGGTTCATCAAAATTAACAAAAGAATTGAGTTTCCAGTGGAACAGCCACCAAAAAAATTGCAGTGGAAGTGCAAAACCTGTGTCGCTGATTAGGCTGGTAGGTGCTCCAGCAAGCCTTCTTAAAACACTAGTAGATTATATATACAGATCGCATCTAATACATTCGTTTCCGACAAGATGGGGCTCCGCAGTGGCAAGCCATCGGCTTGACTGTACCGTCCGCATTCAACACGCTGTCCATAGCATAACCGTAGTCATAGCACAACTCCTGCCATTCACATGACATAATCCATGAGAACAGATGTCATTAAGGTAAGTCGAACGTAGAGTAAACGCAGAAGAGAAGCGAGTAGGAGATTTTAGCGCACCTCTAATGGATGGATATTGTCGGCTGCGAACATCACAATCCGGGGCATGAAATGATCACTATGGTGACTCATTACACACTGAATGAACACGTTAGGTTCACAGCTATGATTGAGAAATCTCGAAACGCTTCCATTCTTCCCAGCATCAAGGACGAATGCGACATCTTGGATCAGTTCGTCCTCAGTGTTGATTTCAGGAGTTACATCACCAAATCGCTTCTGCAATGCAATCACAAGGGATGGGAACTTTAAGACATGAAAGGAAAGACTTAGAAAACTGCATGACATGAAGGAATTCGCATTCGCTTAAGAAAACAGGATCTGGTGCATCGATGGAATACAGATTTATTACCTGGCGCCCTTCCATGCCTTGCATAGTTTGGTACATATCAAGTTCAAATATGTAGCCGTTATCCACCATGCTTTCCAAATTCTCGTCGTTCTTTCTCAACACACCGAAGTACTCGCAAATAGGAGATCCCGCTGGAATAAAGTCCCATGACCGGCAAGCCCACCCCTTCGAGACGGTTTTGTATACCTGCACAATTCAAACCCATTGTATGCTCCACTTCAGAAAGTCAGCGGCATCCATGCAGAACGTCAACCTAGTGAATATTTATATTACCAAGAATACAATACATGCAAAAACAATGGGGCTCTGAAACATGAGGCGTTGCTAGAAGCAAACCCATACCTCGAGCCTAAATTGGAGACCCTTTTGAGATGTTCGGTTCAAGCATTCGGGGCCACAGCCACATCCTGGCCCACACTCGTAAACAACATCCATCGGTTGCACAAGCCTGCACATCACAACCATTCGCAGTTCTAGATGAAAACTGCAGAAAACAAAGGTCAATGTTGGTAGCAACCAACATCAAAGAAGTGCACCGATCTACACGCAACCATTTACAAGGAACTGATTAGATAGGACCGAAGCCACTTCGGAAAATAAAGCTCAATGGCACATCTGCACCATCAAAAGGTCTGCTACACAAAAGTCAGAAAAAAATTTCGTTCTTCATAACCAGAGAAATGAGTAAACCTTTAAATGCAACAGTGGAGGTTCTTAACATTCGGTTTTATCTTAAATGCTAAGGCATAAGTGTAGCAAAGTCACAGCTAGGGCATAGCTCTCCTAGAAAAAACAGTATGAAACCTTATACCGAAAGAAAAAATGCACCGAAACCACAAGGATTACCTTCCGCCATGGTTTAGGACATAGGGGAAGGATCCTCCGTTCTTGCGAGCACAAGCACATGTCTTCTCGTCAGTGCACAGTCCCTTGCAAGAGCAGCCCTTGGCCGGGGGCGGCTTTGGTATATTCGCAGGCGTAATTGTCTTCGAGATGTAAGTGTAGTCTAGTAAACAGAACCATGTCAAGTAAATAAATAATAACACATAGGGAACTGCGAGTAGCGTGTTCAATCAAAAGCGAGAAAGAGAGGTCGTGAGGTCTGTGAAGTGTGTGACATGGATAACAAGATGCAGGATGAATGACATACTATCAAAAACAAGTTAGCCTTAACTTGAATAACTTCAAAAATAAGTTACGGAACAGATAGTACGTGGAAGAATAAAAACCAGTCCACTGGAATGGTGGCGCACAAACCTGTTGGAGGGACCGGAGGATCGTCAATAGTGTTGGAAGCAGGCACTGGAAGTCTCTCCTGCCCATTCGAGATATCATTATATACCAATCTGTACACAATCGGAGAATTCAATTCACCACTGGTTCATAGAGAACATGCAAAAAGACATTTCATAGTGCACTTAAGAACTTCATGCAGATAGAAGTGCAGTTGGTGATTAGTACCCCCGGAGGTCTGCAATGTTGATTGGCGCAACTTTCCCTCTCGAGAATTTAACCTGCATTTTTTTCCGCAACACCCAAGCTTTGAGTAGATCGGAGAAATCTAGCTTAACAACGTTGCATATGTCTTGGAACTATTTCTCATAAACGAGTGCCACCGCAAAGGCTTAACTTGTCCGAGCAATTGCTCATAATCTTCAATAAAATCAAAAAGTGGCAGATAGTATCATCAAGAAGTATTATTTACTATTTAGCCTCATCCCCAGCACCAGTGATAGGTGCTCTTTCCTAGACAAGATTATAAATGCAACAGAAGTGTGCACCTGCTCGGTAGTGAGAATTGGCTGCCCAGCCAAACGCCGAAGCTTGTACTTGAATACCGTGAAACCAGAAATTCCCTTCTCAGCCCAGTGGTCGTGAACCTGCATGTCATTCGCTTGTATTACTGTAAGCGACGATTAATAAATACTTTTGATTGCGATAATCAGAAGTCGACATCAAGGAATAACAGCAAGGAGTGCGAATGGTCAAAACCGTATCTAAAACGAAGACTATGCATGAAGTAGAACCCTTAAGTGACAGAATACTTTGAGTTCTGCCACTTCTATATCTACTATAGAAGATAAGTTGACCGACAAGATTATTACTGAAAATCCCAAAGTCAATGAGGCCGTCGCAGATGCTGGCCTACGAGAAGAAGATTCACCTCATATAGTCCATCGTATGTGTAAACCTTCTTACTGTAGCTCCTTTTGTCTTCATGGCCCCGAATGACACGAATAGGTTGTTTACATTTCATGCTATTCTGTAATACCAATATCATGCACTTCACTGATAAGTAAATGAGGAAAAACACATAGAAGTTTCTACCAAACGCTAGTAATGCTCTAAGAACTATCAAGTTCAATATCGCTAATAGACTACCGTGGTGAAATCATAACAGTGACTAATCTGATTTTAGATAATTCACCACAAAATTTAGGTGAATTCTCATATCTTCCTGGGCTACAATCAGGTCGCTTGGAACAGGCAAACGTTAGAAAAATTATCTAAAAGTTTATTTGATAAAAAATGACACATGGTGGCAGCAGATTCAAACTAGGATTAAGATCTGACTCACTCCACATTCTTTCTCAGATGTGGTGAACTTTAGGTAAGTAGGTTAGCAAACACATGCCTTCAATGCCAAATTTCCCTTTTCCATCTTTTGGTCTTTGATTTGCTTCTTTGTGCTTAGAAGGTCATTTCCTCCTTGCCCAGTGTAGACCACATCCTCTGAATTGTCCACGTCATCTTCATAACCTCCCGACATAACAATGGAAACACAGATAGGAAACTCCAAGTCCGATGACTGGCACCACCACAACAATATTCAGTCAAGGAGAACTAGTCCACTTCTAGGCCGTTACTGACCAAACTAAGAAAGAGCTGATAAGACACGGGTCATTGTGCACGCACACACTGCCACACAAAGCCATACCCCTAGCTACACCCCACTAAAAGGGGATGATCCTCCCATAAACATATTGAAGGTCAAATTCATAACCAAAATCCACCACAATCCATTAGCAGAATGGTGCTGCCTATTTCATGGAACAAATTAATCAACAAGAGTATGCAGTGGACCGAAAAGCGTATGTATTTAGCAATACTATCAGGACCCTGATTGTTGAGAGATTGCGAACAGAATGCGTGAGACATTGACAGTACCATCTTCACAGGTTTTAACGCAATGTTCTCAGTAGAAGCAGAGAACAGGGATTGTAAATCGCAGAAAGCAATGGAACCTTACCTTGCCTTTACCAACCCCAATGTAGTCGATTCCATTGAGCCAATGACTGTGCAGACCTATGACAACTAACTCTGCTCTTGAAAGGAACTGCTGACCGACCTCAACACCTGGAGACAAAATGAAGAAGTAAAGATGAGATCATTTTGTGAGAAGCATTGAAGACGACACAAAGAACCAAGGGTCGAAAGGGGAGTGCATTATAAAGATCCCAAGCAATGAAGGTCAAGGTCAGATAGAGGGTGTGACCTGGAATACTCCCGATTTGTTTCTCAGGGTTAAGAGTGGCCCTAAACTCCAACATCTGCTCATCAAAGACCCACGATCAGCTCCTTGAGTGTTTTGTTATTCGACACTTGCACAGCACACGGATCTAGAGTCACTACATTAATCTCCCAAATGTAGCTGAAAAAAGGAACAAGGAGAAGGCTTCAGTGTTGTCAATGTCACACTTCCTCACCATACAGGCTTCCCCTGCTACATTACCTTAGAAATTGCTTTCAAATCAGGTCGTTTGGAGGGTCTTTTACCAGTGCCAGCCTCTTCAATCTTAATCAAATGCTCTGAGGCACGCTTATTTTCAAACTGCAAGCAGGAATATAGAAAGCTTACACATCAGGTTTACGTATTGAGGCAGATAATTATCATAGGAGTACATGCCAAACCTTAAACTGCTAACTAAAATCACCAGCATCTAGTCCTTGCCTCTCCAGCACAGCTCCGCAATATTCTCAGGCGATATCCAAGAACCTACGATGTCCACTCTACTGAATTGGAGAAGTGATCATTGAATCAGGCAGACGGAGGCCTCATCTTGTGTCCCCTCAACACTTGAATTCACGTGAAATGAACTCGACATGCAAAATTTTCTGGCCGCTAAGGAGGGAACCTTGAAGTGAATTCTCAGTGCAAATAGACCGACAGAATTAAACAAACCTGGATGGCTTCAAGGTACAGGAAGTTAAAAATTCGAATGGTTGCTTTGACTTGCATAGCGTCGCTCATATCAGCTCGGTCAACAAGTTGCTGTGCCAGCTTCTGTCCCAGCTGATCCGTCCCGGCACGCTCTATCTCTTCGGCAACCTCGCCAAGATCATCTGCATCCCCACTCTGAGGGTCACCATCACTCTCCACCTTCACAGATGCGTCTTGCTTCTTTAACTCCTTTTTCTCCTCTTTCTTAACCTTCACCGTCTTCACCTTCTTCGTCACCTTCGTTTCTTTCACCGTCACCTTCACTTTCTTCCGACCACGCGGAGGGCTCGGGGACTGCTCGGCAGCCTCCTGCTTCACAGGCGCCCGAGAAGCAAGAGTCGCAATGCGCGACGAACTTCGCAGAGGAGCGCGTCGAACCTTCCCCGCTGGTTTGCAGTCTTCTTCACTGTCCTCAAGATTCACGGTAGGCTTCACATCTTCTTCAACAACGACACCGCCACTTCCCTCGAATCGCACACTTCTTTTCCGCGCCTGATTGTTCTCACAACCTCGGCTCTCTTCATCCCCCTTGGTACGCGACGGATACGGCGAGCTCGGCATTGTGAACTCAACAACTGAACCCGAACATCAAACGCGAATTCTTCAAGTCAGCTCCTAAACACCACAGCTTCAGCGATACTATCACACCATCCACCGGGCTTTGAAAACACACACCGAGCGAGCACTCCAAGCACTCTAAAGACACTCCAAGACTTCAACCACTCGAAGACTTGAAGCACTCAAACAGAATCCACAAGCTTCAAAATCTACACTCAAACACAATCAGCGTGGAATAATTCGGGCACACATCCACATTCAGTGTGGAAGGGACTGGAACAACTGGGAGTAGAGGGGGGGGAATATGATGCTCCGGGGGCGGGACCGGGACCGGGACCGGGGCCAGGCAGAAGCCACGGGTCGGGCAGGGCTGGGGAGCCCGGCCCGCGCTGGAATTCAAAAAGCGCGGGCAACGGCTGGAGGGGGCGGGACTTTTCATTTGGCGGGAGAGAGGCAGAGAGGGACTCTTGACGGCTGGGTGGGGCCCCGTGCTTGGTGCGTCAGTGTGAATCCGAGTCAGGCCTAGGGTAGGAGAGTAGAGTACCATTCGTAGGCCCAGACTGAAAGCATGATCTGGTGGAAGGAACTCCGTGGAAGGGAGCGCTATGTGCATGATCTTGAGGAATGGGGGGAATAACTTATGGATTGCATTTAACCCTTAAAGCACGGGCTGGTATCATTCCTTTTGGCATTTTGTGAAGAGTAGGTGTAAATAAGTCCAAATGCGTTCATTGGAAGTCAAGTTATTGTATGAGACCTCCCTTTTTCTGCAAAATTTCAAGGGTGAGTAGTTGAACTTCTTTCATACATACAAGGATTCAATTTCTTTCATCAACCGTAAAATAGTCGCAACAGCATTTATGAATTAATCTTCGAACACCTCAAACTTTTATTGAATTTTGCACATTCTTATTTACAACTTTGTACAAAAGTATTACTAAGATTTCATGAATTCAGTTATTATGGAAGGTTGTCTTTTTTAGATTCAAATATTACATTGGATGAATGAGAAGTTAGTTGAATTGAATAGTGCTTCAAAACCTTTTGTTCATTGTCTAAGATATTAACGTCAAAGGGCTTGAGGGTTAACCATTAAATGAGGGGCGAGTGACTACTAATTTCAAGTCGTAACTTGTAATGAGGTAACTACACCTATAGTCACTCAAATAAGCCATTTGGCATGGTTTCCATTTTCATATTGATAAAAATAAATGGACATTGTTGCTAGTCAAAAGGAGATTCTAAATTTTCTAAGAATGCATCTATAGACACTATATACATAAATTATGAATTTTCAAAGTGTTAAAAAATTGATATTTATTAAATTGATTGTAGACTCTTATGAATAGTAGGAGTATATTTTAGGCAAAATGAGAGGCAAAGAATTTGAAGTGATCAATTTTAGAAAGCACACAAAATTAGTTCTAATTACCTTACATTGTTTGATATTATTTTGCAACTTGATATGAATGTAAAATTTTATATTTATTTTTCAAAATTGAAATTATTAAGTCAAATTATTCATAAAATAAGCCTCTTTTCAATTAATGATATCAACCGTAAAATTGAAAATTTGTGTAAAATATAAAAAATTAACTTTAAAATCCAAAGAAATCTCCAAAGTAGTACAATTCATTTAAAATGTAGATTGATAAGATAAGCAAATCAAATAGAAAACTGTAATTTATTTGATACATAAATATCTATCATGAACAATGATATTAAAGATTTCAAAATTTAATTTGAAAAAAAAGAATTTAATACAAAATAATGCTTAGATCTTGGTAATGATTAGTATAGAAATTGATATTTATGATAGTCTAAACAATAATCTCCACATGCCAATTCTTCAATGTTTATTAAATTATGAGTACCTTAATGGTTTATGAAGACTCACTTGAACTCACAAGAATAAAAAAATCAATTCTAAAATTTTAAAAGAGGTAGAAAAATATTAGGATAGATTAAAAAATCATACTTTCTATTTTTCAATGGTGAAAGTACATTTAGTATTTGGCATGATTTAATAGTTTAATATGAGATTTCAAGATATAAATCAATTTTATGCAATGAGACTAATATCATAATGATTTGTCACAGTTAGTTTCACTTTTGAAAGGACAATAATCCACCATTGAATCAATCACTCATTCCACCTATACACACACTTATCTACTCATTTAATAAATAAGTTGTTTTCAACAGACCCTTATATTTATATTTCCAATCCTCTCATATCAACATTTTCATTATCTTTGCTTAACTAAACAACCATTCACCTAATCACACCTAATAAGTAAGTAATTTTCAATACTCCCTACAATTGTATTTCCATTAGTCCCATATTTATACTTTCATTATCCCCATGAATTCAAACAACCACTCATCTTATCACCCACTCACTTAAAAAGTGATCCATTTTCATTACCTCCTCATATTTGTATTTTCATTCCCCACATACAATTGAGCAACCACTCATCCACTTACTTGATAACTAAGTCATTTGCATTCCCCTACATTTGTTATTTTCATGACCTCAGTAGCAATATTTTCATCATGCCTACACAACCAAGCAACCATTGTCCCATTCAATTAATAAGTGAGTTATTTTAATTTTGTCCACATCTTGACTTTCATTACCACACATACAACCAAGAAGACACTCACCTACTCACTTAACCCCTAAAGCCCTAAATTGCATTTTTGGCAACATAGAAATTTTGGGCAGCTCTCTACAAATGGAGTTTTTATTTATTTTTCTTTGAAATTTTTACATAACATGTGTTCCAGGAGTAGCTTCAAGGCCCAATTTTTTTTTAACTTTTGACTACACAGTTTAAAAGTTATGGCATTATATGTTATTTCCTTTGAATTGTGGGCAGCCTAGGCAATAAAAAAAACTTCTTTAAAAATTATTTTTTTAAGTTTGAAATAGGTTTATTAGATTTTTATCTATGTGGAAAGCTTTGAATCATTCCATTTTGATAAATGAGTGACAAGTTATAAGGAATCTCAGTTTGGGGGGAGTTTGGGGGTAGTTATAGAATATCTACTCTACAAAAAGTTTGAAATTCTTTATTTAATACGATTTTTTATATTTTTATTAAAAAAACATTGGGTGAAGATTATTTATTAAAATATTTTATCCATTGGGATTGTTATTTTTCATTCTTAAAAATAAATTGTTCACAATTTAGTATTTTCAAGCATTTTTTACTTCTTTCTACTTATATACTATTTTTTTCCTATATGTTGCACAATTCCAAATGATTTGAATTTTTTCACCGTATAGCCAACTCAAATTGTAAAATTAATTCAAAGAGTAACCATCATTTTGAGTATTTTTTTCATACAAATGTGACCTTGTGAAGTGCAGCTGCCCGAATTTTTGCATGAATAAAAAAAGAATTTTTGCTAGTTCAAATGTTACTATCTTGCAATCTACACGGTGAAAGTTTCAAAAATTTTACACATCTTTACAAACCACCTAACTACAAGATCCTATGGTTAAATACGTCAAAAAATGTTTTTTATCAAAAAAATTGCACTTGCACTAGAAATCGCAGTTTTGTAGTGATTTTGGTGGAAACATAGTCAAAAACCTTTAGGGGTTAATAAAAGTGTCATTTTCATTACCCATCCACACCAATTTTTTCATTACTACTACACTTTGTGCATTCATTCCCCCTAGTACAACCAAGCAATCACTCACCCACTCACTCAGTCACCAACTCACAAATTAAATGAGTCATTTTCATCAGCTCTTCAAATCTATTACTCCATATTTCATTACTACCAAATCTACACTTTCATGATCTTCCACACAACCAAACAACCATATCCCACTCCCGATCCCACTGACATAATAAATGAATCATTTTCATTATCTCTCCAAATCTATTACTCCATATTTCATTACCACCATATCTACACTTTCATTATTCCACCTACAACCAAACAATCTTCACCTACTCACGTAATAAATAAATCATTTTCATTATCTCTCCAAATCTATTACTCCAAATTTCATTACCACCATATCTACTCTTTCATTATCCCCCCTACAACCAAGCAACCATCACCCACTCCCTTAATAAATGAATCATTTTCATTACCCCCTCCCAATTCTATTCTTTCATTATCCTCATATTTGTACTTTCACTATCACATATGAAACTACTTCTTTACTCATATAATAATAATGTCAATTTCATAACCCTTCCTATATTTGTAGTACAAACCAGAGAGAAATTTTACCTTACCAATCTTACATTCTCTTTTTTCCCTCTAAAATGATAATTTTTTAACCACGTATCCACTCGCTTCATAAATTAGTCACTGATTCCATTACCCTTCCTAATCTATTATTTTGCTACCCTCATATTTGTATTATCATAACGCCACACAATAGAACAAACATTCATCCACTTACTTCATAAATTAGTCAATTACATTACCCTTCCTAATATGTTATTTCATTACCTCCATATCTATAATTTCATTACTCCATACAACTAGATGACCATTCATCCACTCACTTGATAAATTAATTAATTCCGTTACCCTTCTTGATCTATTATTTCATTACCTTCATATCTATAATTCCATAATCCTACACAACCAGACAACCACTCATTTCCTTTTTTAATAAATTAGTCAATTCTATTACACTTCCTAATCTATTATTTCATTACCCACGTATCTAAAATTTCATAACACCACTCAACTGGACAACCACTCATTCACTCACTTCATAAGTTAAGTAATTTCATTACCCTTCCTAATTTGCTATTTCATTACGTGTGTATCTATAATATCATAACTCCACTCAACCGGACAACCACTCATCCACTCACTTCAAAAATTAATTACTTTTACGGGTACTTTCATTATCCTTCCTAATTTGTTATTTCATTACCCTCAAATTTGTATAATCATAACCCCACACAACCAAATGACCACTCATTCATTTAATAAATTAGTCAATTTCATTACCCTCCTTAATCTGTTATTTCATTACTCCCATATATGTACTTCTATAACCCCACACAACCAGACAAGCACTCATCCACTCACTTCATAAATTAGTCAATTCCATTATTCTTCTTAATCTATTATTTCATTGTCTTCATATGTGTAATTTCATAACTCCACACAATTAGACAACCACTCATCTACTTACTCAATAAATTAGTCAATTTCATTACCCTTCCTAATCTGTTATTTCATTACCTCTACGTTTGTACTTTCATAATTCTACTGAATGTGATAAACGCTCATCTGCTCACTTCATAAATTAGTCAATTTCATTACCCTCCTTAACATGTTATTTTGTTACTTCCATATCTATACTTCTATAACCCCATACAACTAGACGAGTACTCATCCACTCACTTCATAAATTAGTCAATTCCATCACCCTTCCTAATCTGTTCTTTCAATACCCTCCCTATTTGTATTTTCATAACCCCACACACCCAAATGACCAATTTCATCACCCTTTCTAATTTGTTATTTCATTACCCTCATATTTGCACTTTTATAACCTCATACAACCAAACAATCACTCATCCCCTTACTTAATAAATTAGTTAATTTCATTACCCTTCATAATCTATTATTTCATTACCTCCATATCTAAACTTTTGTAACTCAACTCAACTAGACAACCACTCATCCATTCACTTACTTAATAAATTAATCAATTTCATCACCCTTCCTAATCTCTTATTTCATTACCCCCATGTATGTATTTTCATTACTCCCATACAATTAGGCAACCACTCATCCACTCACTTCATAGATTAATTAATTTCATTACCCTTCCTAATTTGCAATTACATTACTTGCGTACCTGTAATTTCATAATTCCTTTCAACAGGACGACCACTCATCTACTCACTTCATAAAAGAATTACTTTCATTACCCTTGCTAATCTATTATTTCATTACCCGTGTATCTATAATTTCATAACTACACTCAACGAAATGACTACTCATCAACTCACTTCATAAATTAGTCAATTTCATTACCCTTCCTAATGTGTTATTTTATTACCTCCACATCTATATTTTTATAACCCCATACAACTAAACGGACACTCATCCACTCACTTCATAAATTAGTCAATTTCATTACCCTTTCTAATTTGCTATTTCATTACCTGCATATTTGTAATTTCATAACACCACTCAACCAAATGACCACTCATCCACTTACTTCATAAATTAGTGAATTCCATTACCCTTCCTAATCTATTATTTCATTACCTCCATATCTGTATTTTCACAACGCCTTGCAACCAGATGACCATTCATCCACTTACTTTATAAATTAGTCAATTCCATTACCCTTACTAATATATTATTTCATTACTCCCATATATTTATTTTTACAACGCCTTGCAACCATATGACCATTCATCCACTCACTTCATAAATTAGTCAATTCCATTACCCTTACTAATATGTTATTTCATTATCCCCATATTTGCATTTTCACAATGCCACGCAACCAAACAACCACATATCCACTTGCTTCATAAATTAATCAATTTCAGTACCTTTCCCAATCTAATATTTCATTACCCTCATATTTGTATTTTCATAACCCTATTCAGCTAGACAACCACTCATTCACTTGCTTAATAAATTAATCAATTCCATTACTCTTTCTAATTTGATATTTCATTAATTGTGTATTTGTAATTTCATAACTTTATACAACCAAACAACCACTTACCCACTCACTTCATGAATTAAGTAATTCCATTACCCTTCCTAATCTATTATTTTACTATCCCTATATCTCTATTTTCACAACGCCACGCAACCAGATAAACACTCATCCACTCAATTCATAAATTAGTCAACTCCATTACCCTTTCTAATCTTATATTTCATTACCTTCATATTTGTATTTTCATAACCCTATACAACCAGACGAACATTCATCCACTCACTTGATAAATTAGTCAATTCCATTATCCTTTCTAATGTATTATTTCATTACCTTCATATTTGTATTTTCATAACCCTATACAATTAGACAACCATTCATCCACTCACATCATAAATAAGTCAATTTCATTATCTTTTTTAATTTGCTATTTCATTACATGCGTGCATGTAATTTCATAACTCCACTCAACCGAACAACCACTCATCTACTTGCACAACCAGACGACCACTCATCCACTCACACAGCTAGACAACCACTCATCCACTCAATTCATAAATAAGTCAATTTCATTACCCTTCCTAATTTGCTATTTCATTATTTGTGTATCTGTAATTTTATAACTCCACTCAATTGGACAACCTCTCATCCACTCACTTCATAACTTAATGAATTTCATTACCCTTCCTAATCTACTATTTCATTACACTCATATCTGTGATTGCATAATCCTACACAACTAGACAACCACTCATCCATTCACTTCATAAATTAGTCAATTCCATTACCCTTCCCAATCTATTATTTCATTATTTGCGTATCTGTAATTTCATAACTTCACACAATTAGAGAACCACTTATTCACTCACTTCATGAATTAAGCAATTCCATTACCCTTCCTAATCTCTTATTTCATTACCTTCATATCTATATTTTCATAATTAAGGCTACACAATCAGACAACCACTTATCTACTCACTTCATAAATTAGTCAATTTCATAATCCTTCCTAATCAACTATTTCATTACCCTCATATTTGTAATTTTATAACTGTAAATAATGAGACAACTACTCATCCCCTTTCTTAATAAATTAGTCCATTCCATTATGCTTCCTAATCTATTACTTTATTACATAAGTATCTATAATGTCATAACTCCACTCACTTCATAGATTAATGAATTTCATTACCCTTTCTAATCTGCTATTTCATTACACTCATATCTATAATTTCATAACCCCACACAACTAGACAACCGGACAACTACACATCCACTCACTTCATAAATTAGTCAATTTTATTTCCCTTCTTAATCTATCATTTCATTACCCCCATATTTGTATTTTTATAATCTCACACAGTTTAATTAGCACTCATTTATTCGCTTCATAAATTAGTCAATTCCATTACCTTTTCTAATCTGTTATTTCATTACCTTCATATTTCTATTTTCATAACCCTATACAACCAAACAACCATTCATCAACTCACTTCATAAATTAATCAATTTCATTACCCTCTGATATTTATTATTTCATTACCACTATATCTGTACTTTCATTATTCCCTGCAACTAGGCAACCACTCATCCATTCACTTCATAAACTAGTTTATCCTCACATATTTGTTATTTCATTACCCTCATGCAACTAGGCAACTACTTATCTACTCACTTTATGAATTAGGCAATTTCATTACCTTCCCATATATATTACTACCTCTGTCCCAAAATGATCTTCCTATTTAACAAAATATTATAGATTAAGGCCAAAAATAACATTTTAAAGTCCCCTTCGGATTTGTAAGCAAAGCTTGGTTCACTCTTAGTATCTTTGAAACTTTGAGTTTTAAAAATATTTTCTAAAGTGTAATTTTAGAATATAGAAAAGTAGAATTTTGGAGGCATTTTCAAAAAGCACCAGTATGCACTTAAATTTTGAATTTGAGGTTGTTATTTTGTGGGTGATTAATATGGGCCTAAGACCATGTGTGAACCTTTTTTCCACCTACCAAAGCTTCACCTCCTTTAAGTAGGCAACACTCAAAGGTATGCAAAAAATACAAACAAAAAGTGTTGATTAACCCCTTTAGTAATTTTTTTTGTCCTTTGATTGATGATTTTATGAATGGAAGGGAAATTATTGCTTAAAGTTGTTTTGCTAGTCTTGGACAAGAATTAAAATCCAAATTTGACAAATTTTCATATCACAAAAGGCAACAAGAAGATCATTTTGGGACAAAAAATTAAGGCCAACAAGAAGATAATTTTGGGACGGAGGGAGTATTTCATTACTCCCCACGCAAACATTCACCCATTGACTTATTAAATGAGAGATTTTCATTACCATTTCTATATATTTACCTCTTCAATATTCATTACATTTGAACTTTCATTATCACTCACATAACTATACAATGGATGTTGTTTGAAGGTCACAACAATGATTTAAGGTTCTTGTTTTTTCTGTAGTATGTATGAAGAATTATAATGCAACGTAGAAAAATGGAAATGATTTTTGTCCAATGGCTATGTGCACATGTACAAAACTTATTTCTAGACTACCCTACTATTGAATATGTACATGGTTTTATATAGGCTTTCACTTAGAAGGAGGGAATTATTACTCGTATAATTTACTTTGCAAACATGAAATCAAGATCTTTGGATATTTGTATCAAAAAATATAGGATTGAATGTTGGATATTGGTCAAGATGCATTTTAAGAGTCTAGAATAAGGTAGATTCACAATTGCCAAAGGTATAATTCTAAAGTGACAAGTCTATAATTTTTCAAAGTTCATCTTGCAACCATCTATGCATGTGATCTTTTGCATATAAGATGCGATTACATATCTTCTAAAAGTCATAATAAATTTATCTTTTTTGTGAAAAATTAGAAATTATTGAAAGGTAATTCAAATGTATAAATGTGTTCAATTTTTTAAAAATTTCTCCACAAGTTTACATTATAGTACACAAATGCATTACATTAATGCACATTTCTATATTATTATTGTATCATTTTGAAACTATAAATTAAGGATTCAGTGATTATAAGTTCAAAGTTCAAATTTATATAAAATTTTCAATTTTAGGAATTTTCTAAAATTTCAAATTGGAGTAGAAACTAAACTTCATAAGATTCATTCATGTTTACTAGGATTTTATTGCTCTCTTCTAGCAATGCCCATCTAAAGGTGTCAAGGCATCATTTTTGGACATGGAATTTTTAAAATGGACAAATCATTAATTGAACTATATTTTATTGAATAAATTAGATACCAAAATCCAATTTTGATTCAACCTAGGAGGCATGAGAAGAATTTACTAAGACTATTTTTCTTGTCAACATTCTTTGCATATAACTTTTGATGAGATTTGATTGTAGATTATAATGTCTAAAATTATTATCCTAAATCTAATTTTATCCTAGCTTAGATATAACCTAAATCTAATCTAAGTTCAATATGAATATATTTGTGACATCACCTCCCCTCTAGCTACAAGTTCCAATAGAAACACGTTGGGATTTTCAAGGATTTTTTAAGGAAAAATTAAAAATTCTTTTAGGGATATTTTGAAGATTTGATGTAGATTCACATATACTTTCACTTATGTCATGATCCTTCCTATGGATCAAAATATTTAAAAACATATTGCTTTATTTCAAGGTTTAATACCTCCTTTACTTTTATATTTCAAATTGTTGTTAATTTTCATTGGTGGAGAAGGTGGTAATACCATAAGATGAAATTTGAAGGCAAGAAGAGACCGCAAGTTCCCAGACCATGAAAACTCTAGGAATAGGGCCACATCAGATATCCAACATGGTCAAGATTGTGCCATACTAGGTATTAATTTTTTTAAAATTAATTTAAGTTTAAGTTTATTTTTAAATTTTTTTTGAATATTTTTTATTTTATTTATTTTTAAATTAAGAAAATTGGGTTGTCAAGGCTAGTTTGCAATTCCTAAACAATGTAAGGACCTATTAGGAAAACAACCCCCAAATAGTCTCTTCTTGCCCTCAAATTTCATCTAATGTTTTCTTGGAATTGTGCTTTTATAATATGGCTCTAATAGGGAAGCATGAAAAAGAAGGTGAATTTTCATAACACTCAAATATGATTGATTTACTTAATATTGAAAATGGTCCTAGTCTTTGGTAGTGAAGCTTTCTAGGTGGCCTTATAGTGTAAATGTTGCATCAAATTAAAGATGCCAAACTTGATCTCTTGGGCTTGATCTCCAACTTTGAATGTAATTTGTGGCAAACATTTGTATATTTTTAATAATGACCTTGAATTTGTTGAAGGTGGAATATGAGTTTATTGTGAATGGGAACTAATTGTAAACTACCCAACTTCCAATGTTCAAGTCACTACCAATTTATACTACTAAAATCATAACTCCCTCTCTAATGTCACAAATGCTACCATTAATACTAGGGGTTGGTGCTTGGTATGCTATGCATTCATTGTATCACATATCAATAAATTTTTTATGTATTTGAATAGAATACATGATATTGATTTCAATAAGTCCTTAAAATAATTATTTTAAGTATTTTATAAGAATGTTTTCAATAATGAATATATAAAAATCTTATTGTCACACAATGTGATATTACAGAAAAGGAGTAGCAATTTGCAATCACTTTTGTAATATCACTTTTTACAAAGAATGATATTATAAAAATAATATAGTTGTTGCAATGAAGGTGATATTAAAGAGGATCCACAAGAAGATATAATAGAGGTAGCAAATCCATTGGTTTTCTTGGCTTAATGCTTCTTTGCGCTTCTATGATTTAGTGCTTTTGTGAAATTTGAGCTTTCATGATATCAATTTTCTAAATTCTAATGATGATTGCATAGCATACCAAGCACCAACCGCTAGTCAAATTCTAAAAAATTAAGCGAGACTTGGAAGTTGTGATGTAGTGTGAAGTGGCTCTAAATCTAGTGTTGTGTAGGTTTAGAATCTTTTCATTTTAGTTTTGAAATGAATCCATCCTAGAATATACATAGAACATTGTTTAAAGATTGTATCAAATTCTAATCTCACTCTAAAATCAATTTTCATAGACCCTTACCTAAAACATGTAGTTTCTATTTATGGAAGGTTAGGTTTATTTTTAAGTGTACATATTTTTTTGCAATTTAAAAATTACAATTTATTTACACAAGATCTAATTCAAAATTACATAATTTATTATATACATTTAGGTATAATTACTTTGATATACAATAATTAAAATTTCTTTTGTATATTAAGATTGGGAACCAAAGTGATCTTGTTCAACCATGAAATCTACTTGTATTTTAATAATAGAAGGTGTAAATCTTAGAATATTTGATAATCCTCCTTTGTTTTCATCAATACACCATGTTGTGTCATTATAGAACATCTCAATGGCTATAGAACATCATTTTAAACCAAGCCTATAATATTCTATGTCATTTTTTTCTTTTATTTCAACTTTTGAATATTCTAATTAAACTTTGTGGCACTTCTTATCATTTTGCATTCAGTATTCAAACACTATTTTTGAACTTCCCCTCAATTTATCTACTTGTTTATCTACTATTTATCAATGTACAACAAAATAAAAGTTTTGTTTACTATACAATCATGATTGCTAATGAGATTCCTTAGTCATGCATCACTCTACCTTATAACATGCACTTTGAGGGGTCATTAAGCACAATTTCAACAAATGTCCTAGGCCTTACCAAAACTTAGGGTGCCTATTATATAAAGAGCCATCTTTGATTTCTTGATAGGTCCTTCACATGGTAGTATGTTTTTGTAGTAAAGGGGCATTCCACTATACAATATAGAATCATAGCGGATGACAAGTGTTATATGTCCTTCCAAATAGCTCTAAGCTGCTTCAATGCTAATGTGTCAAGAACTTGCCTTTTAAATCTATACAAAGTTTTGTTTACTTTTGATTTGCATTTAACTTAAGATTCATTCATTATGTATTTTTTAGTGTGACACTTTTGAAGTTGGAGGTTGTTCAAATATTAATGTGAAAATTTGAGCTTGTCACTTGTAGAATTTGACATAGTGTAGATGCCGTTAGTGTACTACAATATCACCTTAATTGAGTGAATTTGTTTTACAACCATTTTCATTTGTTGAAAAGCCTTTATTGCTTAAGAATATAAAGCAAAATTGTAATGTCAATTGGGTGAAGTCTACTAATGTTTTTCAAATAAAAAATACATGAAATTGAAGTTAAATTGATTGATTTTCTAAATGTAGGCCTTAGTTTGAATATTGATATTCTTATGTTTGAATAATTGTACAAGTTAGCATCGAGGGTTGCTATTATGTGAGCATAAAAGTGTGAGCCTATGAGCCTAGAAGACTATACATCTATGATATAAGTGTCTATACTATAGTAATCTTCTATGTTAATAGTGTATATATGCTATAAGTACCTATATTATAGGTGTTTAAGTTATAAACACCTTCAAATGGTTGCATATACATACTTATCTATATGCTCAAGGCTCACATGCTCACACTTTCATACTCACATACTAGCACCATTGAGTTAGCATCTATGCAATCTTTGAATTTTCTAGGATATCCTTTAAGAGCTAGACATGCTTGCTTTTAAATGGTACCACTATCTTATAGTTGTGTAGACATTTTACCAAGCCAACAAAATAAGAAATTTTTGCACTCTCATATAATAGGTTAATTGACCCTTCTCATTGATAAATGAAAATTCTTGTCGATACTTTTGTATAGGCTATTGGTTGCTTTACATTTGAGCTAGTCAAAAAAATATACATTTCAAAGCTTTCTTATTAGGGTTGCTTAATACTATTGGTATGGTGGAGAACAAGAGAAGTGCATTGGTCAATAATAGTAGGAAAATGGAGCAATTTAATTGGAGAAAATTCAGTTCTTCACTAACATTTAGATTTATACTACACTAATTCTTATTGGATGGAGAACTTCAAGTATGGATGAAAAAATGACATGGTTGCCTATGTGGCAACACTTTTTGTTAGGAAAATTTGTTGGAGGTCAAGTTCCTTGGATGGACTTACCTCTAGATATGAAGTTGGGCCTTTGGAGAACTCCAACTTCATTTGTTGTCTTTCCATCTTGGCAAATCTTAGCCATGCATTTGAGGACTTCTTTTCTTTGAAATAGTATTAGCAGATTCTTCATGTCTTTTTTTTCACATTGTAAAATTATTTTCTTGGCAAAGTTGTTGGACTCCAAATTTGTGAAAGTTGTACTACATGCTAGAAAAGGTGAAAAGACAATAAAATAACCATGTTTTTGCTAAACGTTTCTTAATTGCCCGGTGCACTTCTCTACCATAAGGTGGAAGTACCCAAAATTGTCAATATAAGTAATTCAGCATAGTTGAAGGCACCTTTCCTCAACATAGTATTTTTGTAGTATTAGCGAGTGAAAATCATAATACTAAAATAAAATAAATTTGGATGTTATGAGTAGTTTCTATGATTTTTGAAAGTTCTTGCTTCTGAGACCATTGAAATTGTCACATAGGTGCACCTAAATCTAAAATTTGCAAAAATCAATAGTTAGTGAATCAAAGTTATGTATGTGTCCTTCAAATGTGTTAGTGAATCAAAGTTATAGATTAAGGTAGTCACACCTCTTCTACTATGAAAACATTCTTCAAAAAATCACAACATGGTGGTTATAAGTAGACTTACAGCAAAACCTCAGTATTAGAATATATTTCTGTTGCAAAGGATTAATTTCCAACTTCTATTATTCTACTCTAGAGGAGAAGATTGGGGCGCGCGGAAGACTTTACGAGTGAAATAAATTCCATGAGCCACATCGCCTCCCCCTATTTCGATCGACAACTCGACACTTGCAATGTTGCAAGTTGACTTGGGTATTTTTAGTTGCAAGTGACTCCATTCTCTAAAGAACTCCTCTACGCCACACGAAAGGAATGTCACACCATTTTCACCCAGAATTGGCTCATGGTTTCTATCACGCACAATTCATTTTTCGAAGAAATTTGTCTTGCTAAAGAAGGTGTACCTACCTCTACTTGAAAGATACACTGACCAAACTTTAGGGACACAATTGAGTTATTTGTAAAGTACACTAAACTGGGGTTTAAACCCATGAGTTTTGTGAAAAAGTCGTTTGAGTTTAAAAAGTCAAAATAAAAATGGGTATGAAACTTATTTTTCCATCAAAATGGTGCTTAAAAAAGTTTGGTCCCAACTTTTGAAGTCACGTGACATAAGTATCTTGCAAAAAAGTTTGACGCTTCAACTATAGTTGCCTTCTCAACTTCAAAAGAAGTCATGCCTAAAGGGGGGGGGGGACTTTACAAATAACTCAAATTAGGTGAATTTAAGTTACAAAAATGGAAGTAGGTGTGCTATTGGATGTTTAGACCTTTGTTTAAAGTGACCCTTCATTGGCCAAAAGCTAGGAAATGGTGAAGCTTTTTTACAAAAAGAATTTTCACAAAACTTTTGCCATAAAAGCTTTCTCCAAAGTATTCACAAATGCTTTCCAAGGTCCGGCAAGAACTGGTGGCTAGTTCAAGATCAGCCGAATGAATTTGAGAAAAAACCGTTTGCAAATTGAAAGAAGGGAAAAAAACTGGTGAAAAGTCAGCAAAATTTTCTATTTCGAGTAAAAAACAGATTAAACTACTGGAATTTCATACTTAAAAAACTGGTTCATTTTGGGAATAGAAGGAAGATAGTTGGTAGAACCCAAAATATTTCCCGGACCCTGATGCTTTCACTAAAAGCTTTCACCAAAGTGTTCACTAAAAGCTTTCACGAAAGTTTTCACACAAGCGCGGGACTCCTTTGCAAGCAATCGGAGGAACATCGGCATTGAGGTCAATTTTGCAGCAAGAGAAAGGGAATTCCCTGAAAAATTGCAGACTCTCGCACCGTTCCTTTGTCTCGCACACATTTTCCAGTCGAATTTGTAGCTAGTAAGATTGACGATTCTGGCACCGGATTGTGATAACAGCTTTAGATCATTGATTTAGTAATTCATCGCCAACACGCCGATTACTGGAGTTGCCTTTATAATTGTGGACGGGCTATGGTTAAGGTCGCACTTGCTGCTGCTGCTGCATCAACGCATGCTCCATCCGTGCGCCAGTCTCACCTGCGAGCGCATCGGGAGAGCGTCGCGTCACTCAAATGAAATGTAGAACCTGCCCTTCTTGCCAAATGCGAGGGGCGGATTCACGGGCGCAGAGGGCATCGTTTGAGGTATGTGAGGGAGATAAATGTGTTTGTTTTTAGGGTTTCGCAGTTTCGCTTGGGCAGATTGAATGTATTGCGCTGTTGTGAGGCGTCATCTCGAGTGCAGTGAAGGCCTCGGAGATATTGAATTCTTCAAAGGAATCATAATGCCTACGGAAATTGGAGGTTGAGTTCTCTAATTTGAGGTTTAGTTTCGTGTTCGTCCATCCCCTGCTTTGGCTCCCCTTCTTTGATCTCTTGTGAGAACATGGCATTACGGTTGTTTTTCTTACGTTGTCATTCTTGTGGGCAGCTTGAGAGGCAATGGTGGAGAATTTTCTCTCCCGAACCATCGTGTCCGTTCCCCTACGGACTCTTCCATCATGCGAACTCTCTCTTGTTCGTTCTCCCTTGTTCGTTTCTTTTCGCTCGGTCGCTGTCCGTGCTGCCAGGCATTCGTCTCGGAATGCCACGCCTCCTTTCCGTCCTTCAATCCCCTCCATTCTGAAAACCCTGAATGCCGGTCAGGCCTCTGTCGTCCAGGTGACCACCTCTCTCTTTCCACATGTCCACTTTCTGCAGTCTTCTTGGTTGCACGCGTTTTTGGACGAGCTGGATTCGACTTACTGAGTATTGTAATTTCTACAGGTTCTTGAGAGTCAGGCACCGTTTCTGAAATTATCTGATTGGTTTGCACTTTTGGAAGGCCTTGGGAAACAAAACTCATGGATTCTTACTCTTGAGGTACAAGCGACTATCCTTCCTTACAGATAGCTGAGCTTCTCGTATCAACATTTTGGATTCACTCAGAATCAATTTATTCGTTGCTACTCATAGAATTCGGGTTTGGAAAACTTGTGAGACTCACCGTACAGAAACTGTACAATGCTTGTAATCACGATGCATAGTGGTGAATACTATTTGCGTCATTTAATCTATGTAGAAGTGTGATCACTTTAGAGCTGTGGAGAGATCATTCTCGGTTCAAGAGACATCTATTGAGATCAAATTTCCATCACTATGTATTATTTTCTTATGCAATTTCAAATTGGGAGACTGTAGACATTTGCATTCAAAGATCAATGGCCTTAGACATTTAGCTTACATGATCTGCTAATAAGTAAAACCAATTGCATAAGAAGATGAACCGCTGTTGGTAGCAGGGATCAGTATAGGAGACAGGATCGGATTTAGTATCCTCTACCTTAAAATGTCGGTGGATCGCGATGAATATTCGATGTGCTTGAATCCATATTCCAGGTTTTTAGGTGGATGCAAAAGCAGAAATGGTACAAGCCAGATGGCGGATTCTATCCTAAGCTTATCGTAGTCATGGGGAAGGCAAATCAGCTACGGATGGCTGTCTGGCTCTTCAGGGAATCGAAACGAAATGGTCACCGGCCTGACACTTCTTTGTACAATGCGCTCATCACTGCTCACCTTCACAGCAGGGATAAGGAACGAGGGTTTCAGAAAGCTCTGCAACTTCTGGAAGATATGAAGCAAAGGGCAAGGTATGTTTGCTTCTGCCGGGTTGCAGTTTTTGTTTCGTCAGTATTGCACACAATTTTCATAAATTAGACTGTTTTAGGAAGAGGATATTCCCCATATTTCATGAGAAGGCTTCGCTGTGGTTACGTGGATCACACTGAGGTCTTCTCATGAAACAAAGGGAGGCCTCCATATGATCAACGTGACCAAAGGGAGACCCTCCCATGGAAAATTCTCTTCATTATATTGCTTGAGAAGTACTTGAAACAGTCTAATTTTACTGAAAGTCGACTGAGAGCTTCAAATCCGTTGGTGACATTATCTTGTCGTTGACAGCTGCCAACCAAATTTGGTGACGTACAACATTCTTCTGAGGGCGAGTGCACAAGCATGTGATGTTGTCCAAGTGGAGAGATTCTTCCAGGAGATGGAAGCAGCCAAGATATATCCCGATAGAATATCATACAATGGGGTCATCGGTGCTTATGGCAAGACTGGAGACTTTGTACAAATGGAAAAGACATTGTTCGTCATGAGATTGCGGAAACACATAAAGCCTGACACTGTGACCTCGAACACTCTCATTGACTCATATGGCCTTGCAAGGGAATATGTTAAGATGGAGCAAGTGAGTGTACCATAAGAGTGGATCAATCTTATTCTCTGCAAACCCGGCTCCTGTTATGTACTCGAATTCTATTGACTTGCTATATCCTCATGGAACCTTCATGGCTTAGGCAGTTAAAGTCCTTGTCGGATACGTCAGTCATCCGTCTGTACAAGGAATCTGCAGATGTTGAAAGAGTAACTTGAAGTTTCAGCCGCTTGTTTTGAGCTTGTGATATTTCGCTGTCAGGTGCTGAAGAGTATGACAAGTGCCAAGTCTCGACATAGACCTGACTGGAAAACGTATAACATCCTAATGGGCAGTTATGCCCGGGCAGGAGAGGTGGAAAAGATGGAATGGTCCCGCTGCAGGATGGAAGCTACAAATTTCAAACTTAACCTCACAAGTTATGAGATTCTTATGACCGGATATGGCCACGTCGGTGCGTTTGCGAAAATGAGTGAGTGCTTTTATCAAATGCTGCAGGCTGGCATACAGCCTCAGAAGTCCACATTGAACGCCATGATTAGTGCATACTGTAAGCATAACGCTTTCAAAGAAGCAGAGGAGCTTTTGAACGACGCTCTGGAGTGGCAGACACGGCCACGGACATCATCCTACTTAATCCTTCTTAGGTGAACCGGCTCTCCTTTTTCTGTCTTAATAAGCATTCAGACTACGGTAGTTAAGGATCTATCTCCTGGATCATAGTCATGAAGTAATTGAAGCATGCATGCAGGGGGTTTGTTTGCATGATTGCTAAAGATAGACTCCCGTCCTGTGCATCGCACAACTTTACGATTTAAATAGGTCCCGAATGCTATGCCTTGGATTACAATATCATTCTGTGACGAGAAATTGGTTTTGAAATTAATATCACACAATTAGGTTCTGCTGTTATGATGCTCTGCAAAGGTCCATACATTGACAGATGTTCAAGCTCATTATGGTCTTGGTGCCTATCATTCATCGGAATTTTTTTCTCGAATTTTTTTGTTGCGGGGATTGAAACGTGCTTCGTGGACTTGCAGGGCCTATGCCAAGGAGAATCGATCAAGTGACATGAAGAGGCTAATGGAACGCATGAGAATGGTTGGAATTGTTCCATGTGCAGCTACATTTTTGGAAGCTCTTGAATCTTTCAGCTTGTCAATCGGGAGCGAAGAGAAGCTAAAAGAATCGACTGTGGAGGTTCCAGCATATGATGACGATGACTATGACGATGATGAATATAATGTGGATGCGTTGTTTGAGATGAATGAGATATCTAACTTTCAAATCTTGCCTTCATCAGATTTGTAGTCACTGTGTGTAAGAACAACTCGTTCAATCCATGCTGCTCGGGGTTGGCATGCGACTTGCGTCTGGGGCGAACAAATTCAAGAGCGAGCAGCTGGTTTTCTGTTTTAGGTATGTACACCTAAAAGTGATCATACAATCATTTAAGCATGTGCTCCAATTATGAGACTGCCTAAATTTTTGTTAGGTATTGTTGGCAATGGCAAGGAGTTTCTAAACTTTAACCATATGAATAAACTATGAATTTTGAGGTGATGATTTTAGGTTTAACCAAAATCAGTCCAAGACTCTCATGTACTTTTTTAGAATGAAAATGTACAGGGGTCGCTTTGGGGGAGGGATAGCAGTTAGGTGTAGTTACCTTTTAAGGGCAATAGTCAGGTGCTACGGATCCTGCTCTTTGACTTCAAGAATATCAAAACTTCTGGCAAGCTCCTAATACTGGAGAATGTGTCACGAGAGTATAAAATGAGTTTGTGTGCATTACTGATGTAGTCTTATGTATTACAGAGGCCCTGATCTGCAGCAAAAAAAGAAATGGCCGGAAGTAATATGCCTGCAGTCATTACTGGTGAAGATGAAGCCGCACGTCTCATTCTTGTCATCCCCCGAGTGGTCTATTTTTTGGACCAAATTCAAAATTCGGCTGCTCAATCTGGTTCTAAATCTGGTTCTAAATCGAACTTTCTACCCGAGTACACCAATGATCAACTCGCATAATGCGCTCACCGATACCAAGTCGTACGTCTTGCATCTGGCCTTGCCGCAAAGCATGTGCTTAATTACAGCATTAGTGTTCGATCTGCAGATTGGTTGTAGTGTAGCAACCAGGGCCTGTCGACTGCCAAGGATATAGTTTGAGAGTGCATAGAACTCTCCAAAGTTCCTCCCAAAATTAGGCTCAAGATGATTTCTATTCCAGGGATCCAACTCATCCCCAACATGTTCAAAGGAGCAGGTTATCGAACTCCTGCTTGGGACAAGGGAGTTGATGGCCGGACTCACTCTTGTAAAATTCTTCTCTGGGGCACTAGCGTGTGGCTGACCTAGCATGCTGTTTGAGATTAAGAAGTCAGACTCTTCTCGATTCAGACATCAATACATTCTTGAAAGGAGCTACTAACTCCTTGGTCCCGTCTGCTAATTCAAGGAAGAGAGAGGGTATCCAAGATTGCTCTAATCCTCTAACATCTCTTTTTTGACATAGTGTTTTCCATCTTGAGTTCAAGAATTTTGGAGAAGGAAGCCCTGGACATCTATCACTTCAATAGCTCCTTGATAGTAGCTCCTGGATCGACTCTTGTGAGCAATTACCAGGATCATGCTGTTATACACCATTCTCAACCATATTGATCGACTCCGAACCATATTTGTTTTCTTCATGTGATGTCAAATCGGGGCACTCATAGAACTGCCAAGGAATGTTACATGATTGCGCAGCAGGATCTCGAAATTATTTGAAACCACCGAGCAAGCAGTCGGCAACAATTCAAAACTATTTTGCTATAAAGCTTCGCTATCCTGGATATCGGTGCATGCTACACCTAGCAAGAAGAGAAGAAAGACGACGAACGACGTGCTGCTTACAAAGGCTCGCTGCACGGTGAACTCCGCGCACTCGTTGTGATATATAGTGCATCGTGGGTGACAGCTGCTTTATTTTGAGGTTTCACGTTGTTTAAACTTTGCTTCTTGTTGCACTGAAAAGAGATTTATTGGCAGTGGATTAGCAGGCTGCGTGTTGTTGCCTCCTGTGTCATTCCATGTCGAGCGCAATGTCGTTATCGAGAGCGGCACGTCTTTTTGCAACGCGTGCAAAATCGGTAACAAGAGGAAGCAGTGGACGCGTCGCAGAGAGGCCGACGTATTTGAATGCCGAAATCGAAAGAATGAAGAAGGCTTATGAGGTCAGCACCTTTCTAGGGTTTAGGGTTTGTAAGGGTTTGCTAGGGTTCACGGTTTGCATGGATCGCCTTGCTAATGGCCTGGTTGCAGACGATTTCAGATTTACAACGAGACGCCACCGAAGCCGTTCAAACTGCGAAGTAGCGGCGACTTGGACTTACTCCTGACCCGGCGCTACAACAAAGGCGCGGAAGACATCCAAGTGAAATGTGCGCTTGTTTTCGACCCACGCGGAGGCCCGCCGGACGGGCTCTTTGAAGACGAGCTCGAAGATAAAATTGGACGAGAGCAGAAGGTGGTTGTCAATATCACGATGACGATAACGAAAGGCGGCCCGCAAGCACTGGAAATGAACGTGGATTGCGATCGCAGGGGATACATCGTGAACAACATCATCTACAAGGAGAATAAGAACTCGAAACACGACGACGAGTTCTTTCCTGCATTCTGGTAACTTAATGCTTCCTCTCCTTCTCTTCCCACATCCAGTAGCTGATCGCAAATATCTCTACACCACATACGAGTGTACAATTTTCATAGGTCTCTTTTGTATAATTTCCACTGCAATCTCAAAATTCAAGAAGCCTGTCAATCGGGGAATGCCACTTTTTCTGTAACTCCTTCGCATAATTCTGTCGTACCAGTATTGCTCCAACATGCTATCATTGCTTTAATACATTTTTCTTAGGCATCTGCATATATTTGGGAGTTATTGCTTAGTGGGTAGAGACAAGGAACCGAATTATGTGTGTGATATGTATTCTTTGCAGGAGGATTGGTCCGAAGCTTCGAAGTGGATTTCACAACTTTCTGGAGCAGCGAGGGCTGGACGAGATCTTCGCATGCTGGGTGCATGACCAGATGGACGACAAGGCTTTCAAAGAGCGGCTGCGGCTGCTGGAGAAGATCAATGCCTTCGTGGAGAACGAGAGCGAGAACGACAAGGGAAGCTAAACCCTGAACCCTGAACCCCTCAACTTCTGGGTCTGCAGCAATGATGATGCCGTCGTCGTCCTCATGGTCAGTGAACGTCTGACCTTCTAGTAGACTGGAGGTGCAGTGAGCATGGGTGCGCCATTATACTTTGGCTTGCTCATTACTGCTACTGCTGTTGCAGCAGGAGAGTTACATTAGTACAGCCATTGATCCTCCTGCCTGCCTGCCTGCCTTGGCTTTGTCAGCACACTCAAGGACAGTGGGACACTGGGACTCATCCCTGTCATGGAGGCAATCTTTTCTGAATGAGTACTTTTGGTGGCGAGGAACTCTTCTACGTGTGTACTTTCTCATTAGTGGAGGGGTCTACAGTACACGTCTGGGCAACGACAATGTACTGTACAATACCGCATTTCATCTACTCTTGAGTGGTAGTACCGTATCTAGAATCATTCCATCTACTGTACTGTACTGTGCCGCGGGATTCTGGGGAAGCATAAATCCAAGAGTTTCGAGAGTTTTCAACGTTTTTCAACTGTAAAAGGGGGCTGCAACGTATGGGCCAACCCACAACGCCATGTATATTCTACGGTGCAAATTTTTTTTGAAGCACATGAACAATCTACGGTGCAAACTTTCCAAGTTGGAGTCTTTGTGCGTACCCCTGTAGGAAGTGGTGTGAATGGGTTCAGTTTGCCATGGGGAGTGGCCTGTTCATCCGATGGGAAGTACTGTACAAATGTTTAGAATTGCTTTCCCGTTTTACAGTGTGGACCCTCTGCTCACGCAAAAGTGCGCACTCAAAAACTGTGATGCAGGTCTCATCATCCTTTGGGGCCACGATCCCTTTGGGATTCCGTCCGTCTTCCCAGCTCACTCAGCTAACTCCCTTCTTCTTTTCCAGGCTTTTTCGGCGGGGTTCAGTTTTTGGGTTTTGTTTTATTGGCTATCAATTGTCAGAATGCACCTGGCATTCATGCGAGCACCAACTTTGAAGAATTATGAAGGGGAGGAGGACATTTTCAAGAGGTTGTCATTGGTCGGGCTCCGACAAATATTGGCAACGTGGTAAAATATAATTGATGAAATTGATTACATTTGCAGGATTTGACCTTTTCGAAGAGAATTGTTGAGCAGATAGGAAGATCGTTTGCCAAATGACTATTAATTCTACCTCATGTCGAAGGATAGACTTTTGAGTAGTGCTATTTATTATTTCTGTCGTAGCCTTGTCATTCACAATCCTACCAATGTGTTTGAAATATCCAGTATGTGCTGCAAACACGCTGAGGTAAACTTCCCCATTCCAGGTTGCTTGCATTGGAAAACATGTATTTGTACAAAGGAATTAATCGCTCACTTTGTGGAGCTGATCGCACAAAAATGAAGATAATATGTGGCTGAATCTATGCAAAATTACATATCGTCATGAATTCACTCTTAGTTAGCTTCAAGTCGATGCAAATCAATTCGTTATGGCAATTAAAAGATAGCAGTTGGCATTGGAATCATTATGGTATGGCAGAAGGCCAATGACTATTTTTCTATTGCTAATAGGTATGAAATGGGATGCAATTTTCTATAAAAATAATTTAAAATCACATGAAGTTTGATTTCTTGAAGTCTATAATCTAAATTGTGATGTTGTTTCTTATTGCTTGTCTATTGTTGAAATTTATTTGCACATTTTGTAGATAGCAATATCATACTTCACTAAGTTAGATGTATCTATAATTGATCAAATAAGCATTTGGACATAATCTAGGATAGTGCAATGCAAAGCAAATATTTTTAGAGGTGCATTGACAAAAATGATGGAGATTGCAAAAAATTTGGTAATTTTATCTCTTGAATTGAAATTACTATAGATTTTGAAAGACAAAAGTTGGACTTGACCTATGACCAACATCTAGGATCATCTAATTTCAATCATTCAAGAACTACTTTCCTACAAATTATTTCCTACTTTTGTGTTCACTTACGTGTTGGTCCAAACCTTGAAAAAATACAAAGATACACATTCTAAGAAAAAAACAGAAATCCATTCCAATCTTGGTTGGAATAGGGTACCCTATTTATTGTTGATGGAGTGTATTAGTAATGGGTTCATCTACCTTAGTCATTATGCTCTAATGGGATAGTTAACCTTAAAAAAAAGAGTGACATTCAAATTTCTTGGCCAAACTATGTTTAGAACCTTACGATTGGAAGAAAACTCTTCTTGAATGAAATTCTTTGAGAATTTAACCATAGTAGGATGTTGATACTAAAAGATAGTTGATAGATGTATTTCATAATAGTTGTAAAAATCTAAAAAACAACTATTTATTAAGAAATTTAGAACATTTTGGCAAACTCTCTTAGAGAATAGGTCTCTTCTTTTACGATTAATGGATATATCCATTGTATGTAGCCACTTTGACCACTTCCAATAAAGATGTACTTGGATTTGTCATCTATTCATGAATCATAGATTCTAAAATGATCAAATTTTAACCAATAAAGTTCTTTCTAAAGCTCAAAACTTCTTTGAAATACTCATGTCTAAATCAAGGCTTAAAACTTCATCTATATTTGCATTTAAAGAAAATTTATTAGAAAATCTTTTAACTTATTTGTTCATGTATGTTCTCCCAAAATTTTAAGACCAAAATCCAAACCATTTGCAAGTTCTAAGTGCCTAAACCTTAAAATGTAGGCCTTTCAAAACCCTTCCAAGAATTAAAGTTTTTTACTTTCAATGTTTTAAGGAAAAAAGAAATACATTCAATAACTGGTGTATTTTAATGAATGGATTGAAAAATGGATTGAAATATATGTAAAAAAGTTTGACAAAAAATTCTTTCGAAATCATCTCTAAAAAAGTTATAAAGTGGAATGTAGTCTTAAATGAAAGATAAAAATAGAAGACTAATAATATTTATAAGAAGTTGATTATTGTAAAGCCCAATGGTGTAAACACTCTAGTAAACTATTGGTGTCTTGTTCTTATTTTTAAAATTTAAAATTTGAGATCTAAAAACAACTTTATATGTTTGTTCTACCTTTTGTCCACAAAACAAGACTCCTTGTGACTCCTTCATGCCATTATTTAGAATTCAATGGTTCAAATGTTTTGACTACATTTCAATCTATACAACACAATAAAATAATCAATCCTTTTTAGAACACATTTTTAGCTATCCACTTTGACATTGAAATTCGGAAAAAAATGTAATTTTATCCCTAGGTGCTCTAATATCTATATTTATATGATGAATTGAATGTTTTTAGTTAATATTTTATCTATAATGTCTCATTCATTCTAAAATCAAAACCTTCCTTTATAATCATTTTTAAAAAATAATATAGAATTTTTGCACTAAGATATAAATAAATATGCAAAAATTCCAAAACATTAGAAGAGATTTTGGCCTCCAAAAGATTGTTTCAAGGCCGTTCCCCGAAGTTGTTCCTGATGTTGTACACTAGCCCCCATTGGTCTGAATAAAAGTAAATTAAAAAAAATTTGGATGCATTAAAAAGCAAGAAAACGATTTTTTTTAAAATTTAATAATTAGTTTAAATAATTAATATTAATTATCGTGGCAATTGCTCGACCACATTATATTGTTGATGTGGTAGCATTTTCCTACAACATTCCTAACTTTTGTGAACTCACAATCTTCTAAAGGCTCAAATCTCCTTTAATGAGTATTCAAATAATGCAAGGTTAAAAGTTCCTATTGAATAAAGTACCTCAAATACTTCAATTCTATTGTTGTGATTTCATGAGAGTCTTCCAATAAAATATAAGGTAAAGGCACCTACCTCCATCAACAATTAATAAGGGGCCCTATTTCCAACCAAGGTTGGAATAAATTCCCCTTTTCACCTTAAATGCGTCTATTAAATTTTTTTAAGGTTTGGACGAATAAGTTATTGAGATATAAGTGAGCAAGAAAGTAGGAAGTACTAGGCGAGAAAGGAGTTTTTGAATGATTGTAATTGGAAAAGTCAAGACATTGGCTATGGATCCAACACACTCTTTGCCTCCCAAAATTCATAATAATTTCAATTCAAGCAATAAAACTACCAAAGTTTTTGCAATCCCCATCATTTATATCAATGTACTTCTAAAAAGATTTGCTTTGCTTTGCACTACCCAAATCATGTCTAGAATAGCTTATTTAATTGGTTAGGGATGCCTTTACCTCAGGTCATTACTACATATACACGTGGATCTTTTTTCATGTTTGAAAAATATCTTATCAAATCTAATAGGAGAATGTGGAAGTTGCCATACTACAAGGTTGTACCTTAGGACATATATTTGCAAAATTTATCAAAACATGATACTAGGAAGCATACCAATGAAGAAGTCTGGATGTAAGGTAGTTGCAATTGAAGTCATTTATACAAGAATTTGAAGAAGGTTTTTAATATTGAACAATATTTAACTTCTTGTTGAATCTTGTTGGGAATAGAAAGGAAACATGATTAATTTGAGTGTTTTTGGACACCACATAAATAAATTATAAAATTTAAAAAGCTAAAAATAACTACATTCTATACATACCCTTATTTCTTATACTCATAGGGCTTACATTTTAGGCAAGAATCTACATGGGACATTTTTTCTAGCAAGCAGTAATTAACATAACTACACCTACTTCTAACCCCTTTCTATGATCATCACCACAAATTTATGCCTAAATCTTACTACATCTATTCATGGAAGGCTAGAAATATATTTATTTTCAAGAGTTTAAAATTTATGATCTATAATCTATGCATATGGTGTAAAAAAAAAGAACAAAAAGAGAATCTTAAATAATCCATTAAAAGGGATTTGAGGGCAAAAGGAGGTCTGTTTCAAGGATGTTCCCTTGCTTGTTTCTTATATTGTTCAAAAGCTATGAACCAACCCATGATAGCTGAATTTCTGAATTTTTGAAAAATAGATTTTTTTTTTTCAAAAATTTCAAAAAGTGTTGAGTTATCTAAAACTAATTTTTCTTAAACTCAAAAAATTTATTTTAGAATTAATATTTTTTGGCATGGTAGTCTCTCAACCACATTAAATTGATAAGGTAACACATTTTTATAGTCTGCAAATTCAAGTTAACTTGAAGTCTCCCAATGCCCTCATTTTTCCCCTAATATTTGCGACTTCCACTAAAAAAACTCAAAATTTTTTATTTTTCATACATGATAAAATTTGCAAATTTTCAATTTATATTTCCAAATAAAGGCCCTAAAATAGCCAAGAGGGGTTTGCAAGGTAAATTAATCAAGTACAAAATAAGGTTTTTTTTTTTACTCTTGCAGAGTTGCAGTGCTAGCGATGGGGCGAGTTCACCCCAACCCAACCCAACCCAACCCACCCGAACCCTTTTTTTTACTTTTTGTGGAAGTGCCAAGATGGTGATCATTTCAAATTTGGTGAAGCATAGTATTTCTACATTCATCCATCTTCTAGATTGAAAAACACTTCTTCATCATATTCATACAATTTTCATCCAAATTTGGTGACTTCATCCATATTGTACAGAGAATTGGGAAATTTCTGGCAGGAAAAGATTACTTTTATCTACCGAAAAAAAGACATGTATTTTGAAATGGTGCAATCTGGCCCCACTTTTATCTACCGAAAAAAAGGGGCTGATCCACACCTTGGGCAGTTTTACAACAGGAACCACGATGCGCTCCCTTGCTTCTTTGGACGTGCATTTACTATTCTTACAAAGGCGTTTGGGTGCAGTTCCTTTTCTTACAAAGTAAGCCACCACAAGGAACAACTGCCCGCCACCCCCCGTAGCTTGTCATGGCATCGAGGTTGACGAAATTATGAGCAGGAGTTGTACTGCGCTGGGAAACTTGTAACTAGAAACTTGGGCGTGAATTATTGATGCACCTCCGTCGCTTTTTGAATCCCTTGGTGGGCCAAGCCCCCGACTATTCATCCAGAACTTAAGGGAGATGATTCTGACAAACAAATGACAAAAATGTTGCTCCCATCTAAAAATAAAGAAATGCGCCAGGACTCAGGAGGACTTACCGGTAAGGTTCCATTCGAGAATCCCATGCACGTCGCTGCTCGCACTGCATCAGATTCACGATTTCCGCTGGCTAATAAGCTTCCAATCTTTCAAATTAAGGGAAAGGACTAAAGGAGGAGGAAGGATGGTGCGAACTGCGAAGGAAGGACCGACAGATCAAGCCGCGCGCATTCAACTGACGAAAATAAAAGAATATCCAAGGGAACAGAATCATTGAACGGAGACAGAATCATTGAATGGAGGCAGAAACGTGCATTGGCTTCCAGATACGATGAAATGGCAGTCTTTATATGTATATATGTATATATGTATATTCATATGAAAATAACAGAAGAAGAACGACAAGAATTGTGCAATACCTTCCCCCACGGCTTTACAATCGTCAAAGACGTAGACAGACCAGACCCTCTTGGAAAGATGGATGCAATGGGGATACCATAAATAAATGTCAAAAGTGTGTCCCAAGATTGAATGTTCAAACAGATGTCAAGCTAACAGCTAGGGGCTAAAAATTTCAAAATAACAAATGCGTTTGCAGCTGGTGCCAGGATAAACAAAAGCTTGCTTTGGGTACTAACTCTACGTGTTTGCCCACCTGTTGTGTCTCCAATAACTCAAAGATTCTATTCACAGAGAGCCCGTTGCGACGATTAAAATACCCTTCCCTCCCCAAGCCATGCTCCTAACGTAGATATTGGTCTTCCACCCAGCTATGCAATGATGACAGCGGTAGAAACTGTTGCAGTCAACAAGACACGCAAAGCAGATCATGTATGTTCACTATAAAAGCCTCGGCACTGCAACTAAAACCCTTCTATTTAGAAAGGGAAGACCAAAAAATTTGTGGAAATGATTGGGCCCCAGTCCGAAACAGCCAAAAAAAACCTATCTATGTGTTTTTTAATCTCGAACATCATCCACCTGGCAAAGAGATGTTGATATCAGTCCTCCGACCCTCTCCTAAGCCACTTGGCGGTTGCCAACTTGCCATCGGTTGGAAAATACTCATAGGCTGAGGCCTCTGCACTTGACCCGTCGGAGAAGGGGCTGGTGGTGCTTGCTGCGGACCAGGTGCTGCACCTACACAACAATGCCCTCGGACAAAATTAACAGATAGAATCACATATCCAGAAGAACAGAGCAACCACGGAACCGGTAGCGTTTCAACAAACTATCTCCCAAAATAACATATCAAAGAGTAGATACCCATATAGGCAAAGTCATAAAAACAGAAACCTCTCTTGCACGGAAACGTACCTGAACTTGCTTTCGGTTCAGGTCTTGGCGGTGGAGGGCGTTGACCTCCAGGAGCAGATCCAGGGGCAGAACCGGGAGCAGATCCAGCTCCAGATGAACCTGCTCCTGGGGTTGAACCAAGAGGCGATTCAGCTTTCGCTTGAGCTTTGGAAGCATCAGAAAGGAAACTCCCAACAACAACCTGTTGCATACCGATGGAAGATATAACGATCAAAGAGTTCTAATTATAATGCTTCGTATGAAATCGATGTGGGAGCCAAACAGGCGAATAACTAAGTTCAGCAAATCATCAGTTACTACAGCTATGACCAGGCTTTGAAAGTTTGCTTCATCTAAAAAATGCATCTCCTGGAATAAAAAACATATCTGACCAGATTACTGCAAGTTCTGAAGTAAACAGGAAATTATTTGTAATCGATTCAAACAGTCTGGAGATAATTAGAGTCTTAAATGAAGTAATGCAGAAACTAGTGCACGATAGTGTAACCCTTCACCCTTGCAAACCAGATGAAGCGTATTGACTGGGCTAGCATCAATAGTTAATCGACAAGGGAAGTTCAGTCCGGTTAAAAACCTAATTTCTAGGATCAAATTGACGTAAGATACCTGGATGGGAGAGGCCGCGGTTAGCATTCCAGCAACACCTCCACCAATTACCCGCCCGTCACTCCCTGCTAAAGAAACGCTCAGGCCTCCTGTTCGTTGTCGATTACCACCTCCAACATCCGTTGGTAGAAACGAACCGGACAAAGAAAGTATCTCAAAGCGACCCTGCAAACTCAAACTCAAAACGATCACTTAGCAGACAGATTTGTTGCATGCAATACAGAAACAGGGTCGAAGCCCGAAGGACTTACATACCCTTCCAAAAGCGACATATCAGTTCGTGCACTTCATGTTACCCATCTTCTTAATATTCTCATTACTAACAATGCCTGGTTCTCAACTCCATATTTCAAAGAATTATAATAACTATACAAAAATGCTGTTAGCGTCTTTACAGCTACGCCAAAATTCCGGTTGTAGAAAATAAAGTTGAAAGCAATACCTCATAAGTCACTGTGCCTCCTGATGACTGCTGCTGACGTAATGTCGCATTAGATATAGCACCATTGGCTGACAACACACACATTGCGCGTGGCCCATGCTGTGCAAATTGCATTACTTTTGTTGCGACATCCTGCAGCAGCCACAAACCAGGTCTAAATAACCAAAAACTTAATTCAAGGTCACAGAAGTACTATAAAAACGAATCAAATATATCAGGTCCAGATACAATATGGCAACCGGCATCCACAATCGCAAGAAAAGAGAAACGTGTAAGCTATACCTCCCCAGTGTTAACGGTCAGTATGTGGGGCGTAAAGCCTTGCCCTGAGCCTGCTAGTACAACCCCTGACACAGAAAAAAATAACGAGTATCATCAAGACATCAACATCAAAAGCATGCCAAAATAGAGGAAGCCACAAATGACAGCAAAAAATTTAACAGAACAGCGTTCAATTCACTACAAGAATATACACACACCAAACAACTTGGTACGCCAGTATTCAGAGGGAGGATCCCTCACCTAGAGCAGCTAACTGTGCCTTTTTCCCAGAACCTGGTGGACGACCTCTTCCTCGCTTTTCAGAACCAGGCGTATACGGGGAAGATGAGGCAGGCATTAAAGCTGGAAGACCAGGATAGATAGGACCTGGTACCCCTGGAGAGGATCCAGCACCGGTCTCATATTTTCGTGGTCTTCCTCTCTTTCGTTTTGGAGGCTGCTCACCCCCACTTCCGGTCCCAATCCCACCCCCAATGCCTTGGGTGCTAGCCATACCAATGCTTATCCCTAAGCCAGATGACGATGGCGTAGACAAGATTGGACGAAGACCTGACGGGCTACTCTCCGACTGAGGGGTGCTCAGACCTGGAGGCACACCTTGTGAGGGGGTAATAGGTGACGGAGCTGGTGGCGGTTGATGAGGTCGAATAGCAGGTGAGTGCAACCCTTGCCCGAGTCCACCACCCATTCCTGCATTAGGAGGGCTACTCATGGCTCCTGCCCCTGGGCGTTGGATACTTTCCGAAGGATTCTGCATTTCTACCATGAAAATAAGCTCAATTACCGTAACATTCCAAATCGAGACACACTCTCAGTAGTCATCTGAAAGAACAGAAGCATAAGACCTTCGCAAGGAAATAACGGTCCCGGTAACTGTGTCCTCGAGACAAAAAGGCGAATTGGAGTATCCTGTTGATTTAGATTAAAATATCCCATTTGATCATTGATCACGAAGTGCAGGAACTATCTCAAGGACATACGCAGGGAAAAGGAAAAAGTTGCGGCATTTTGTCACTAATCGTATGTGGATCCCGGCACCAAGGTAATCGATCGCTAGAGTATTTTCAAAAGACGCAAGATGCAATGCACTCCGGTTGCATTTCAGAAGTATCGGAGAACCTTACATGCTGACTTAGCACATTAGACGCTAGGAATCAGAAGAAAGTGATGGACCGCGCAGAAAACAGAAGCGAAACAGCACGCAAAGTTGGTACATACACAAGCATCATTCTACGGACTTTAGAGGCTCAGAGCACATACTCTGAATAAGGTTCGCGTGAAAGAGATTAAAGCTCTCACATAGCCTGCCAAGTAAGGTCTCTTCCCAACCCCTCCCAGCCCTCACAAAGACTTAGAGTTGCATGCGGATGGATTGCAAAATAGCTGTCGGCTCCTTTGTGAATGCAGCCCTTCCCTAAGAAATAACAATTACTTTAATCATCGCGCCCTTCTACCCTCTCAGACTCCTCCACAAAGACTGAGTTATAGTTCGCGTTCACTTACTTAGTTTTCGTCAGTAGAATGTATTTCGCTAGTAAATGTCGAGATAATGTGTGCGTCTTCTCCTCTCGGACCAGTGTCGCTACCAGGCCACGTTCCTAAATAGCTTGACAGACTATTGCTGTCCCACAACCGGCACCAATGTCCTACAGCCAACTTCGGTCGATGGCACTGCCGATAATCCTCCCAGCCGAAGCTCCGTCGTCATCGTCTCCGATGCTGGCCACCAGAACCAACGCAAACACACACTGACAATGAGAGTATGGACAAACGGGGACCAAACTATTCCATCACTTTGGATCCTAACAGCATCCCTCCGAGACTTCTCAGAACTCTAATACTTAACTCTCTCTCAAGGACACGACGCTACTCCTACCGTAGTAAGGTTCTACGTCCATTTCGTCGTGTAGCTCGTATTATGTGCGCTGCAACGATTGACGAAGTACTTGCATAGATCGAAGCTTATTTACTCCTAGCTCGGAAAGGCTGCTCTCAAACATCGTCACTGAACACCACGATCAGCAGGCATTCGAGAAACTCCGAATTGAAGTTGAGAAAATCAGGCTGAGCTCCATTTAATGACGACGCAGGATTGCGCCCTACTTCTTTTGGCAGAAACCATAGGCTGCTTGGCACAGGGTTTCTAGACTTCCTCTTACACAAGAAAAGACTAAAAGGAACATTTCCTTTTCAAGTAACGCGAAGAGGGACAAAGTGAGAAGGAAAAAAAACGAGACTTCACGAGCTCTCTTGCGCAGCTGAAAAGGCCGAGACTAAACATTACCTGTGGTCGCTACTTCCATCGCCCTTCCGCTTCTCTCTCCCCCTCTCTCTCGCTCTCTCGCTCAGAGTAACTACACTGAATAATACCTATCCAGGTACTCGCACGCGCGAACAACCACAAGACATCGATTCTACAACTTGCACAAAAAGCAATCTCCAGGTACGAAAAGTAACGCTCCAGCTACACACTCAACACAGTCGCGCCTCAGCTGCCCGGGTGTTGAACTCAATCAGCGTCCTCCCTCCTTTCTGCTGTAGCCCTAGCTCATCATCATCAACTACTACCACAACATCATCTCACCCTCGGATCCCGCTGAGCAATTCAGAATCCTCATCATAGCCACCTTCTTTCCAACCTATCCCGAAGAAAATTCCCACGCGGTATGTCGGCGCGTGACACCAACGCACAACTACAACAGCGGCCGCGATCCCCTTCCTTACAAGGTGCGCCACCGAAAAACAAATTGGGATGGATTTCTTTCCCCTGGAGAACCAAGGAAGCTAGCTCGGCAAGTGCTTACCCTGCGCCTCGGCGGTGCTGTCCGGGCAATTGCGGCGAGACAAGGCGTGCGTGAAGACGACGACAACGACGACGACGACAGAAACAAGCACAGCGACACCAATGGACAGCTCGGTCACAGCAGCAGCATGAGCGTGAGCATGAGCATGGCGCTTCCGCTGCTCCCGTTTCAAGCTGCTTGCCTCGGCGGCAGCAGCAGCAACAGCAGCGGCGACGACCACAAGCAAGAGCACTCCTCCGGCATTTCTGTAAATTTCATTGCCGCCGCTGCCTCGCCATGCTAAATAGCTTCCTACCGTCCTCCTCTTCGCCCTTCCCTCCGTCGCCTTCCCCCCGTCGTCTGCCCTGGCTGGCCCGGAAAGGAAAAGAAAAATGCTCCCGAAAGAAAAGTAATGGAAGCGGAAAGATAAAGAAGCGCGATTCTCTTCTTTATTCTCGCCCTGGGGGCTCGTTCGGGGGCCTTTTTCCAGTTAGGAGGGGGAGTTGCGGGGAAGGTACCTCCTGGAGTGGGAGGCTGGTAATTGGCTCTCCTTGCTACCTCCTATTTGCATGTGTCTCTTGGTTATTACGTTGTAAATCCGGTCAAGTGTGTGGTCAAGGGAGTCTTATTTCAGATATTCAGCCAGGTATACGAAGGATAATCTTATGTCTTTTATACTGCTTCCAAATTTTAAACTTTCTCATCTTATCTTTGGATAGTCTTGTTTTTGGATATCAGTAGATTTTATACAAAATTTGTTTTAGTTTTGTACAAGCATTGTGTAATTTGAATGTTTATATGAAATGCCTTATTTTGTCTTTAATCCCTAAAATAAAATAATGAGGTAGATTTTTGGCATACATTATTGATAAAAAGGTGGTATTAGAATAGGATCAAAACATGGGGCCTAAAGCTTACACTAACATTAAACTAAAGTTTACATTGACCTTCTACATCCTGCACTATTCTTTGGTACTTCAAAATCTATTGATGCATCATTAATAATTCACACATTTTTGAAAAAACAATTCTATAAAGAAAGATTTATTTTTGAAGGAGGAATCCAACTATATAAACTTGTGGAAATATAATGTGGAAATGAATGGGGGGAAATCCAAAAAAATTGACTACATAGATAGAAAGATTATAGAAATTAAAGTGAGAAAAAAAAGTTTTTCAAACTCTACTTAATTAGGTCAATAAATTTGAATTCTTCTCAAAATAAGATTTTTGCACTATATGTGATTTTTTTAAGAGTGCTCTATTGGCATTAGAAAGCACGCTAAAATTTGTCTACAATAGCTTTGAAGTTGCTTATATCTCAAGGACAATTGTTAATTTGTCATTTAAGCAATTCATAATGCTAATATAAAAAAATCTTAAATAAATGTTAGGATTGACTAAATCAAATCTAAAATTTCATTTAATCTTACAAAGCTACTACATTAGTGATAGGTACTATTAAAAATCAAATCAATTCTTAAGTCAATAGGTGCATTTTATATTTCCATTGGACAACTATTGTCTTTGGTGTCTTTTAAAGGTTAAGGGCTAAAATAAAGTCTCGATTAAGAGATTTGAAATATTAAAATTAAATATTTTTGCTAAGGTGGTGAACACGCACAAAAAGGTTCTTTCTATACAAGATGTGGAAATCATAAGTATACAAGTAAGGCCAAAAACCCAAAATATTCTAATGATCAAACCTTCATGCAAAAATTGAAAACGATTTAAAACTTAATAGTAGATACACGGTTCATATATATATATATATATATATATATATATATATACATGCTGAAAGAAAATTCAAGCCATTTGGAACTTTTAGGAAGACTTTTCTTGGAATTTCAAGTGTCAAGTACCAAATATATTTTAACATTGTCATTCTCAAACTTTTAATATTTCACCTTCTATTAGGCCTCGAAAATGATCTTTAAAGCACCTCTACCCACAATTTCTTTTAATAAATTCTACTTTCAAATCAATGTAAACCCAAGCCTAAAAAATCCTCATTCATTCATTGGGCATGTTGTTTTGCATAATCAATACATTATTTAGGTCCACCCACATAACATGGCATTATAGATTCTTCATTTGGGAATTTTTTTTAATTTATCTAAGGAATCTTTGTCATCTCTTTCATTTTCCATATTTTTGTAGCGAGCAATTTGCATTAAATAATGTTTAGGAAGTACTAGCACATGAATATAGAATCTATGAGTTCACGAGCCTAAGAGTCCATATTATAAGCACCTTCTAAAGTTACAAGTCCCTATTTTATAGACTCTTTCTATATTATAAAGTACCTATGTTATAAATATATATACTATAAATATCCACTTCAAATAGTTGCAATTACCTACCTACAATTAAGTTGAAGGCTTGTAGGCTCATATCTTTGTTGTCATAGACAAACATTGTTGTTTTGCAAAATGACCTCATAGTTGGGAATTATCCTACCCTTTATAACTACAAAATTTTCTCAAACACATTCATTTTGAGATTGATTCAAATTACCCTTGATCTTCCAAAGTTTCAAAAATTCACAATGATTTCAACTTCCTTTCAAATGTTTTGCAAAATATATTATTTCATAAATCCAATTGAATTCATCTAAATATAAAATATAACATTGGAATAAGTATCAATGTATTTATCTATTGTGTTCAAATCAAATAGAGTAGAACCACCTATAACCAATTGGCACCCCATAGCCAACCTATTGATGGATGTATTTCCAACCAAGTCTAGAATGTATTTTTTTCTCATTTTTAAAGTTGGGACTAAAAGTTCATGGCACATGTCCTAAAGTAGTGTGCAAGAAAGTAAGGAGTGAGTAAAAAAATAGTTGTTTGTGTGATTGAAATTAGAAGACGGCATTGGGTCTAGCACACCTTTTGCCTTTCAAAACTCAAAATAATTTCAATTCATGTGATAAAATTACCAAAGTTTTTGTAATCCACATCATTTTTATGTTTGCATCTTTGAAAATATTTGTTTTGCCTTGCAATACACTTGATTATGTCTAGAATACCTTAAATGATCGATTATGGGTCATTCTACCTTACATAAAGTCTTTGTGTTTTGCTATGGATTTCCATTGATTTCAAAAATCAATGAAAGAAGTTTGATTGGGAGGGCCTTAACTTATACAAGATGTTAAATCCTATCATTGAAGGTAGGCCCAGTAGGGTAAATTTTGGGTTCTCCGGGATAAAAGTGAAAAATAGCCCCGTATTTCTAGCCGTATTTAGGATATATTCTCAACCACTAATTTGGGGTTTCTCATTGCAAATATGAATTCAAAATTGTTAAAAAAAAAGATTTGCAAAAAACTTTAAAAATTCAATGTTTTCAACCAAGTTGAATCCACCTTGTTGGGCCCACCTTCAATCGTAGGATTTTTTTTTTTGAAACCCAGAGTTTATTCCAAGCAACAATTGTAGGATTTCATGTCCTCCTTAACCCCTCATCGCCACAGGGGACAAAAAGTGTCCAAATATGTTTTCAGAACATTTTCAGCATCTTTTTTCAACACTAAAACTTTATAATCTTTCAATCTATGCGGTCAATTGACTTCAAATTTTAACCACGTCATCTACAGCATGCACACTACAAGATTGTACAATTAAGATCTTCATAGCTTAGTCGCATATAGACTTATGCAGCTTGAAAAGTAAGCAGTTTTTAAGCACAGGTGGACTTCCGGCGAGAGGGGTTAACTTATTATTCCATGCTAATCTTGGAGCACAAAGTCCTTCCATAGCTCACCTCCTCAACAAAGAAGACAACAATCATGTGAAAACAGGTCTCATAACTAAATTGCAGCCTGATTTCCAGCGAGGAACGTACATAATGTTTTCCAATGCTCCATCTTAATTTTCATGCCTGTTTTGGAAATAATATTTAACACTTGATCACCATAAGGCAGGCAATTCATGTGTTTGAGCCCTCTGTTTTAAAGTTTTTTTAAGGACCTTTTTTCTTCTTCTGTTTAGTCATTTCAACCTCATAACCCAAGTGTGGCAGCTCAATCAGGGGAATCGGTGATTGTCAACTGTTGTCCATGTGTTTAAAAAAACTTTAAAAAAAATGTTTGTCAACTACAGTCGGTTGATTCTCAATATTTATCATTCTTTTGGGGTGTTCTACAGTGGGTATTAAATATTCTTCAAATTTTTTTATTTTTTATTTTTTATTTTTTCTTCAAATTTTGAATAGAAGAAATCATACAGTAGATCATTGTTTTCCCTACATAAGCCATAAAGGTGGTATAACTAATAGTAACTTAATAGGCAAAAAAAGTAACAGGAGAAAAAGACTGGCTGAATCCACTCAAATCAAATGAATTTGTACAATAACTCATTGGTAATAAATCAGCTTGGAGTAAGTTTATTTTCACTAACTTAGGGCTCTTTTTAGGTCACCTAACAGGAAGTCAGAGACAAAAGAAAGATTTGTGATTTTGTACAATTGCAAATCACCTTGGATATGGCTGCCATGTTGCTAACTTTTGTGTGAATCATTTAAGAATCATTGGATTTGAATAATCAATTTGCATGATTTCTTTCTTTTTTGGCTTTTTAAAGCCAATTTGCATGATTTTTTTAATTTTTTTTTGGAACCCCAATTTGCATGATTTCATGGCTACCATGCTACTGGTGGGCTGGCTGGCTTGAGCAGGTTTTCACCCAAGCGAGCAAATCACGAGGGAACAATGCTTATTACTCTTGAGGAGTTGAAAACTTGAAATAAGCTTTTTAGAATAGTTGTTGGAGACCGTATTTGTGTGATTTGAGTGATTTGACTATTTGGGTCACTATGCACTATGTATCAGTAGAGTACATTTGAAAGTTTGAGAAGCATAACTCTGGGTCAGTGATTTTTTTTTTTCATTTTGGAGAAGGAGCCAATTGTTTCTTCAATACTTAGGTCACTGATCTCAAAACAGATTCAGGGTTTTTAGTCAAATGTTCATTTTTGAAAGATTTTTTAAAAATTTACAAAGGGCATGAAAAAATTAAGTAGAAAATGAGCGAAATTTAGCCAGTTTTGGGATCATTGCTTAGGTGATACTTGGATGATATTTGGTGATATCTAAATGGAAACTAGGTGATGCCCAGGTAAAAATTGGCTACTCGCCTCAAATTGCAATAATAATTTGGCTATTTTGAAACAAAAAGATGAAAGTTTGTTTTACATGAGATAAAAAACATCTTTTAGTTGCAGTCAAGTAGCAAAAAATTGTGCATAAAAAAATGTTTCTCTAGATGGCATTGGTTTTGTTGTCTCTTTTTTTTGCCTTTGAAATATATTGTTTCATTATGTGCCAAAAAAAACGCTATTCTAGATGCCATTGGTTTTATTGTCTTTTTTTTTTGCCTTTGAAATATATTGTTTCATTATGTAATGTGCCAAAAAAAATTTTAAATCAGGAGGATTTACATTAATGCTATATAGAGGCACACTTAGGGTTTTCTATCTTAAAGGTTGCTTTACACTAGGGTCAATGTGAAGAATATAAAAAATTATGAGCACTATTAGTAATCAAATCACATCATTTTAAAGCTCTTAACCAATATGAGTGATGAATTTTTTTGGTTTTCTTGGATTGGCTCCAAGTATAAGTAGCCTCATTGTAGAGGAGTCCAATTGGGATTAAATGGTTGCTTTAGTGTAATAGAATGATTGAAAGTTTTCATTTTATTCTCTCTTCGAAGGTGGATGCATGGTTTGATGTGTCCATAACTATGTCACAATGTTGATTTCACGGAGGGGTATGTATTTCAATGTAAATGCCACATAAACTAATATAGCTCATTGTGCTATTTTGGTATAAGAAAACACATAAGAACTTGATAAAGAATATGTCTATACATTATTTTAACAACCAATGTCCATCAACATTGATTTATAGATTGTTAAAGATAAGATTATGGAGTTGTCATTGTCATTGTAGTAGTTAATTTTTAAGCATATGGAGTTCTTTGAAAATATAAAATACAAAGAAATGTTTTATAGTGACTAATGTAAGAATAAACGAAAATATCCTTGATCTAAAAATGAATTTTTAGTGACAATATCACTGTATTTCAAAAGGCTACGAACTTTTGTAGAATGAAAATTAGATTTAGTCTTTGGAAGTCACTTTCTAATGGATTTAACTTTTTCTTTCTTTCTTTTACATAGTATATTTGAAGTTTTAAATGAGCATGTTTTCCAGTCAACTACTTATGAAAGCACTTCTTAGATATATGTTGTTGGTGTAGGACAACTTTGTCATTAAATAATACAAAAATCAAATGTTGAATTATTTTTGGTAATTCAAGGGGCTGATAATTTAATCTTTAGGTAAATGTACAATCAATTTTTTGAAAAAAAAATGCATTGAAAAAACTTTGAATCAAATGTCAATCTGTTGTTTGACCATCTACCATCAAAAAACAATTTGATGACATAGTGAAGGAATTATTTCATTGACATCTTATGCTAATGGAAGGTGGAGAGGTCATTTTTACAATAAAATTCATTGTCCATCATGAATCTTCAAATGTTATGGGATACTTTGAAGATGAGAGCTTGACCATTCATTGTCAAAATGTAGGAATTGATTGTCTATAAACATAAATAATTTAACTGAGATTTTCTTCTACTTTTGTATATTGTTTTTCCCTTGCAATGGAAATTGTCTATATGTAAAAAAAAATTAAATGTAGGAGTTGTGTGTGAAGTAGAATTTCTAAAGTCATTTAGGCATAGTAGGACAAGTTTTTTCCAAAAAACTTTGGACTAAAAATAGTTGGGAAACCAAAATAAATTTCATCTCTAAATCCTTTTGTAATTTTGAGCCACCGAAACAAAACTTGTGGATAAAATTTAGAGAGGATGTTTGAAGATGTAAAAGAAAATGTCCCTTCCAAGTTCCAACTCCTCTATGAACTTTGTCTACAACTTTTGATTCGTGGCCTCAAATCTAAAAAGAAACTGAGATGAAATGCAACTTGGTTTTTTTATTTTTCATAGTTCAATTTTTATGGAAAATATTATTTGATTATATTTAAATGAAGTCTAAAATTTTGTTTTGAACACAATTCCTACTTTAATTTGACTATAAGCAAATGATTTCTTGCAACTTCTAATTTACATATCCACCTTGGTTGTTTTACCTCCTACCACTCTTCTTATATAAGTAGGTTGTTTTCTCATATCCTCCACACATTAAGTGGCTTTAGAAGCTATGTGAGAGACTCATGCATAAAATTAATAGATGTGTTAGGATAAACAACCTAGGTTAAAGGCTAGATGAAAGGTGAAACTACAATTATTTATTTATTCAAAAAGATGAATTTCAAAAATTCCTTTTTCAAGTGGTGAACATCAAAAAATTTAATTAATTAATTATTCATCTCAGCAATGGTGAAGTTATCCTACACCTATAATATTTGTGAATTTATGAAGGCTCTCTTTAGGTGATTAATTAGTGAATCGATTTGTAACAACATTGAGACACAAAACCATACATCCACCCTCTAGGCAAATGCAAAGAAAGGCAATTAAATTTAAGATTACTTATTTTATAAAGTATTCATTTCATAGGACTTTTAAGGGGTATAGCCCAAATGCTCCATAGGATGAAGGGTCCCTCGGAAACCAACAAATAGAGCATCTATAATGGTCTTTTTATTCACCTAAATTAGTTCTAACATTTTTTTGTTTGCTAAAGGATGCCGACCCTCTAAGACTACATCATCAATTTCAATATTCTTTCATTTGTATATTTTATTTTGCCCCTAAATAGGAATAGGAATTATTTAAAATACGAAATCACATGTATATCAAAAGTAAAAATCATTTAAATAAAATACAAAGTATGATTAATTTCCAAAGGACTAAGGCCATTCTTTTTGGTGAAAAAACTACTCAAAATTGCCATTTCCGCAATGTTCATCGAAAAAAATGAAAAAATAATATTTTTCTTAGAATCTAAACATAAGAGAAATCTATGTGGTAAAAATTTTATGAAGTTTGACCCTAGAGATTGGAAGATAATAGCATTCAAAGTTGGAAAATAAAATAAAATAATTAAATAGAAGTAAATTCAAGATTGAAAGAAAAATTAAACCATTAATATCTCTAAGATGGAACTGAAACACAATACTTCTAATGGTGAGATTGTTCTAGCAAGAAAATTTAACATTGTCAAATAATTTTTAAAAGAAATTGTGAACATTGTACTTAAGAATGAATCTAACAAGAAGATGCTTAGATTGCCTTCAAAATAAGATTGTTCATAACTTTCACATTATTGATTCCATGGAATGAATTTAAGGCTTCACATGTAGGGAAAAATAAGATTTATAAATATAAAAAAATAATTTCAAATTTTTATGGACTTTTCTTTTTGTTTGGCAAGGTAAAAATTATGTTGAAGGTGGCATGACTTTATCTCTTGGGCACTGATGAAAATAAAAATTATATTTCCATTAAGCTAAAAGCATTTTCTATTTTATGAATTTAAGAAAAAATCACTTAAAATTGAGGTTACATGAACCTACCCAAATTCTCAATAATCCTAAGGGAAGGAGGATTTTGAATTAGACTTTTGAGGCAAAACAAATTATAAAAGGATTAGGATTTAGACATCAAATCTTCATTTCTAGAATTTTTCACTTTTTTCCCATCTCCACATGAACTCATTAACAACCTTACGCAATAATCATGAAGCTAATTGTATTGTTAAAAACAATCAAAAATTGCTTTTGCAATATCCTTGGATTTACTTCATTAATTTTGTGTACCCTTGGTAGTAAACTCTTGAAAATGCTCATAATCCGCATAGTAGATGCTAGCTCTCTTAGGGATTTAAAATCTAAAATTTTCACTACTAATGTATATTATAATGAAGTCCATCTTAGAGTTTACAAAAATTCTAGGTCATTCCATGATTGAAAAAACAAAAGGCTATAATTATAGGCTAAAAATTCATTTGCAATAAAAAATTAATTTCTTTAGGAATTCTTCAAATTTTCAAATAATGGAGTAGGAATTTCACTCAATTAAATTTAGTTCTTTGTTGCACTCAAATCTTAAGAGGTTATTTTAATGGCAAAAACTAAAATCTAGAAGAATAAGGTACAAGTTGCCAATTTACACTAAAATAATATTTTATTGTGATTCGTTGTTAAAACATCATTTTTGTTGAAAAATATTATTAGCATAATGGGGTAGTTTCCATCACCATCTATTTGTAAATATATTAAAAGAATTCTAAAAAAACTTCAATGAAAAACCATAGTCTTTTGTCTAAAATTATGCAATAAAAATCATTCATACTTGAGTCACTTTTTGGCTTCACATGCCTTTTAGGGCTAAAATGGCTATATTATCCATGCCCTAAAAAATTGTTTTTATCATGGTTTTACATCCAAGAATAGAAATTGTTATTGTGATTGTCAAATCATTCTAATATTATCACTCAAAACTTTGATTGTGGTCACTTAGTCATCCTACAATATCTTGAATTTTATTTATTCACTGGTAACTAGCTTAGATTGGGGCTTAGTTTGAATGCATGACAATAATAGGCCTATTCCTACTACTTCAAATGAACAAAAAAAAATGTCATGGAGTCCTTCAAACCTTAGTCAAAAGGAGTTTTTTTATTTTTTATATTGGATTGTAAATTTAGTTTGAAGCAAATGCCTATTTATAATATTAAATACTATATTTAAATTCAATTGTAATGACAAACTAACACTCTGGAGCTATTTAAATTCATCAATGTAATTGAGAATGTCATTCTAGCTTGCCATATAGGAAATATAGTCTTATGCAATGCAATATAACAAATCTTGAAAATGTTTAAGATCACTAAAATATTACCTAGAATCCAACATTTCAAATGTGTTAAAAAAAATCTTAAACAAAGGTAATCACCTAATTTTATAGGACAAGCCATCAACATCTAATGCCTTGCCTTACTAAAAGTAACAAGGACCATTATAAAAATCATGTGAATGAAAATTGATGAAGATCTACATCATTTTAAGTATTCAAAATTGGCACTTTTATGAGTATGTGATTGTTTATAAGAAGTGCATATCATATTGTAGAATTTATCTAAATTTATTTTAGTTCAAAATTTAGATAAGGGATGTTAGATTTGTATCATACCTAGGTGGTGGTCCAATGGATAGATGATGCTTGATTTATAAGTTTAGTTTGAGTTAGGGTTTTCAACCAAATGATTTGAGAGAATTTTGTTCTTTTACGCACTTTCTCTTATTTTCTCTTCTCTTCTCTATTTCTCTATCTTCCAAATGATTTTAATGTCAAACTACTAGTACAAAGGGTGGTTTGGAGACACCAATATTACAGAGTTCTTATGTCATGAATTATCAATAATAATTGTATGATTATCATTGGGCACAACTTTCATATTGTATTCATTCATTTAAAAATATTGTTACCACATGATAATGACATTCATTAATACCATGCAATGTAGGCATATATCAATTCTTATTTAAGACATATAAAATTAGTGTGATAATCATTAACATCATATCTGTGCATAGTTGTTGCACTAATATTGCATTTTTTAATCTTTTACAATTTTAGTTAATTGAAAAGCAAGAATTGTACTGAATATAGAAATCCAGACCTCATTTTGGGATAGTAGAATAATTGTTTTTAGAAAAATTTGGACTACAAAAATTTGGTAAACCAAACCAAATTTAATCTCTTGAAATCGGATTGAGATTTAGAATCTCCAATCAAAATTATGAACAAAGTTTGGAGACCAGTTGGAAGGGACATTTTTTTTGACATTTTAAAACAGTCTCTCTGAATTTTGTTCATAACTTTTTAATAAATACCCCAAGTTTCAAAAGGATTTTTGAAAATGAAAGTTAACTTGATTTTAGAACTTTTCTTAGTTTAAATGTTTAAAAAAAAAATTTCTATTATGTCCAAATGGCTTCCAAAGTCTTATGACTTTACAAAGCAAATGAAACACAAATGAAAAACTACATATATAAAATTCTACATAATACATGAGCACGAGTAACTATACATGGTGCAAAGGTTAAGAACCTTATTCCTCTATCATGAGGTCCATGGTTCAAATCCCATTGGTGTTAGCCGCCCAAATGGTGAGTTGATTAGGTTCCTTAGGTGGTATTGCCTATCTAGCAAGTAATTTAAAAAAATATATTTTCAAAAAACTTTAAAAAACTTTAAAAAAACCTAAAATAACAATGATATTATAGTCATGGATTGGCCTTGTACTACAACATACATAAAATACATGACAAAGATAATATTTTTTGTGCATAATTTGTGTCTTTAGTGCACTTGTAATTAATGTATAGAAGTTGAATAGTTAGTATTGATTACAAAATAATGCCAATTCTTTGGAGTAATTGTATATTGTTATGACGCAATAAATTGTAAATAAGCATGCACACCTATGAAATAATATTAACTACACAATATTCATTGACAATCCATAGGTTCTAAACTTTTTGATGATGGTCCTTTAGGGGTTAACAACATACTGCATAGTGGGGTACAATTCATTTACAAATTTTGACATACCCAATGAAAAAAGTTCCACAACTGCCAACTTTGACACCCTCTTGAAGGTTGAAAAATTGGTTTTTTGCGATGAAATTTCTTAACAAGATCATCTCTATATTTATAATACATGTGCAAATTTTCATGACCAAAAAATTAAAACAAAAAAGGTATTCAAAGTCTACCAACATATGTAGTTGTAAGAAAAATTTTACTCTTGCCAACTTTGCCACTGTCTCAAGGATTGAAAAAAGTTTTTCTAGCCTTGAAATTTTTTTTCTCACAAAAACATCTCTATGTTGATATAATGTGTGCCAAATCTCAAGTTCAAAAGGCTCACACCTAAAAAAGATACATGAAATATACCAATGTGTATAGTTGTAAAAGTGCTTTTTCCAACCCTTGGTATAGTGTCATATTGTCATTTTGTTAGTCAAAGTTTGACACAAATGTAAGAAATCATTCTCTCAACTATACATTTTGGTTGATTTCAAATATATTTTTTGGGGTAAACCTTTTAAATTTAAGAATTGGCACACATCTTACCAACATAGAGTTAATTTCATGACAAAAAATTTATGGTAAATAAACATTTTTCATCCCTTAGGTACGTGTCAAAGTTGGCAGTAGTGAAATTGTTCCTACAACTACACATGTTGGTAGATTTCGAATATCTTTTCTTGTATAAATGTTTCGGCTTTGAAATTTGGCACACATATTATCAACATAGAGATGATCTCATGACAAAAATATCATGGTAAAAAAACTCTACATTAAGCACAATTCTTGCTTTTCAATTAACTAAAATTGTAAAAGATTAAAAAAAATGAAATGTTAGTGCAATAACTATGCACAAACATGATGTTGTATGATTATTACACTAATTTTATATGTCTTAAATAAGCATTGATGTTGCATGAAGTCAATTCTCCATAACTAAAGTAGTGAAGTTGTACGTTTCAATCATGCATAGTTATCATGCAACTTTAGCACTTCAATTTCAAAAATCAATGACATGCCTAAATTACATGGTATTAATGAATGTCAATATCATGTTGTAACAATATTTTCAAATGAATGATTGTAATATAAAAGTTGTACCCAATGATAATTGTTTAATTTCTATTGGCAATTTGTAACAGAAGAACTTTGTCATGATGAAGCTCCCATGTAGCTTTTGCAACTACATTTGCAAAAAATTCAATATGTTGACTTTACTAACAATTCATGAACACAAAGAGATTCTAGATGATTTTTTATATTGAACTTGTTATGACTAAATTTGTTTAACTCCTAAAAGGTCAACTTGCTAAATTTAGCAACATAGCAATTTTGAGCAAGTATGTGTGATTAGAGATTTACATATTTTGGGCCCAAAATGTATTAGGTGGGGACAGGGAATGTCTTTGATGTGCCCTAAAAATGAGGACATTTGGAAATAAAAATAAAAAGTTATGGCCTAATATGTTATTTTTTTCTATAAACAAGCACTTACGACATATAAAAATTATCACTTTTTCCAATATTAAAAATTTGAAACTAGTTCCTAGACTAATGCATAAGTGGAAAGCTTTGAATCATTCCATTTTGATCAATGAGTTGAAAATTATGAGGAGTTTTTGTTTGCAGGCAATTAAAGATTCTCTACTCTAAAATAAACTTTGAAGTCCATTATTTTACTCAATTTTTTATTTTTTTTGAAAAATAACAAATTTGTGGGATAAAGATTGTTTATGACAACATCACAACCATTGGAATTGGCATTTTTAAATTTTATGACTAAAGGTCATTGCAAGAAACACTTACCGATTTTGTCTCAAAATGGCCTATTTCCATGAGTCCTGTGACTTTTGGAATAATTTTTTTTAAATAAGATAAAATATGGATAATTTGTAAGGCATTAAGAATAGGATGTTTCCTAAAATTCAGATCTAAGAAAATTTACTTCTAAAATTTATGCACAAAAAAAGGACAATGGAAAATACAAAGAAAGTAGATACTTTTATCTTTGATTTTTTTTAAATAGTAAAAAAAATTTAATTTAAAAAAATAAAAAATAAAAATAAAGGTTCTTCTTCTCCAATAAATTTCGTCTTCAAGAAAAATATTTTTTGTTTTATACAAGTGTACCTTGGTAGTGCACTTTGAGCACATGTGGAAGTTGGACAGTTTAATATTTTCAAGAAATATATTTAGAGCTTGTGTAACTATACTAGAGGTCCTTGCATGCCAATTTTCAGCTCAAAATTTTCTTTTTTGTGTCAAAAATAGGACTACCCCCCCCCCCCCCCCCCCCCCAAATGGCCAAGGTAGACACCCAATTGGGGGCCATTTAAAAATAATAAAATAATATTTTTTAAATTGAAAAAATTACAAAACATGTAAAACTTTTGTGTACACCTCCACTACAAATTTTAAGTCAAAGGAAAAAATATGCAAAAGTTATGAGCAAAAAAATTCCTGGTGAAGGTCAAGGGGACAAAAAAGGACACGTGTTTCTTGCTATCACCCCTAAATTCTTGACAATTTAGTATTTAGAATCATTTTCTACTTATTTCTACTTATTATTTTTTCCAATGTGTTCTATAATTCTAAATGATCTAAATTTTTTCAAGCATGAAGCCAACTTGCCTTGAAGGATGAGTTCAAAGAGACACCACTATTTTGAACCTCTTTTCATGCAAATGCAATCTTGTGAAGTGTAATGCCTAGTTTTTTGTAGGACCCAAAAAAGGATATTTGTGAATTCAAATGCTAATATCTTGCAATCCACATGATAGAAATTTCTGAAATTTTCTCCATGTTTTTTCAAGTTAGTATACTATAAGATCTCATGATTACATGTGTCTAAAAAATGTTTTTTTTTTCAGAATTAAGAAATGATCAAGAATGCTATTTTTGGTGATTTTTTTTAAAATGAAGAAGACTCTTTGGTTTGTATTTGCATAACTTTTTTTTTCTACACCTCAAAATGATTAAAAAAAAATTGTACATCAATATCATAATGGCTTGTATCTATGGAAAAAAATCAGAGTTATTGGAGCACTTTTGAGCATTCCAATTTCAACATTTTCATGTCATTGTATGTACAAAGTACTACCTAACCAAACATCTTTCATCAATCTTGTCAACAATGTCATGTTTTCAAAAATTGTGTGATTTTATTGATCATCTATTTTAGGAGAGCTATATAAATCTTTTTTCATTGGTGTCAATCATCAAAATTATTCCACACAAATGATGAATTTTGTTTATTACAAGAGCAAGTCAAGAAAATAAGAGCTATGCTCAAACACCCCTAGTCCTTTAGGGATTAGGCATTTTGCCCATTTGAAAGTAGAAGGCTCAATAGTGGAAGATTTTCTACTACAATTAAAAGTACTCTTTATATAACCCCTCAAGGATCAAATGTCAATTCAAAAGACATTTGGAATTTGGGTAGGTAATGATGAAAAAAAATGGATCTTTAAAACAACTTCATACTAGATGCAAACATCCATGTCCTTTGTAGAAATACAAAAAGAATTTCAACCAAATATCTAGAGCAAAAGTTATGCTCTCTCTTCAATCTATGCAACTTAGGCAATTTGTGGATCTTTTGCTATATTCCTTGTCTATTTATGAAGTTGGCATGTATGTAATCAACATGATAAAACATGAAATTCTAGAAAAAGGTCTAATAATTTAAGATTTAAAAACACCATTCCAAAAAGGAGTCAAAACTTCATTAAATTTTTTTATTTTAAATCCACACATTTTGAATTTTTGCCTCTAAGTTTTTACCATCAAGACATCAAAATGAAAATTTGTTCATTATACATAAAATCATCAAAAAATGCATAGCATATTGCCAATTCATTTGTAAGTTCATTTGACCTCTTTGTATTGCAGGATAATTTAAAGTAAGGTAGATCCTATATTAGCTTCTAAAATTTTGCAAAAGTGTGTTTAATAAGATGTCATGATGTGACAAAAAGAAGCAACACAACCTATTTTCAATTTCCCTGACACACACACATACACGCCTTCATCAGAAAATCAGAAGCCATTGGATTTGAAATCAAAAGAATCCTCCCCCTCCAAGAAAAATCAACAGCCGTTAGATACATATACTAAATATAGATATGAATATTGGATATGAATATTGAGTACGGTGACATGAATATGGATACTGAATATAGATATTGGATATAGATACTGAGTATGGATATTGTATATGGCTATATGAATATGGATATTGAATATGGATACTCAAACTGGATATGAATACAAATACTAAATATAAATATAAATATAATAATGCAAATATGAATGCCATTCTCTTATCCTATACTGATTGTATAGAGGCCCACCTTTTCAAAATTATAAGAGGGGGTGGAGACGAGGGGGATCCAAAATTAATAAAAAATTTCATATTTAAATTAGATTGGAGTGGGGAGTAAGTGTGTGTGTGGAAATAATTAAAAAATTTGAGTTCATTGTGACAGTTTGTCACAATGATAATGAGTTCAAAAGAGGCAGTAATTGTTTAACAAGATGACATAATAGATGGTATAAAGGCAAATTTTACATAGAAGAAAATTCTTAAACGAAGAGGGCTTGATGTTTGTTGACTCCGTTTTGCAAGAATGAAAAGAAGTTTTTTACTTTCTTTAAACATTACAATCTTCCAATATAGGTAGTCAAATGGGCTCAAAAATTTTATACACATTTTAAAAATGTTCTAATATGATTTTGTATGGTTTAGGGGGAAAATGTTTAACTTTCAATTTTGGCCAATGCACAAAAAATGGCAATTTTTGACATATTCTCTTGGAAAACAAACCTAATCCTTTCTAATTGAAATAGATTTTAACACAAGCATTTGGCCAATCACAACAATCCAATGAAATTTATTTTTAGATTACAATGTCTTTAATAATCAAAATAAAATATACAACTTTATTTTAGTAGATCTTATAAACCTTTATTATCAATATATTTATAGACCAATAATTTTGGCACTTTCAAGGAACCAAAGCACTTTTCACCCTTTGAAGCTTTAAAACCTCCCAATCTCACAAGTACAAGACAAAACAATGAAATAAATTTTGAAGACAAACATACCTTTTTAAGTGATTGTTTTTAATTTTCATAAAGTACATAATATTTTTAATCATCTAATATTTATTTTTTTAGATAACAAAACTTTTATTTTGTTGCAAACTTTCACCATCACATAAGATGAATTGTTTTGGGCAACCATACCTAGTAATATACTTCCAATTGATTGAAAGTTGCAACCTTGTTGAAGCAATGTTATTTACAAAATTTGATTATACATAAATATTGATTATTTTTATTTATGATGAAGTTTTTGTAGAAATAATAGAATCTTCTATCTATATAAATTTTATACAATACTTTGAAAAATTTGAACTTTAATTAATGTTAGAAATAAAATTTTATAAAGGATATACAGAAAATTAAAAATAACCAATGGTTCTTAATCCAAATTAAATTAATCAATGTCTTCATATAAAAAAAAAGATAATCTATGAAATTTTAAGAGATATTAATCCTAGATGTTGTGAGTGTTTTTTCTTGCTTGAGTTTCTAGACTACTTTGAGATTTTTGTGGCATAAATTTCTCTTGGATCAATTGAACTAAAAATTTCATGTTTTCACATAACTTGTTGTTTTTAAAAAAGAAATTCAATAATCATGCCAAGAATTAAACTCATAGGCACTTGATCAAACCTTCAAGTATTTTGTGAAAGGACATTTGGCACTCTAGAAGTTTAAAGATAAATTAAAATAGAGTAAATAAAAGATTTTTAATTTTAAAAAATCCATTAGTTAAAAGTTTTAAAATGAGTGAATTTTTTTAAGTTTATTTACTAATATTCTTGTATTAATGTGGTAATCTTATGACTTTTACAATAACTATTGGAATGATATGAGACAAAGTCATATTTTTTAGATTTGATGATTAAGAATTACTCTAAAATCATATGTTAAAATTTAAGAGTATAAATTCATGAGTGTGGTCGAATTATCAAAAAATCTAATGCGAGCATCACAAAAACTCTAGCTCAACAAATAGACTCTATATAATTGAAGCTCTTAAACAACTCTCAAGCAAATACCATTACAACAATTACATTGTAACTTTTGCATCCTTTAAAATTATATTCAATCTTTAGAGTAGCCTAAGATTTATTGTTCTCTAATAAAGATTTCTAGACTAGATCTAGATAGTTAGGTGATTTCAAACATAAATTATTTTTTATTTCTTAGTAACCACATTAAAAAACTTTCACCCCTAAAACACTATTATAACAACATACCAATTTTAGGAAGCTCATTGCAAAGAAAGTTTTTATTTTTTTATTTTAAATTTTCAGTCAATATGTTGTTGAGGAATAGCTTTTAGGCTAGGCAACAATTCTCATAACATTTGATTACATGGTAAAAAAGTTATTGCATGATATGTAGTTTTCTTTGATCTCTAGGCAACCTAGGTAGGTCAAAAAATTTGAAATTGGTTTTGAAGACTTACATATATGTGGAAAGCTTTGAATCATTCCATTTTTATTAATGAGATGAAAGTTATGAGGAGTTTTAAATTGCAAGTGGTGATGGAATCTCTACACCAAAATAAACTTTGAAGTCTTTTATTTAGATCAGTTTTCAATATTTTTTAGAACAAAATTAAAAATTAGGGTATAGATTGTTTATTACAATATTACAACCATTTGATTGGTGTTTTTCACTTCCAAAAATAAATTGTTGTGTTTTGAATCATTCACTCCTTCATACTTAGTTACTTTTTTGTCCTATATGTTTTACAATTCTAAATGATTTAAAAATTTTCAAGGATATAACTTATCCAACTTGCTTTAAAGGATTAATCCAAAGAATCAACATCATTTTGAACATTTTTTCATACAAATGTGACCTTGTGAAGTACAAGTGCTTGGTTTTTCACAAGGCCCCCAAATAAATTTTCATCAATTCAGACGTTAATATCTTGTAATCTATAAGGTGGAAATTATTGAAATTTTTTTGCATCTTTTCAAACTAGTGTACTTCAAGATTCTATAATTACTTGTGTTCATAAATGGATTTTTTTCCTAAAATTTGATAACTGAATTAGAAATGGCAATTTTGGAGTGTTTTTGGTGAAAACATAGTGAAAAACCTGTAGGGGTTAACTACTCCATGAAGTTCTGAAATTGAATGATTAAACTCTCTTTTGTCTTAAATGGACACTAAGAAATACTTTGTCATGGAGAAAGAAATGCTCATTTGGATGTGCCTTGTCATCGTTGGGAAAGTCTTCGGATCCAAAGACAAAGTTGTAAAACCTCTATTGAAGTTATTTTATAAGAATATCAATGTCATCCAATGGTCCAATGGATCTTTGTGTGGACTCTTTTGAATAATGTATACTACAAATATTGCATTCTACATCTTGATGAAGACAACAATGTGTTTTCATTGGAAAGTTCATTATATATTTCTCAAATCTAAAGGACCAAGAAACATTTTAGGCATAAATTGTCAAAAACTTCCAATTTAGGGTAGTGAAAGAAATGAATGTAAAATACTATCAAATTTTAATATAAATCATAGTATACTACAATGAAAATGAGTGGAAAAAATTTAAAAACTTTGACCGTGTAGATTGAAATATTATAGCATTTGAAGTTAGAAAAAAACCTTTTTCTTACCTACCAAATAAGATGTAACGTACTTGAATTCCTCCTTGAATAAGAGTTTTATACTATACTTGGGTTTTTTTGACAATTGCATGTTTCCATTCTATAGTAATCTAGTTATAGTGTATACCTACCACATTTCAAAGTAAAAGAGAAGTTTTGCATATACTGCCCACGGCTATATGTTTTGTCCCACCAACTATAGGTTGCATAACTTCTTATCCAAATGCATGGTAAAAACAAATGATATTTCTAACAAGGTGGTAGATGTCTACACCTATCAAATTTTTTTCTTAAATTTTCAAAATTGACTCTATAAAAACCTACCCAAATTTTCAATCAATCATTCAACAACTACTCAGTCATGAGAGGTAAAGTCATTTTTTAACTTTGGTAGTTACATTTTCTCATTAACAAATTTTTTTTTATAAATTTCAAACAATAGTGACATTCTCTTAGTAATTCAAACAACAAGAAAATTCATTAAATTCGTCAACAATTGCATTAATAATTGCACTTCACCTAATTCAACTCATTCAAAGTAATTTAGAAATTATTTAATTATATATTGAATAGGCTTGGGAATTCTATCATGTGACAAACAAACTTTAAGTCATATATGATCTAATGGAAATGAAATGAAGTTGTATTGTCTTTCAATTCAGAAAGTAATTTAGCAATGATGTTGTCATCAAAAAGTTGGAAAGTTTTCATTTTTATAGATAAATTTGATAACCTATCTTTTACAGTTTGAAGATAGTTTCATGAATAAATAGAATTTACAAAAAAAATACATATCTGAAAAAGTTACCTAGCTTAGTTTAGTCAATATAATAAACTTGGTTTCAAAGTGACATTCTAGATTTGACTTTAGTGTTATATTTTCAATAATACTATGTATTTTTGCAAAATACAAAAATAAATTCTATAGATTTATTATACAATTAAATTTTCAAATTGATTTAATTACAATATATCCTCAAAAGAGATGTTTATTCCAATATATTGAATTTCTTAAAAGATATAAGATTGATATCAAGGTGCAAAAGATATTTGTTGTCATGTTTTATAAATTTCATATTTATTTAAAAATACATGCACTTGTTCTCATTCAACATCTGAATATTCTTAAAGATTAGAAAATAATAAATAAGTATATAAATATAGTCAAATTTAACTTAAGTACAACAAATTTACTTTTGAATCAAATTAAAGGTCTATTCATACTTCTTTATATTTGATATAAAAACAAATTTAATAAATAATAAATTAAAATTTTCCTTTATATCAATCTAATTTATTTTGATAAATTTTATAAAATACATTTGTCCTAACAAATCAAATATTTTATTGTCATTAAATTATAACTATGTCTTCTAGACCTAGCAAAATATTTGAAAATTTTATGCCAAATATTTAATCGAAGTTGGGGGAAAAATTTATATAAATGCTGCAAATGAAAATGTTTCCTTAAAATAACATTTTCATCTATAAAATGTTTCTACAACCCTCAGATATAGATATAATAGTTTGCTACTACCAAAAGTTATAACTAATTGTACTAAATAGGGATGCTTGAGAGGTGCATTAGAGCCACCTTGCATATCCTTTCATCTTCATTTGGATTTTGAATAGTTGCCTTTGCTACTAACAACCATGAGTTTTCAAAAGCAACCAATGAAAGTTGAAGGAATTTAATTTGATGTATTAATTTATTAACATTTTAAAACATTAAAAATTATTCTTACTAATTTATTGCTCTTGAAAGTGCTATTCAACAAAATAGTCACAAATTAGGTCTATTAAGACAAAATTGTTGATAAATTTGCAATGACAATGAAAAGATAAAGAATGGATTTAGGTCAAAACTCAATAGCCATTTTTTGAATGACCTTTGGATTTATATATTGGCATATATAGGGTCCACTTTGCAACCATGAGTTGCCTTTGAGGCACCATGACTAAATTTAAATGAAACAATGGAATTAAACCATGACAAAAATGATTGAATGAAGTCCAAGATGGGAATAATGGATTTCAAAGTTGCAAGATTAAAATTGAAGCTCATAGTATCTATCCAATTGAAGAAGTTTAAAAGACTTTGAGGGAATTGATACAATCCTTTGAGGTCAAATTAATTCACAAAAAAAAAGCCAAAAAAAAATTTGGAATCAAGTCAAATAAGGTATGAGAGTTGAATTTTTTTGAGCCAATTTATATTTAATGTATTGATAGATTTAGGGTCCACTTTGTCACCATGGGGGCTATTTGAAGTCACTACTAAGAAAATGGTGGCATAGAGGTACAACAATAATGATAGAATTTCCAACTTATACAACTAAAGTTGAAACTTACCAAGATTACTATATTTTTTCAATTGAAGGAGTTGAAAAGATCTCTGAAGAAACTTATAAATACCTTTGAAGATGGATTCCTTTCCAAAATAAGTGCCATCTAAATTTCAATTCAAATTTGGATTTGAAAAAAATATGAAAGTTAATAGGGTCTACTTTGCATCCATAGAGTTTAAATTGTTGGGGGATTTGTATTGATAAATTTGGAGTTCAATGCTCTCTATTAGTCAACATGCACCTCCAAAGTTGAGTACAGTGAATTTACAATCACAAAGACTTCTACAATATGTCAATTGAATCCTAAAGACATTTTACCTTTAAAGGTCAAGCTTCATTAGATGTTTTTTCAGAGATTAGAAGATTGTCTCAGGCCCGTTCCCAATGCTGGAATAATCAGAATAAAAAATAATAATAATTAAAATTAAAAATTTTAATTTTTTTTTCAAAAATAATAATATTTTAATTATTTTATTGTTATAATCTGACGTGGCAGTCTTTCGGCCATGTCAGATCGCAGACGTGGCAACGTTCCCCAACGTTCCCACAATCAGGAACTCGCAATCTTGTTACTAGCAGAAAAAACATCTAATGATAATTATTCTTTCAAAACTTCATTTTACAAGTACATGTGAATGTGATGTTTTATATTTATTTTAAAAAGATGTGATTACATATCTTCTAATAGATATTAAAATTTCCAATTATTAGAAAAAACTTGAAATTACTATGAATTTGAAAATGAAAGTGAAAAAATTAATTTCAAATGTAGTTGATGCTCACAAAATTTACATATGTCTCTCAATTTATTGCAAGTGATGAATATCATGGTGCATAATTTTCATTCTATCCTTTAAAAATTAGATAATCAATATTCTATAGTTGTAAATTCATTTTTCTAAATTTGTTGTCAACATTGTAGATTTTATTTAATATTTCAAAAAGAAGTTCAATGCTTTCTAAGCTTCAAAATGGGATCCTCAAAACTTCAACCAAACATCACTAATTATACTAAAAAGAGCAACAAGGCCCTAGTTTTGAAATGAAAAATAAGTAACCTTCAATCTTCTTAAGATAAGTAATACTCAATAAGTTTTTATGCACCTAAGCTGTAGCATTTACTTTAATTGAATTCTATAAAATTCATAAATAGACAATCAACTATTCATTCATTCCATATACTCTTGATCAACACTTCAAGGAAAAAATCATATAATGAATACCTTCTATCTACTTCCAACTCCATGAATCAATATGTATAAAAAAACTACATAAGTAAGGGAGTCATCTTTTGATGAAAGGATAAATTGTATTATCATAAAAATAAATTGCCTTTATTTATAACGTCATGTATTCAAACAATATCTACTTGATCTATACAATGTGTGTCCACATGAATTAAAACACAGTAAAAACAACAAAATTAATCACTACAAAAGAATTCTTTTGTGCAATTTCAAAAATTGATTAAAAGGAATTTCTTCAAGAACAACAATTCATTTCAAAAGATGCTTGAGAAAATTGGATTTCAAATTTGTAAATTCATTCTTAAATTTAATGAAGGTTTTCATTAATCAAAGTCTACAAATTTTGAAATATGATTTAGGCATCACAAGTAGTGCAAAGACAAACAAAGACTTCATTTGTAATTTATGATTAATTCAATAATAATAGTTTCATATTTTCAAATCAATTGCATAAAAATATTATTTCAAAATTATAAATATCAAATATGTAATTAATTTTGAAAGGAATCTGTAATCTTATTTGCAAATATTGTTAATAACAAATAAAAATCACATCATGAAAATGTTGTGCAATATTCAAATTCTATAACTTTGGTTTACAAACTAGAGTGGTTAGAGGCTATGGTTTATTAGGCTATAGACAACTCTTTGAAAGACGTTTAGTACATTAATAAATTATACAATTCAAGGGACCGAGTTTTATATTTATATTTTCATTGAGAGTCTATTGGAATTTTAATTTGCAAGAACAAATTATCATGAAGACACAAAATTTTGAAACCTCTCATATAATCTTATAATAAAATTTGTTTAAAGAATGCCAATACAACATGCTAATGCTTTGATGAAATATGCCGAAGTTTAATTTTATATTTGTACTTTTATTATAAAGTTCACCTAATGATTTTCACTCATAACTACATCTAAAATTATAAATCATCATAAAAATGATTAATGTTAAGAAATAATGAACCTTCTAAAAAAGCTAAGATTTTAAGAAAATTCAACTATTTAGAGATGGAAATAGGTATATGTGATGATTTCATTACACATATATCTCTTTTGGAATTTTTTTAATCTAATAATATCATTTACAACCTATTCTTCTTTGAATTTTGTAGTGAATTGAGGTATTATAACAATGCATTAGTCTTTTATTAAATGCCTCATTTTAATTATGAAAGTTAATTTATTTTAAACGTTGATTTTTGTAGTAAATGATATGATAATCTATATATGTAAATATTCTTTTAGCAAAATAGTGTATTACAATTTAATCAAAGATCATTTGAAAAATTCCAATTGAAGTATTTGGAGGGCTCTTTGATTGCATGTAAATGTGTAAATATATAAAAGAAAAAAAAAATCAGCCCATAGAGAATCTTGCTAGTTTGTATCAACTTGTGTACCCTATTAACCCCTAAAGGACCAAACTATGTTTTTTTGGCAACATAGCAATTTGGGGCAACTCACTACATATGGGGTTTTTCTTTTTTTTTCTTTGAAATTTTCTCAAAATATGTGCTTAAGGAGTATATGTAAGGCCCAACAATTTTCATAACTTTTGACTACGTGATTAAAATCCCTTTTTGAAGAAAAAAAATTTTGAAATTGGTTCTCTAGATTTATATAAACATGGGAAGTTTTGAATCATGCCATTTGGATTAATGAGATGAAAGTTATGAGGAGTTTTAGTTTGGAGATAGTTTGTAGGAAGTTATGGAATGTCTACTCTAAATAAACTTTGAAGTCCTTTAATTAATTCAATTTTTAATATTTTTGAAAAGAAATTTAAAAAATTGGGTGTAGATTATTTATTACAACATTACAACCATTGGGATTGGCATTTCTCAATTCAATAAATTAAACGTTAACAATTCAATATCTTAAATCATTCTCTACGTCTTTCTACTTACTAATTTTTTTGTACATGTTGTACAATTCTAAATGATTTGATAATTTCTAAGCATGTAGTGAACTTGACTTGAAAAATTAATCCAAAGAGTTACAACCATTTTGGACATTTTTTCATACAAATGTGACCCTTTGAAGTGCAATTGCATGGATTTCTGATGGTAAAAAATGGATTTTTGCAACCTCAAACACTAACATCTTGCAATCTACATGGTGGAAATTTCTGAAATTTTTTCTACATACTCTCAAAGTAGTGCACTAAAAGATCCTATGGTTACATTATTCTAAAAATGTTTCTTTTGTAAAATTTGATAGTTGTTTTAGAAATGATAGTTTTGGAGCGGTTTTGGTGAAAACATAGTCAAAAACCTTTAGGGATTAAATTGGTGATTCAAATTTTTATTATTTTATTATTTTATTATTTTATATAATTTTTCAAAATGTTATTTTAATTCAATGTACTTATATATTGGCCATGAGTCAAACAACCTTCTACAAAATCTAGATTTGTAGAAGGGTAGTTAGGTAGTGCATTAAGCGGATTTTTATTCTATAAATGTTTTCAATTATTTTTTTGAAGACAACATTAAAGGATCCTAGTATGAAATTGAATATTTATGTCATATTAGTTGCAAGTACTTGCACTCAAAACTAGTTGAACACATCAAATTTCAAAAATGTCTCAATTAAAGAATATAGAATATCAATGCTAGATATAATTATAGTATCAAAATATTCCATGAAATGCATGATTGCCACTTCTTCAAAAGTGATCTCTAACTAGAGAAAAATAGACATTTTCTCCAATTCTATAAACTATTTTCTAATGAACAAATCAAGGTAGAATAACAGTACTTAACTTCTATCCATGACTAATCTCTTAACAATAGACCTCCCTCCAAAAAAAAAGAATGCTTAGAAATGAATTGGTGTAAAGCGCCAAACATCCCATTTGTAGTCTACAAGAAAATGTGGCATATGTAGAGGTTGCCACATTTTCATCAATCAAAGACATACATTGTTGAGCGTATGGATTTCAACTCAATCAATATTATCTCTCATGAGAGTCACTATAATGGCCTTGTAGACTTGAAAAGAAAGGGCATTACTTTAGTATACAATGTAGAAAAAAAAACATGATTGTCTAACATTTATATAGTAGAAGAATGTAACTAATTCATGGTGAAACTTAGAAAATAATTTATAGATAAAATAGGGCTACACTAATTGTTTGGAAAAACAATTGTCTTAACATTCTATTTTTAGAATTATTTCTTGCCATTTATTTGGTCAATACAAACCATATTTTTACAATAGCAACTATTGAATAACATTTTCTCTTCAATTTATAATATTAGCATAAATTTAGACTCCATAAAAAAAAGTGCCATGTTGTAAATTTGATTGACTACATTACAACATTATAGAATAAATAAATAGTTACCATTCATGCAATGCTAAATTAAAGGATTCAATCGTTGAAATGCTCTTCACTACAATCAATAGCTTTTATACTTTTAAATTCTAAATGGATATTAGTCATAAAAAATTTCTTGTATAACACTATTGTATCATGAGGTCAAGGTTTGCAAAAGTATTTCTAAAAATTTATACAATAAATATTAAAGATATTTGTTTTTAAAAAATAATGATTTTGTATGGGGATAAAACAAATATTTTTTATTTCAAGCATTTGCCAAATCACATTTTCAATTGTAGTTAATTATTTGGAAAGGAATGTTGAGCCTATCTAACTATTAGGAATGGTAGTGTTCATCTTAAGAAGGGGTCACACAAAAATTTATTATTTACCAAAGAATACTAAATTTGAAAGTTTTGAATTCACTTGTGGATTCAAATTTTTCAAGGGAGCTAAGGGAGGTTACAAAATAGAAAATCAAACTTTATAAAGTAGGAAAAACATTTTTACATTTATCCCCGTATAATGGAAAAATAATATTCTTCAAATGTAGAATGCTTATATCATTACTCTAAACTACTAAAACCTAAGTGATTCTTTCCACTTTTTAAAGTAAACAAGGTGAGATTTTAAAAAATGTTGACCAATATTAATTAAAAAATGTCTTTCATTTAACCCATGAAGATCCTTGACTTTGTTTTCATCAAAAACACTCAAAAACTATCATTTCTAGTTTAAGTACCAAATTTTTGGAAAACAACAACAATTTTAGACACATGTAACCATAAAATCTTATAGTGCGCTAGTTTGAAGAGGGTTTTTTTTTAAGATTCAAAAACTCCCTGTTATAGATTGCAAAATATTAGCATTTGAATTAACCAAAATTATTTTTTAGGCCCTATAAAAAATCAAACAAATGAACTTCACAAGGTCACATTTTCATGAAAAAATGTCTATGCTGGTGGTGATTCTTTAGCTTCATTCTTGAAGGCAAGTTGGCTACACGCTTAAGAAGTTTGAAATCATTTAGAATTGTACAACATAAAGGAAAAGAATAGCAAGTAGAGAATGATCTAAAATACTAAATTGTTAAGGATTCAGTTATGGAATTGAAAAATGCCAATCCTAATTGTTGTAATTGTTGTAATTTTATAATAAACAATATAAATTTTTTTATTTTTTTTAATCAAAAAATATTGAAAATTGAGATAAATAAAGGACTTCAAAGTTTATTTTTGAGGAAAATTATAATTGCATACAAACTAAATTCCTCATAACTTTCATCTCATTAATCAAATTGGAATGATTCAAAGCCTTCCACATATATATAAATCTAAAAAAAATTCAAATTTTTATTTAAGAAAAAATGATTTTTTCTCATTTGCCCAAATTGTCTCATCAGTGAATAAAAACTACATATTATACATTGATTTCTTAACCATGTAGTCAAAAGTTATGAAAAAAGTTGTGCCTTAAAGATATACATTTTGCACATGTTGTATGAAAATTTAAAAATATAAATATAAACTCCATTTGTAGTGAGCTTTCCAAAAGTTTTATATTGCCAAATAATGTAGCTTGGTCCTTTAGGAGTTAAGCTAAAATGGAGATGTTCAATAACTTCTTCAATGTTGAAAAAGATAGGAAGGAATTGAGCTTTCTAATATATTACTAGTTTTGCTCAAAACCAAAAGAAATCATTTTAAATGTTAAAATCAACTTTTAAGGAAAGAAAAGCTCAAAATACTGAAATACATTGTACTGTATACCATTATTTTTGATAAACTACCTATATATAAAATTTAAGAAAACAACTAAAATATCTTGAACTTAAATTAGTGATGTGGATATAGTATCAATGAGGTTGTAAAAATTAAAATGGGATGAAAATCATCCATTCTTCAATACGCACAAAATGTACTTGACCATCCAAATAACATTTTTTGTTCTTGGTGTTCTTCTATAGTCTTTGAACCATGTAATGTTGTAGAGCTTTCAAAGTATTCCATACAGTTTTTTGGTTCATGAATAAATGAAGAAAGTGGTTCAAATGCATGTATTCATTTTATTAGACGACAATTCATTGTGATAAACTTGTCATTTTAGAGCTACAACAAGGAGTATAAAAGGATCTATTCAATTTATTCTTTGCTACTTGATAAAAGAACAAACTAAGGGGTTTCTAAGAAATGCATCATTAAACAATTCTTATATGAACAAAGAATGAATATATTCATTTTGTCAATGGACAATTTTTGACTTGATGATGGTGATGGACTTATCATTTTAGGGTTGAAGAATAAGAAATAAACTAATATATTCAAGATATCCTCTAATATAGCAAGGTAACAAAGTAATTTTTACAATCTTTCTTTTATTATATAGTGCATATGATTATATAGTACATATGCATATGAAGAATTTATTTAATCATTTTTTAAAGATAAATTTTTGGATTGTTGTTGATGGTGATACATTTGTCATTTTAGAATTGAAACCTAAAGAACAAATTGGCTTATCTAAAATATCAATAATGGTGACAAACTTGTGAGTTTGGGTTTGAAAAATGAAGAACAAAGTGGTCTAGTCCATGATGTTGATAGACTTGTCATTTTAGGTTTGAAACATTAAAAAACAAATTAGTTTATTCAAAATATTCTTTGATTTTTTAATCTAATTCTCTAACAAATTCTAATATATACATTGTTCAAATGAAACTTAATTAATGATAAGAAAAGACAATAATAATGGAAAAAAGGTATTTATTCACTAGTAGTGACACTAATATACACTCATAGGTTCTACTTAATCTACTTGTACATATTAATGAGAATGGCTCCCTTAAACTAACTATGACTATATCTTCTAGCTATATAGTACTTGTTTTCTATGGTTGAATCATAAAGAACAAAATGATCTCTTTAAAATACCCTTTACAACATCAAGGGAACAAATTGAACTTTTTTAAATACCCTTCATAATAGAAAAAGGAACATATTGAATTTATAAAAATGTTGTGATATTGATTTCAAGACTTTTATAAATGAAGATATATTCATTAGTATGAGTTGTTCAAGTTTGTTTTGGTGTTAATTTAGTGATTGTTTGCAAAAGGTGATGATGTTCATAGTAACAAAAAGTATTATTTAAGTTGTTCAAAAATGTTATAAAGTTGATTTGATGATGACTTGAATTTTTTTCCTTTAACATTTTGAGTTCATTATATATATCACCCAGGATATCATCATATCATTTGTAAACAAATCTATAAGGTAGGAGTATTATAATACTTGTACCTTAATCCTTCAACGCCCCAAAGTGTCCACAAATAGTTTAGGAGTCCAATTCAAAGTGCTGTAACTTTTGCATCCAATGTCGAAATTCAATAAAACTTGTTGAAAAAGTTGCACATCCTACTCTAATGTGTGGTAAAATTTTCAAATGAATCCAAGATGTATAATTTTTTGGCAAGCCAATCAAAGTTTACATATTCAATTTGAGCTCACCAAACTATAGTTGATGGCTACAACTTTAGGGGCTTGTATCTCCTTCATACAATGTTTGTTTTCAATAAAATTTATTGGATTATATTCCTCTAAAAGTCTAGTTATTGTGGTCAAATTTTCGTGGCAATCCAAGTTGTTTTGAATGTTTGGGAGCAATTCAAAGTTCAAAAACCAAACATTTATGGATAACAGTGAACTTTGGAGGCTTTTTTCTTCTTCATATGGTGTCTGTTTTTGGTTATGAACAATTGAGAAGCATTTTAGTAGGAGGTGGAGTCAAAGATGTATTTTTTGCACCTTTTTTTGCTATTGCAAACGATTCAAAGCATTTGAATGAATTTTTTTCACCAATATGTTTATATGTTGTTTTTGAATCACTTTTCAGTTTTATTTATTTATTTGAGTTGGTTTAGAAATTAAATTTCACCTCTAAATGTGTTTTCAAGAAAATTTCAGCATATTTTTCCAACACAAACATTATAATCTTCCAATCTATGTGGCCAAATGACTCCAAATTTGATTCACTTCATCTACAACATGCACACTAGAAGATTATATGGTTGAGATTTTCATACCTTAGTGACATGTAGAATTATATGGCTTGAAAAGCAACGATGTTTTGAATCCGAAAAGGCCTTGGGCCTTGAGGGGTTAATATAGCTATATAGATCAGTGTCTCAAAAAACTAGTCACAAAGGTGTTTTCAAAAAAACGTTAGCATTACAAAAGCTTTAGGCCACAAATGGTCAAATGTTTTCACATCTTTTTTGTCCAAAATACTTAACAACTTGATTATGAAGGCATTTATGTAATTGGTTTCCAAACTTCCAATTTTTAATAGGAGTATAGGACTTTTGAGGTGTAGTATATGGATTGTCCTAGCCAAATAAAACATTACATATTGAATTTTGTGAGGATATAGATATTTTAAATGTTTTCTAGTGACTTTGTTGTGAGTTCCTTAAATCCCAATGAAATTTAAGTCATTTTGAATCCTTCATTTTAGTGAAATTAGATAAAAATCGAAGAATACTTTTACAATTTCACCAAATACTTTAGTCTCTAAGTTCAATTTCAAAATCTTTTTTTTCTTGGTGTGTGTCTCAATATTAAAGAATTTTTGAGTGTATTCAATAAATTGATTTCATAAATCTCTAAAAGACAAAGGATTCTTGATTTGAATGAAATATTGTTATAGATTTACATAGGCTCATATAAAAAAAGTGTATGTTAGAAGAAAGGTTTGAAAAAAATAAAGTGCATATACGACCTCTTCAAAATTGATTTTTAAAAAATCAATTTTTTATAAAAATGATCCTTGTGATTTAGATATCAACAAAAATTTGTTTTAATCTTATTAGAATAGTTATTTAACCTTTACAAGATCACAAATTTCTCTATAATTTGATATTCTATATTATATGATTTTTATACTAATCTTGAAGTTATTTTGAAGTAGAAAGATGAGAAACTTTATGAGTAAAAAGATTTCAAATGCTTAAACATTTACAAAATCACATGTATTACTATATATTTAGACCAAGAAATATTCTAAAATATTCTAAAACTATATATACTATTATTAAAATTTCAAATTTGATTTATTGATTATAAATAGTAATGGATAATTATAATTAAAATTTTAAAATTTTAAAGCATCATCATGTTTTTAGTATCAAATATTTCTTTATGTACAAGGATATTATTTTTATATGAGGCAATTGTTAGCAAATATAAATATAATAGTTAAGAAATTAAGCAAACCACTAGTAGTGATAACTTTTTGATGGTATTAGACTTTTTAGCCCATCATACTAAATGAACATGTAAAAGATGGAATATATATATATATATATATAGTTTATGAATTTTTAGCTAACTGAGTTTTAGTCAATTTGAAATCATTATAAAATTATATTATCAACTTATTAGTAAACATTAACTTCCAAAAAGTTGGAGAAACCATATATATTGCACCTCTAAGTTGTTTTAAAACATCAAACAATTAGAAGTTAGTGTCTAAAATATTAGGTATCTTTAAGGGAGAATTTATTCTTAAAATTTGTACCTATCCCTTGTCCAAGGAAAAAATATTCAAATTAAACCTTAAATTGTTGACTAAGCCTCTACAAGAATGTGTAAAAACAATCATAGAAACTTTAATTTCATACATTACAAAATTATTGCATGTAGAATTAGATAAATAATCTATCTTTTAACCCCTACAGAACTAGCCTATTAAATTTGGAAATATAGCAATTTTGGGCAGGTACATGTGATTGGAGATATCCATATTTCAAGCCCAAATTTTAATAGAAGGTGGGGACAAGGAATAATTTTCATATATACAAAAAATAAAGATATTTGGAAATACAAGTCAAAAATTATGGCCTAATATATTACTTTTTTTGATAATTGGGCAGTTTGGGTACATTGAAAAAAATCATTTTTTCCAAAGAAAAAATTTGAAATTATTTTTCTTCATTTACATATGTATGGAAAGTTTTGAATCATTCCATTTTGATCAATGAGTCAAAAATTATGAGTTTTTTTTGTTTGTGGGCAATTTTGGATTCCTTGCTCTAAAATAAACTTTGAATTCCTTTATTTTACTCAACTTTCAATATTTTTTGAAAAAACAACAACTATAGGATGTAGATTGGTTATTACATCATTCCAACCATTGGGATTGGCATTTTTTGATTCCACAATCAAATTCTTAACAATTTTTTGTATTTTGAATTATTTGCTACTTCTTTTTACTTATTGTTTTTTTCTTACATGTTGTACAATTCTAAAGAGTTTGAAATTTCTTAAGCAAGTATTCAAATTGGCTTCAATAATGAATCCAATGAGGCACAACCGTTTGGGACCATTTTTCATATGATTTTCACCTTTTGAAGTGCAACTACCTTGTTCCCCACATGGTGAAATTTTTTATTTTTGAGCATTCAAATGCTAATATCTTGCAATCTACATGGTGAAAAACGTTTTTAAAAAATAAATTGGTATTGATACTAGAAATGGCAATTTTTGACCATTTTTGGAGTAAAAATAGTTGAAGAGCTTGAGGAGTTAAATATTTTTTGATGTTATTGAGATCAACAACTTTGTTGTTGAAACTTTTTCTCCTTTTGGACTAAGATTTTTTCACTACATATAATTTTATTTTGGTGATCACAACTTACTATATTATATTAACTGCATACTTGTCAAATTGAAAAGTAGAAGAAAAAATTTGCATATTATATTCAAATCTACCAACCTTGTCCAAAAATAATCTTGATAGCATGCTTTTAATCAAGACACTTGATTGTGAAAATAAAATATTCCAAAAAGGATATGCATTTTTAGAGCTTATGTAAACATTTTGGAAATATTTATTCAAAATTGACTTTGTTAGTTAGGAACCTAACAAAGTTTCAATTGTCCCTTTTAAAGGCAAGTTGTTTTCTTTGGTTGAAATTGGTGTTCTATAACTTTCAAATTGATGAATAGCAGTATCCCTTTACGATGCAAACTTTGCAACTATATGGCATTGCAATATATTTCAATGTAAACTTTACCCCTAGCATCCCAAGGCCTTTCTTAAATCAATAACCACTTCAAAAGTTCAAATTGCCATTTCTATAATAAAGAGAAAAAAAAAGTATTATTATTATTTGTGTTTCTTTCCATAGTATCATATACAAGAGTAGTGTCAAAATACGTGGAAGAAATCTCATAAACTTTGACCATGTAGATTACATGATACTTGCATTTAAAATCAAGGAAACAAGTTTTTTTGCACCTTGCTCAACTTTATTTTTTGGCTTTGAACCTTCTTGACTTAAAATTCTTGCTTCATTGATTTTGATTTTTGAATCTTATATGATGGAGAACTGAATTGAGGGTTTAGGAATTTAGGAAAAAACTAAACATTTACTATTCAACCATTAAAATTCTGTTAAGTAGAAGTAGGTTCAAGATTAAAGGAAAAACTAAATCAATAATAGCTTTGCACGGAATTGAAATACAGTAATTTCAATGGTGATATTGTTCTATTAAAAAATATAAACCTTTCAAAACTTTCATTTTATAAAAAATCATAAAAACTCACTTAAAATGAATCGTAGATGTTGTTTTTTCAAAAAAATGCTCTAATTGCCCAAAAATTAAGATTGTCCATAACTTTTGCATAACAAATTCAAATGGAATGAATCAAAGCTTCTCATGAACTAAAATTGAGACTTTGGTGCCAAAACTTTTGCTCTTGGACATTGATTGAAAGCTAAAGTTTGTTTTTTATTTTTACAAAAATATTTAGAATTTCATGAAAAATATTGAAACTATAAGAGCTTGCCCAAAATCCATTTTGTTTCTAAGGGGATAATATGACTTTAGAAGTTAATATTAGGGTGAAACTTCCACTTCATTCAATTGTTTAATTGAGCCTTACAAGGTGCATGTGGATAGTATTCTTAGATTTAAAAAACAAAAATGAAGATGTCTATCCAAAGACACTTTTATTAATCAATGGAGACAATTCTATCATTGTCATTATAATATATATGTGTCTAGCATTGTCCAAGCAAACATATGAATAAGATTATTCTTGCTAAATTGTCTTAGCTTTTATTGAGTCTTGTTGGCAATTGAAAATAACAATTATAGAATAATTTACATGCTTTTTTGACATGTAGATAAAATTACAAATATTTAAAATAATGACAATTAGTGTATTAAAATTTTGACCTCTAGGTTCTCATATTTGAAGCATGTGCATTTTAGGCAAGAATCTAGAAGATTTAATTTATCAAAAAGTCTAAATTACAAGTATTTATCTTAATTGAGTATATCAATGGAATTTATACAAAATATTTTTCTTAATTTACACCTTTCTTAAAGATTCATAAGTATCTTAAGCATCCCTTGCACCACTACAAGAGAAAGGGGTGTTGTGAGTATAGTCCTAGAGATAAGATTTTAAGTAATGACCTTTATAGGAGATTTTAAGTAAGAAATATGTGTCTTTCTAGCAAGACTACCCCCTAAAGGACCAATTTCATTGTCATGTTTGAATTAGTTGCAAGGCTTAAAACATCCAAGCTTTGCAAGGAATACACAACCAACTGAAGGTGAAAGTATTTATGAGAAGGTTTGATAATAGAGCTAATTAAAAAGAGTGTCTCGTGTGGGACTAGGAGCCAAAATTTGGGTAAAAAACATAACATAACAAAACTTCTTGGAGTACCAAAATTGAGGTCTAATGGAATTTGGTGTTGGGTTTTTTTTCCTACTATTTTCAATTTCACCTTCCTATGACACTTTTTCATAAACACAAAGATGAACTTTACAATTAACTCCAATACATGGCTGCAATCCGGTTCATCATCTGGGTTGTGTTGTTTGTTGAGGTGTTGTCTAAAAAAGTAAATATTGCCACTGAGGCTTCTGTCTCTGGTTCGTTGTATTGTTTCCCAGTCAATGAAAATTGTCTATGCAATTTCATTTCTTTCTTAAAACAAAAAAAAACACTTTGTTTGAACTCAATTTATCATTTTAAATCATACTCAAGTTTCAATATAGTATTTTTGCTACATAGCCTATGTGTTGCCACTTTGAAATATCTCTATCAATTTTGTAATAAATTGTATCTCTTACACAATTTAATTAATCAGTGAAAATATATTGACAAAAAAACAAAAAAACAATTAATTTATTTGAAATTCCTCATGAAATTCCTTCAAGAGGTGAAAGTAGCCACAAAGAATAGTGTGAAAATGTTTTGAATGATTTTTTCTTTTCTACATCCAAAGTATCCTTAGTGATGATCTACATTCCAATTAAAAAGTTGATCAAGCAACAAATCAGCCCTTATGTAATTAATTGATAAATTGTTGCAATTTTCATAATTGAATAGACACTTCTCATATGAATGTTTTAAAAAAAAAATTGGTGCAATAATTAAATGATCATAATGTCATAAAGTGTAATATGTAGATGAAATTAGATTAAGTAGAAGATATATTAGGATAAAATGGGATTTTGACTTCCCCAAAAGGAAAAGGATTGAATGAATAACAATATTTTTTTAGATTTTAAATTGACCATTTTTCTCAATCCCTTGAATTCTTTTGGATCCAAAACTATTTCTTGGAAGACTTTGAAGCCTCCCAACAGAAAAAAAAAATAGAAATAACAAATCCCACCCAAGAGGCCCCTGTTATTACCTCTTTTTCTTTTTCTTTTTCTTGATTTCTTTTCTCTTTTCCCCTTATTTTTTTCCGTGCACTACAGCTGGGTATGAGCAATCACCAAAGGGATGGCAGTGGTCTTATATCTCCTTTAGTCTGCCACCCCCGAGGACGGAGGTGCAAGTCCCCCTCACCCCGCCCCCGCGGCGGACCCCCAACGCAGGCATGTGGTCTTCGTTTGACTGGTTTTTGACGTTACTGAACATTTATTGTTTCCCCTCACCTGCCCCAACCCACTGAAGTTTCTACTTACACAGATTGACTGACGGACTCACTCGCTCGCTTGCTCACTGCCTCATAAGTTCAGTGGCATGTACCGCGAGTTAAGTTCAAGTGCAAGGAGGGAGGAGGCTCGAAAACCTCTCAGGCTCCAAAACCGCTCACCTTCTGAAATGTATATTTCTGGTACATGATGCTTTTTGATCTTTACAGTAATGTACAAACAGTGAACATTTGAGGGGGTGGGTGGTTTTGGAGCCCTATGCCATATTGACTTCAGAAATTCATAACTAACTCTACAGAACTCCAAAAAATATGAAACGACTTGGGTTAGATGCCTATTCATGCTGTCTTTCAAGAAAAATTCACTGAAAAATACTTCAAGATGTTCGACCTGCCCAAAATTCTGTTGCAGCCCTTGGATGGTCGGTTTATGGACCTCCTCCCTTAAATAGGCTCCGTCCCGTCCCCGTCCCCCTCCCTTGCTCCGTCCGTCCCTCGCTCCGTTGGTCCCTCACTCCGTCCGTCACTCCGTCGGTTGCGTCCTTCCGTTGTTGGAATAATTGAATTCCGCGAAACTTATAAGGGGAGTCGAGAACATGGAAAATGAGTCAGGGCTGAAGCATGATAGGATGCTTATGGGGAACCTAAAAAAACGGTGGAGATACTTTTGTCAGCCATCTCAATAATGCTTGCAAGCGCTACGCCCTGTCTGTCTACAGTACTGACAAAGCAAAGTGGCCTTGGTACGCAACTGGGTTCAGTGGTTTTAACATTCTTTGGGGGGAGGGTACTTGGCCCGCCTGCCCTCCGTCCTGCTGCTGCTTGTACTTCACCAAATATGGCGGGCCTATTATTAATAATTTTGGGGGGAGTGTAATGCAATGGAATGGGACCCCTGGTGTTGGAATTATAATCTTCAGTGGGGAAAAAATGACATGATGATAAATGGAGACATGTGTGTCAAAATTTGTGTCAAACAAAAACAAAACAATGAAGAGCAGGCATCCCCATGCCTAATCTTCAAATGCCACACTTTAAAACATTCTGAACCATTAATCTTACTTTGACAAGGAAGATCAGTGGCCCATAATGTTTTAAGTGTGGCTTTCAAGAGCAGGCATGGGGATGCTTTTAATTGTTTTGTTTTCTTTGACACAAATGAAACGGAATTTCATTGCAAAAATATCAAGTACAACGCCCAGCCACAAGTCGGTGGCCTGGTGGGGAACAAACAATAAATGGAGACTTGGCAATTTCCGGAATGAATTCATCATCTTTAATTACTGAAAAGACTTTGTTTGTGAATGTTGTGACACTAACTAACTCTATGTGATTGTCATCATGAGTGACCTCTAGTTTTATAATGGTTCAATTATGGCAATGAAATCCTGTTTCATTTGTTTCAAAAAAAATAATGGTTCAATTATATTATTTACAAAGTAGGATATTCTACTCTTGGATAATTAAACATTACGGTACACAAAGCCTTGTCATGCATTTGAGGTGCATTGAAATGCTAGATTTGCACTAACGTAGTTCCAAATTAAATCTATGATATTTGCACCAAAAATTACAATAGCTTACTCATCCCTATTTCTCATAAATAATTCATGATTTAAGCAAAAAGATCCAGGATAAGTCTACACTTATAGTCATTGTTTGTATAGGATAAATCTTAAGAAGAATAAAAATAAAAAAATGTACCTTTTCAACCCTTAAAATCTAATCTAAGATTTTTGAATAAAAAACTTCAAAAACAATGAAATCTCAATTCATTTGCTTAAAAAATAAATAAAATAAAAAACATACTAAAATAATATGAATTTTTATTTTTATTTTTTTCAATTGTGAAAAACTATATTAACACCTTTAAACTCTCATAGAGATTTTTAGAAAGCTCATGTAGGATCATATGAAGTCAATTTGCATGTATGAAATTGAAACTCTTCATAAATATGTATATTATGTAAACTTTTGAAAAACATCATTGTTTTTCCAATTGGGTGTCAATAACAAAATTTATGGGGCTTAAAAGTTTTAGTATAGCTTGGGCAATATTCAAATAAAGAAGGCAAGCATATAAGCAAGCTATGAAGTTATTTTCTTGAACTGTAAATGCTTGTATCTTACAATATATAAAGCAAAATGGGTTGATATTTTTCTAAACATTTTCAAAGTAATATAGGAAAATGATACATGGTTGAAAATGGAAAAAAATCATTCCTTATCTTCACTCAATGCACTAAAAATGAAAAATTTAGAACAATTTAGAACCATTAGCACAAACAATAGTATAAATTCAATAATCTTTAATTTTCTTAAAGTTCTATATTGACCATCACAATTTAGATTCTTTCTAGAAACAATTTTTTTTTAAAATGAAACCTTTGCTCATGTAGATTCTTGTTTTGGCTACCATTTGCAATGAAAGATAGCTTTAAATAAGCTAGGGGAGGATACTTCCCATTTTTTAATAACCTACGTGCGGCGGAATATAGAGTACATTTAAATAATCTTAGGTAAAATTTATAAGAAATTTACATATAAAATAGGGGACATTAAAAAGGCAAAGCGTTTTTAAAATAAAATAGGGATGATAATATGGCTGATTTTTCCGCTTTATGGTAAAATAGGGACTCTTTTAATGTTGCCAAGTAATGATTACAAGTAATTGATAGCCCCCCTAAGAATACCCCACCGCCGCACGTGGGTCCCCCAAATATACAAGAAGTGTCCTCCCCGGGTAAATAAGCTAGATATCTTTGAAAGTTGGCATGCAAGTAATTAATATGACTACATACCCAATGGTTCAAATTTCTAAAGTTGCATAGTGCCTCTAGTTTTCTACAAGGTTGATTCAAACCATATTGACCTTATTTAATAAGGCCCCAAATTTTTTTCTTTCTAACTTCAAATGTTGTAATCTTACAATGTACCTATGCATTTGGATTGAGTTTTTTTCTTCTCAAATTCCTAGAGTATTCTAGTAGAAATTTGTATGGTTGAAAGTTTAAAAAAGTATTTTCATGCTTCAAATATGCTCAATGCATTAAGAAGTGGTAGTTTTGGAATTTTTTTTGAAAAACATATCGAGACTTTTAGGAATTAAAAAGATTATTAACTAACACAATAGTTCTTGATAAAACTTATAAATTTAGTAGGCAAGATGCGTCCAGATAAGGCATTTTTTTTAGTATACATCTTCCAATTTTGAGTGCTTACAGATTTTGAATTTTTTTTTTGGGTAGTTATGTAGCATAGGTGCAAATGTACATGATATTTTTCTTCTAGAAATTGTCCTTCACATTGAACTCAATGTACATTTTTAGTGAATTTTTTTCAATTTAACCAAAATATTCCTTTTTAGTGGATTGAAACAATAGAACTCATATACCATAGCATATAAACATCTTATTATTTTCAAAATCACACAAAGTACTTCATAAAATTATAATAGTTTTTAATATATTCATTCACACTATGTATCAATAAAGAAACAAGAATTTGAAGCTCTATGATATTAGCTTCTAAAGACTAAATATTATCTAGATTTAATATATATAATAAATGAGGCAAGTTTTAATCATTAGTTTTTCAAGTTTATCATTGGCTCAATTAGCCTATATATTCTTTGTGTTTGTAAATTATCATGTATTATTAGGATTCATTGTAAGGATTTCATGTGAGAGGGCTCTTTTATTTTCAAAACAACATTCAAACTATTGAATATGAAATGAAGTAAAAATTTGTTTACTCATTTTTGGAAAAATTTAAACATAGCATATTGCTTGTTACTATCAAATTAGTCTTTAATTTCAAAGACTTTGAAATATAAATTTTGATATATCATCAATTTAAATTAAGTTCTTGAAAATAAAAATAAAAGTTTCATGTGCAAAATAATTAGGGTCATATATTTCATATTTTTACAGAAAAAATAACTAACATTCTTGACCAAATAGTACCAAGTGTATGCTTATTTTTACAAGGATTGAAATCATAGAACATTATTTTTAGTGCCTTGCAATCAAGTGAGGTACATTAGAAAGACAAAAATTTCACTTGATTGCTCTAATTCACCATGTATATTCTAATTCATCATTTCCTTCTACACTTGCACACCCACGGAACTTATTTCTTAAGATGACCTTTGACTGGCTACGATTCCCTTTCAAGACAATATGAAGTGATTATTTCTTGAAGTATTTGATTGTGAAAAATCATTGAATGTAGAGATTTTATTCAAATGAGTGGATTATTTTAGCTACATAAAGATATTTTAAAGACCTATATAAAAAAATATAGAATTAAAAAAGAATCTTGACAATCCAAAAAAACTCTAAAGTTAGGCAATGACCACAAAATGATTAATTGGATTTTTTAATATATTTCAGCCATTCATTGCATAATGTAAGTTTTTTTTAATGAGACCCTCTTAAAAACATTCATTCACATAGAAAATAGGTGTATGTAGATCATTCATTTAAATTTATAAAGATTTTGAAAATCAGAATTGAATTTGAAGATGGTCTTATTGGTCTACCAATATAGATTAGTGGAGAGTTTCATATTTCTAATCATGCATTTTGGAAATGTTCATGGTAAGTAGTGTGAACAAGAGTGTTTTATGAGAATAAATGCTTGTGAAGAGGAAAATAATTCAAATTATTGGGGATTGTCTTGAATATTGAACAACACCTTAGTTGCTCATTGTCATGATGAATTTTGAGAAATTTTGAGAAAAAAAAAAAATAATCTAATGTGGTGACCTTGAAATCATTCATTTATCACTATACTGTAAAGTTTCAATTGGTTTCATTTCCAAGTTCTATTTGCCAAATGAAAAATATGTAATTACATCTTTTAGAGATAATACTTTGTGTCTCTATAATTTAAAATAAATTTGAGTATTTATTTGTAAACTTTGAAATTACTATAATTATTATGAATCATAAAGGAAAAATAAGGGTAATTCACATCAAATTCTAAAGTACAATACATATACTTATCTCCTATTATGTTTGTAAAATTTAATAAAATAATGTTACTTTTAAAACAAAATTTTGGAATGTAAAAAAAAATGGTTTCAATGACATGGTATAATGACTTGTCATGATGATCTAGTAAACTTTGTCCAAAAGAAATCACAAATATCATTGATATTTTGTCATCTACGACTTGAAGATTATCATCCATCATATGTTTCAACATTTTGAATTTCTTTAAACACGAGCTTCTCTAATTAAATTTTAATTTGAGGAATAAGATTTACAAAAATAAATCCACTTGGAATAAAAACAAAATTTAGCAAGGATCTTTAGCTTTTCAAAATGGGTTTTCTATGTGAATTGTAGTCTTAAGAAAGTGTAGCAATTCCAATCATTCTAGTCTATTGCATTTATGGAAAGGCAAGGTTGACTTCAAATCTTCACATAATCTTATAGAAATATTGCCCCCCTAGCATTTATTGCAAGGGATAAGATTGACTCTAAACCTTCATCTAATCTTCAGATTGCTAGAGAAATGTATAAATTTCCTCTTATTTTGTACTAAATCAATTTAGTATTTTTACACCATCTTCAACAAATTCAAAGTCTTTGAGTCTATACATTAATTCATGTTTTTCAAATATGATAATTTGATTGTAGATAGAAAGTTCCTACACTTCTTAAAATGAAAATTTGGAGTTTCCCCCACTTGCTAGGGTGCAATGTGGCATAGAAGAATCAACCCATATATTAATTGTTTTTCTTTCTATAGGGGGACAATTGTAAATTATTTCATTATATTTTGTAACTATTTTATTTTATATTGTTGGTCTAGCCTCTTGTAGCTAATGTAGTTTCTAACTCCAAACATAAATTCTAAAGTTCTAAATTTGATTGATGAAAAGTAATAAGTTTCAACATTTTTTCTATCTATTAGATGTTTTTGAAGGCTTCAATAAGATTGTGAGTTCTTAGACAATGGAGAACTTTGGAAACTTTGTCACATTAAAATTTGACATAATCAAGAGACTACCAAATCAAATATTTGTATTTAATTTAATAATTTAAAATTATTATTTTTAAATATTTTAATTTTAAAAGTATTATTTTAACTATTTAATACTTTGACAACAACACAATGGTTTCCAACAAGGAAAACAACCCTAAAATATTCTTCTGGAAGGTTCAAAATACATGTATAGGAGGGAAAAAAAAGAATATGGAATGAAGTCCTTATACCATCCTCATAAGTCCACCTACTTCATCAATGGCAATCATAAATATTTTAAGGAATATTACAATTATTCTTAAAAAGAGTACACATATAAAATTTGATTGGTTTATAGACCTCCTGTATAGGTTGGTTCTTACTAACCAGATAAAAAAATAACTAAAATTCTATTCGAAATTTGCATACGTTTAAAATCTATTAATTGAGAGTGGTGAATGTATAGTTGAGTGGACGTCTTTCTATTACAAGCAGTATTGCATATGATAAAAAAAATTTAATTAAAAATTTATACACTTTATTCTATACAAATTTTCTTAAATAACTATGCAATTAACATTTAAAAAATCACTTACATTAAGTATAGAGAAGCTTTTGTATAGATTATTATGGAACATCATTGTATTAACATTATATATTAAATTTTTTTTTTGAATATTCAAACTTCTACAAGAAAAAAAAGGACTCTACCATATATAGATATGGTAACAAGTGTTTCAAATTGATGCTTTATATATCATTGATGTTTTGCAATTGAGAATCAAAGACTTTTTGGTCTGAAATGGTATATATTTTCAAATGTTCCTTTCAAGCCTTACTTTATTATTTCTTCAGTTTTTTGGATTAATCTTTTGGTATAGAAACTTCTATATGGATATGCTTTTCAATGGAACATTATACAAGAATAATGAGGTACGGTCATTCTAAAATATAGTTACTTGAAATTCTACTACCTCCTATAGCACGCTTATTGTAGATTGAAACTTTAACAAAGATTTATGGCCTACAATTTTTGCATGCTTTGCCTACAACCATCTAATTCAAATATATACATTTTCCCTTCTTTGTAGGACATTATATAGCATATGAAATGGCTTTTAGATTGAAGCTTGCCCATGGACTTTGAGGGACTTTCATTGGATCACCAAGTGTGGCTTTTAGTCTACTCAACTATGCATTCACTCATCAAAGCCTGCAAGCAAAGGTAATTGAGTAAAGAACTATATATTCCTAATAGAAGGTAGACTCTTTTATACATAAGATTTTGATTTGGCATAATGAATAGGATGTAATTAGATGTCATAAGTAGAGAGAATTTGAGTTATTTGATATTATTAATAGTAAAAAACAACATGAATGGCATCTGTACTGGAATGATATTTGGATGAAGTATAAAGTGTATGGCGCATGAAAGTGTTAGGATAGAGGTAGAAGCATGGTGAACAAGTTTAAAATGTAGGCAATACAACTACTATAAGTAGAGAAGTTTGTTGTAAGAGAAGCATGTTCCTGTAAGACATTGAATTCATTTTTTATATTATAAAGTGGTAGCATGTTGAATTAGAGTGTGAATAGAAAATACAAGGATTACTAAGGTGATCAAGGTTTTCTCTATCACAACTATCGGATGTTCATTTGTTGAAGGCAAATAGTATATCCATACTCAGGGTTGTTCCTTCCTTATTTATTTTTAGATTGGATGTGAGAGTGTGTGACCATTGAGAATATAATCTAATCACATTAATCACATCAAGAGTAATTTTGTGCACAAGATGAAGTATAAACTTGAGGTTGATGCAATGACTTAAGTGTTTTGGCACAAGTGGATAGTGTTGAGGATGAGAGTTGAGGGTTTTGGAGGTTGTTTTGAAGTTTTGAATTAGCAACAATATCTTGCACTAAGTCCTCCTTTAGAAAGAGAACACATTTATAATTGATGGTTAATTGAGAGATCCAATGCTTATGTTGAATGAAAATTAGAGGGTAATTTTTGTATCTTAAATAGTGTAGTGGATGACGGAGTTTTTGAGTATATAGAAGCAAGTAGAAAATAATTTTAAGATGATGGAAGAAAGAGATACAATATTGTGAAGATATAGCAACTATATTTAATGAATAGTGTATTGAGGTAATTTTTTGAATAGTTGGTACTATCCTGAATGAGTTGTATAGAAGGTAGGTAGTAATGTGTTTTTGAAATATGATGATAAATTGATTGTGTTTTAATGCACTAATTGTCTTAGAAGTTTGTGGCCTGTTGGAATGTGTGAGTTAAAATTGTTGGTTGTATAAGGTCTAGTGAAGTAATAGAGTAGTACATTTTTGTTGTTGGAAAAGAATTTTGTCAAAGTCAATTATTAAGGGATCGTTGTAAGAACAATAAGTAATTTGTGACCCATTTTAGGTGACATTCACATAGATTTAGTTATTTTGATGTCAACAATACCATCCAATGTTGTTGTGTTTTCTTTTTTGAGGTAATGTAATCTCTAATATGTCTAATTTGAATTTGTATAGGTTCAATAACAAAGAAAATTGATTCCCCTTATCAAAATGTTGACTTTTTGTTCAATTTAGAGTAACTTCCTAAAATTAAAAAAAGAAAAGAAGGCATGGCACACTTACAGGTTAACTTGTATGTGACATGAAATTGTTAATCTCATATCATCAAAATCGGCCCTTTTTTTGGGCACCATGGGGCCAGATTGCACCATTTCAAAATAATTGATTTTTTTTCGTCAGATAAAAGTAATCTTTTTTGCCACAAATTTTCTGTTTCTCTTTAAAATATGGATGAAGTCACCAAATTTGGATGAAAAATGTAGACGGATGAATGTAGGAATACAATGCTTCACCAAATTTGAAGTGATCGCCATCATGGCACTTTCTCAAAAAAGTAAAATTTATTAAAAAAAAAAGGTTGGTCAGAATCTTCATTCAGGCCAGAAAGAAATGCTGCCTACATTAGTTGTTGTTTTTCTATCAACTTTGTGAGTTTTTCTTTTAATGTGATGTGAGTTTTTCTTCCTATGTGACGCAAGTTTTTTCATTAAAAGCAATGTGAGTTCTCATTTGTTTCAAAAAAGAAAAAAAAAAGCAATGTGAGTTCTTTGAGTTTTTCAAACGTAGGGGTCTGTAAGTTCGAGTGGAGCAGGCTACTGGGCAGCTAAAGAGACAGGAGTCGGTCCTTTGTTTTTATTATGTGATGTGAAGTGGCGGGACCTGTAAAATCCAAAGTGGGCCTGTAAATCCAAAGTGGGCCACTCTGCAGCTAATTGGCATCAAAAATGAGGTGGAGTTCGGTTGTTGGAGACCCACTCCCTGCAAAACCATGCGGCCTGGGAATAATACAAATTTGTGGCCCAATTGGTTGCTGCTCCTCCACATGGCATCCCTTGTAAATTAATCCACATACATAGAAGCTTATATCAGCCACTCTTTCAGTTTGTGGGCCATTTCAGGTCAGTCTGCCTAACCCTTATCTTACTGCTACAATCTGGTATTGGAGAACGTGTCTTGGGAGGGGGGGATAAGAATTTAAGATTCCCTAGTAAATTTTGTATCACTAGGTGACAGATTCCCTACTGAATGACCTACACAAAAAAAGTGAAACTAGGTTGCCTTAACAATTAGGTGCGCACCGTTAAATCATACCATCCAAGGTGGGCCCCGCAGGCTGGATTTACCCAAGGGAAAATGCTGAAATTTTTTTTTTTTTTTTTTTTTTTTTTTTTTCAAATTCAGAATTTAGATTCAGAATCAGAGACCCCAAATTAGCTAGGGGGACCCCAAACATACCAAAAAAACCAACACAAATATAAACCCCAAACCCTTGTCAAGCCCTAGTAAAATGAGATTTATCCCGTTGGGCCCACCTTCGATGGTATGATTTAACATTCTGCCAATTAGGTTGGCTTACGTCAAGAAAGTTACTTTAAAAGCCATCCAAGTCAACAAATAATTTAAAAAATATTTCCCTAGGTGATTGGGTGAATTATGTCTTGGATTTTTGAAGTGATTTTAGTTGAATCTACAAAGAGTCACTGGCTAGCCGCAAAGTTGCAATGATAGGGGCTCCGACTTTCTTGAGAAGTAGAGAGGATCCCTTGTGTTGGTAAATAATGTTATATTTATACAATCAATTGAATCTCTAATTGTAATCAACTAGAAAAATCAAATGTTGCAAAAAAAAAAAAAAAAAAAATTGGTTTCAAAATTGGTTTGGATGGTATATATAAATCTTTTTCAAAATTTGATTGTATGAATAATTTCTAATCTCAATGCTTAATGTCTTATTTTTAGATGCAAACATCAAAAGGTTGAAGTAGTTGTATCTTAAAGCATGTTTTAGTTTGTTCTAACGCCTTACTAAGGTCTATAGGGAGTTAAGCAAGTCAACATGTTTGCCATGGTAAATAGGTAGAGGTGGACTATTTGTAAGTTGAGTCATCCTTTAAGTGAGAATTAGTAATACTATCTAAAAAGAATTGTGAAAATTAATACACTATAGTAGTACTTTAAATTCAATTAATTTTAGAACTAATATGGCTTTGATGAAATTAAAGCTACTAAAAGGATAAGTTAGTGTATTTAGCCTATCTAAAGTTTTGTGACTATATTTCACCAAATCTCACTCCAAATTTGATTTTTCTAGTGTGGATATATGTATGTGAGTACACAAATACTAATACACTCTATTACAAAATTTACAACATCAAACATTGTACTAACAATCTCTTTCTTTTGGCTCCTAAATATGGGTGAAAATGTGACCATCTAAGCAAAAGATGATATTATGATTTTGTGACACCATGCATATATAATATAGTGTGTATGTGTGTGAATATATAGAGAGAAAATCCTTATTTTTTTACATCCAATTATTTGATCTTATGCTAGACTAATATAAAAGGATGTATGAGAAAAACATCATGAACTTTAAGAATGTAGATTGGAAGATTATAGCATATAAAGTTAAAAAAAATATATGCATTTTTGGATCTTAAGAAACTTATTTACATACTTTAATCCCTAAGTGTTGAGACTCATCTTTACAATTGATGACTTTGGAAAAATCATCATAAAATACTCTTTGGAAGAATATTTGGGAATTAGAATGCAAATCAAAGTTGTAGAATTTGAGTTTTAGATTCTATTCATATGGTTAGATTCACCAATGCTATCACCAATATTTTTTGAGTAAATTTTGTTGGAATGGATTTGAGTTCTCTCGATATGGTGATTTTTTGTATTTTTTTGTATTCTTTGATTCTATGATCTCATTTTTGCAATTTTAGGAATAAACTAGAGTCAATGCAATTTTGGTTTAGTCAACTAATTGACATACTTACACACTTGTAATTCAAAAAAAAAATTGTAATATAGTAATACCAAATCCAATATTTGGATAGGACAACAACTTCATAAAGTATCTCTAAAGATTAGAATGACTTTCATTTAAATTGTAATGAGAAAGAAATCTCATTTTTAATTTATATATCATCAAAAAATTGGATGTTTGAGTGCTTTATGTTTAAAACATTGTTTAGTAGAAGTGGATACAATATAGGACGAAAAAATAAATCTATCAAGCAACAAAAATTTCATGGACTTTTGACTAAAAAATTGTAAGAAACATACATTTGAAAAAGAATCCTCTTGTAAATTATTATGATGTCCTTTTTGTAAAATAAAACTTTTCATAAGTACTTACCACTAATCCAAAAGAAATGAACTAAGACATTCAATATAGATCTACATGTAATCTACAAAATGAATTTTTCTTTATTATCTTTAGGTTTTTTAGTTGTTGATCTTGAGAATTTTGAACTTAGAGAGGCATGATTGCAAGAGAATAAATGAAATATAAATTATATTCCTACACATTTAATTTTTGAAAAGAGTTTGAAAATTATTACCAAAATTTGAGGAAACATGCTCCTCCCTAAACTTCCAACTATCTTCCAAGACAACTTTAATCCTTCATAAATTACTCCCTGTATCCCACTTGTATCTTCGAAAAATATTTTGCTTTAGGAATTAAATATTTTTGATCATAGTGCCATGAATATATGAATTTGAAAATTAGTGACCTATGCTTTAGATCTATGCAAAATCTTGAACTCACATGCTACCATTTAGGCACCCCAAATCCATGTGGAAAGTAACATTTTTTAGTACATTTTGTAAATGTCACCAACTACATCATTTTAGATTATTTTAAAGATGGTGGCATCAATGGGATGCTAAAAACATGTTGTACAACCTAAGTATTTACAATGTGAAAACTTAGCCCATTTAATGATCAAAGTTTTATAGCATTGAAGTAGTCACTAAATGCATCATCAATTTCACTATGTGAGGAAACGACTCTACCAGGTGCCTCATATGGACAAAGCTAAGCTTGCAAGGTGAAAGAAATACTCTAGAATGGCAAGCCCCTATAAGGTCATTCAATACAACAAACAGTTACTCAATGTCAAATTCAAGAAACTAAATTTTTTAGTCGGGTAGAAATTTTGCTTGATTTAAAGGGTTTTAGTGGGACAGTAAATATTTCTAAAGTAATTAGAGAACTTAAAATTAAACAAGTGCTAGTTCAACTATTCTATAGAATTGTCTAATTTTCAAGATTACTAATGCTATATAGTAATAAAATACAATATGATTTGATATATTGTGATATGATCCCAAATCCCACTATCTTCATTGAAGAAAGTACATCAAAATAAAATTTCATCATTTGGATATGGTATGCAAAACTATAGGAGTTCAAAGTTTTGTTGATAGCTATGATTTCTATTTTAAGGTGGCATAATTTTCAAACTAGATTTGCATTCATGGGAAAAAAAATTCTTTTAAAATTGAAATACAATTCATTCAAATTATTTTTCCATAAAAAATAATATCCACAAGGTATCATTTTGAGTTAGTTTAAATAAAAACAATTGAACTATTGCCAAGTTAAATTATTCTAGTGATGATTTTTTACATTAGAACTAATTTAATTGACATTGAAATTTTTTCTATGGTTGAATATGAATATAGGGGAAAATTATGAGGTGTATGAAATGAAGCCATCAAGTATTTAGCTGCCATGCTTGACTAAAACCATGATTACTTTCAAACTTTGTATCATTTTTATTTATGTTTTTATCTTCATTTGGATTTTGAATATTGTAGCTTCTTAGTAACATGGGCAAAATTTTGCCTAATAATTAATAAAAGTGCAAAAAGAATTTAGATAATTCAAAAAATAATACATTAAAATTGAAATTATTTAGAATTATTTTCAAAATTAATTAGACATTCATCTAAATTGTACTTACAAAATTTGGATGGTTGTTGCTACTTTCATCTAACACAAATGCATTTGTCTAAATCCTTATTACAACCTACCAAAATCTACAATTTGTACCTTTTGTATCAAGGTTCATTGCATATGAGATGTTTTTTTAGAACAATTGTACTTAAAATGGTCAATATGACAATGCAAAAAAAGTTGCAACGTGTATTTATAATTATTGATGAAGAAGAGATGCAAGTTGAATTTCTATGATTTAGGTAAATTTTTTATATTATTTTATTTTATTTGCACAAATTAAATCAATGAATTTTCAATAATTTAGGTACCAACTAAATTATTAGTTTTTTTTAAATCTAAGTTGCTAAGAAGCTATGATAAGCACTTAGACCTTGACAACAAGCTTAGAAGAGCAACAATGAAAGTTGAAAAGTTTTTTGATGTATAAATTTTTAATACATCTAAAAAATAGAATAAGAATTACATTTTAAATTTTGAAACTAAAATTTGGAAGTATGAATAAGGCAATAGAAAAATATAGTATAATTTCCTTTTTTGGGAAAAATTTTCAACTATATTTATTTGATTTATGAATCTTCTAGGTCCTTGATATTATAATTTTAATATAGAAACTCTCTTAGAAACTTTTTTATTTTGTAAAAAACTATTGTACATGTGTATATAACGACTATTTTTTTTATTGACTCTAATTCCTAAAGAATTGGAGGAAATGTTCAATCAAGATACTACAATTGGCTTTGAAAAGTTTACATGAGTGACACTTGTGTTACATATCTTTGTTACAAGGAAGAGTATTTTCTAATTTTTAAAAGGAATGATTTTTTAGTTTTTTGGTGAGGTGAGATACTTATATCAAGAGGTGGATCCTTCATGAGGGGGTAGGGGTAGGAATTTGCACAAGCTAGATAAAGGTGGTAGTATTTGGTGGTCTTTCAATTTGCATTTGTTGAATTAAATGTAGGCAAAAAAATGGATGGTGATGTTATTTACTTTTGAAAGAATTTTAGATGTAGAAGATTTGGGGATGTTCAAGTCTTAATATAATATACATGAGGATGTTGTGTGGATTGTGCTTTATGATTCTTCAATTATCATTTTGAAAAGATTTGTATTCCATCTTGATTCTTGAATGTTACTAATTCCTTAAGTTTCTTGACTTTAATTCCCCTTTGCTTTCACCAAAATGCTCTAAAATTGCCATTTCTAGTATAAAAAACAAATTTTGGGGGAAAAATCCAACATTCTTTAACCCATGTAATTATAAGATCTTGTAGTATGTTGACTTGAGAATACGTGAAAAAAAATATTAGAAATTTCCACCGTGAGGATTGCAAGATATTAGCATTTGAATTCACAAAAATCCTTTTTCTAGCCTTGCAAAAAAATTAAGCAGTTGCACTTTATAAGCTCACAAGCTCACAATTTCAGGAAAAAAGTTCAAAATGGTAGTGCTTCTTTGGATTCATTTTTCAAGGCAAGTTAGTTATATGCTTGAAAGATTTCAAATCAATTGGAATTGTACAACATATAGGAAAAAAATAGTAAGGAGAAAGAAATAGAAAATGATGCAAAATATTAAATTTTTAAGAATTTTTTTAAAGAATTGAAAAATGGAAATCCCAACAATAGAAATGTTGTAATAAACAATGTAAATCCTATGCTTTTTTCTTCAAAAAATATTGAAAATTGAGTAAAATAAAGGACTTCAAACAATTTATTTTAGAATAGAGACTCCATAACTATCTACAAACAAATACTCTTTAGAACCTGGAATGATTCAAAACTTTCCACATGTATATTAATCTAAAAAACCAAGTTCAAATTTTTGTTTTTAAAAAAAAAAGTTTTTTTTAATTGCCCAAATTACACATTTACAAAAAATAACATATTGGGCCCTAACTTTTGAGTCATATTTCCAAATGTCTAAATTTGTATTGCAAATGAAGATATTCCTTGTCCCCACCTTCTATTAAATTTTGGACCCACGACATGAAATCTCTGGTCACACATACTTACCCAAAATTGCTATGTTGCTAAATTTAATAAGTTAGTCCTTTAGGGGTTTATATGGGATGCATTTTTTTTAGGGGGGAGTTTAGTGGGTCTAATGGAATTTTTTTTTTCATTATTAAAGGTGAAGTCAATCAACTAAATGATGGTTGATTTTATAGTATCACAAGGGTGAATTTTTGAAAAGGTTGTACAAATGTACAGATGTATATAATGGATCTAATTTGGCTTTACAATTGTAGTCATTAAGGTTTGTGTAGATACAAACTTGAAGTGTAGCAAGTAAGGATTGTTTGGTCTAGTGGTTTGTCATCAAAAGTGTTTTATTCATGAACAAGAGACATTGTGATGTATTATGTGAGAAGATAAGCCTACAAAGTTTTTTTATAATATTTTGTTGTGTCACTAGATTTCTAAGACTTTGATTTGAAGATGAGTACAATTAATAGAAGATTCTATGAAGCATTAAAAATGTTAGCTTGGTTTTGGTTGCATAGAGTGGATATAATGAGTGGATATTGGGTGGGTCAAAAGAAATGTTTGTATACTTACCCTATATGTTGTTCATATTAAAATTTGAGGAAGTCAAAGATAAGTGTGTCCAAAATATGAGGGTGCTACCAAAATTGATTTGATATTCTTGAATCAATATTATGGTTGGTAGTTTATTTCTAGATCTTAAGAAATTGATTTGCAAGTGAAATGTTGTTTTATGTTTCTTGTTTTTTTTAGTAAATTTAAAAGAATCTAAAGAATTATTTGTAAAGAGTGTTTTAAGGGCAGGACCAATGTCCTTGTAGAGTTAGTAAAGGACTAGGTGTATTGTGTGCATATCTACATGTTTATAATATAGAGTCAATAGGCAATGTTCATTGTTATTTAAATAAGGCCATTAGGCTATCTACTAAATCATTGTCATGTACAAAATGATAGACCCTACTTTTGTAAATGTATACAAAGGGTTTGGCTATGGATTGAAGGAACTTAGGGTTTGAGCAAGTGATAGTTTTATTATGGCAATTGTTTTGTCAGGTTGGACTTTTGAAGTACTTGAGGTTGAGGCATATGGTGTTCAATCTATTAGTGAAGATGTGTGAATCATCACTAGGATAGTCTATACTAAAAAATTACATGAATAGTTTATAGATTGCAACTATTTCAATCCACAATATATTTGGAAAACTGACACTGAAAGAAAAAACAAGGTCTAAATTAATGTAATAATCAATTCATGTATGTTGATTAGGACAAGTGGTTAGGATGCTTTGGTTTGAATAATAATCAACACTTTTCTATTGATTTTATTTCTTGATGTGGTCAAATTGAAAAAAATTATTATTATTAGTCAAAATTTTATGAAATTTTGGTCATACAACACTTCACATGGAAATCTCTATAGAAAGAAATCCAAAACATTTTTGGAAATGCTCATTGAAGGGAGAGGTATGTAGGCACGTTTCCAACATATTTATGCAATCAAATTAAGAAAATCATTACAAGTTGTTATGAATAAAATATTACATAAAACCATAAAAATTAATTTTAAAAATTCACCAAAAATGGGACTTGTTATTTGAAACTGTAGTTTAGTATGCTTGATTGGAATTGTGGAAAGATAAAATCATAATTATGTGTAATAGTGTACGTATACATATGGATTATATTGCACTTTGTAAGAAAAATGTGAATGACTCAAATTAGTCAGTTGTAAGATTATTGCACCTGACCAATACATAATGATCCCAAAGTAGCATAAGATACAAACTATATCTTATATTGTGTATAAGTTAGTTGCTTGGCATTTGGGGTTAGTTTCTTGTGGATGCATTTATACATGAGTGGCAAAAGTATTTTGAGGAATCGACCCTAAAACTTATCCCCACCACTACAAGAGAAAGGGGTGTTTTAAGTAGTGTCCTAGACATCACGTCTTTTAAGTAATGTCTTTTAAGTAAGGTTTTAAGTAAAATTTTACTAAAAAGACTGTCTTTTTAGTAAAATTTTACTTAAAACCTTACTTAAAAGACGTGATGTCTAAGATACTACTTAAAACACCCCTTTCTCTTGTAGTGCACAAGTGGAGCCTAATGTAAAAATTTGTCCCTTATTATAGAGTGATTAATGACCACTCCTAGCTAACTCAAGGTCTCTGATCCCAAATTTGACATCAAAATTTTCCAAATTTAATTATCCGTGGTAAATAATATGTTCTTGTGTTAGTATTTGCCCTGGAGAAAGTGTTTTCCCAGTGTGCTTGCCTCCTCGCTGTTGGTCACATTGCAAAGGTTCCTTTCAACTGATCATAAGAGAGGCTTTATCTCCTTGTTGACAATAGAGTTAATTGTAAAGTGTGTGCAATGTGGGCCAAGGAGATGGATTTTGGGAAAAACACAAGATGAAACTCTTTGGAGTACCAAAACTGAGGTCTGAAGGAGTTTGGTGCTGTGTTTCTTTTCTATTATTTGAGATTAACCTTCCTCTAACCCCCATTTGAAAACTCAGGATGAACTTTACAATACACTTTAGCTTAGTAGAGTTAATTGTAAAGGAAACCCCAATTTGAAAAGGAATGTCAGAGGGAAGTATAACTGAGAATAGTAAAAAAGAAACACGGCACAAATCTCTTTTGGACCTCAATTTTGGTGCTCTAAGGAGTTTCTTCCTGAGTTTTTCCCAGACTTTGGCTATTGGTCCCCAATTGCACAAACTTTACGATTCACTCTTGTATCTACAAAAACTTGTGGCCTAGGATTATGAAGTTGTTGATTTAGATTCTCAGTAAGTTTAACCCTTAAACGACGCCGAAGCCATTTTCTGATCGATGAACTTCAGGGAATCTTTTTATGTAGGACAGAATTGCAATCATTCATCTTCGGAATTAGGGGTGGAAAAGGAAGATCTTCTACAGTGCTTTGACTTCCAACGTATGTTTTTAGATTTTTTTGAACCAATGATTCCCACAGTATCAAAATTCCTCAATTCCACGGCCACTGGCTCGTTGTTTAGGGGTTAAGTTACATCCATCCATCAGCTGTTGATGCTCGGTCTTGTTGACGACGCTGATATCCGAAACAATGGGATGATGAGGATTGTTGACAAGAGCTGAAGCCCAGCATTGACCTGAAGCAAACTACCTTAACTTATTGACCAAATAAAGTTCAAGTGATGTTTATTGATGGAGAATGCATACCATTGACACTAGTGGGGTGGGTTTTCAGTGATTTGTCATCAATTTGCACAAAAGTAATGGGCCTGCACCAAGCCCATTGAACATAAATGGTAAAGTCTTGGATGAAATCATAAAAAAACTTTAAATTAAAAAAATAAAAATTGGATGAAATCACGAGGTTGTGAATGAAAATACAAATATGGATATGTGATAAAATTGATGAAATATTTCCTATCTAATTTGAGGATGAATGTTGAAATTTGAAGCATCGCTATAAAATTTAACCCCTAAATGCTTAAGGCATTTTTTGAGCTTTTATGGATTTTCTCTAAATTGAAAAAAAAACAAAAAACATTTTGATAAGCTTTATCAATTTCTTTTGAAATACAAGTGTACAAATTCAACCTAGATATGTGAGAGATCATGTGGAAAAAGAATACACATTCAACATCATCACTTATGGATGTTTGATCATGACGGTGTCAAAATTGCAAAAGTGGTTTGAAATTTTTAAATCCTCTTTTTACATGTCAAATCTAAAAAGTTGGCCATAAAAAAAAAGGTTTAAAGGGCCTAACATGCATAACTCCAATCAAATTATGGCTTTTCAAAATCTACTCTATAATTTTTTTAATGAATTTCTATAGTAGTTTCTTCACCAAGATCTAGTGTATTTGAAGCACATTTCCAAGAGCCCTCAACACTATGAAAAGTCAAGATTGCAATGGACACCATTGCACAAATTATCGAATAGGAAAATCACAATCAATCATTTTGAAGATTAGATTTTTGATGCTCAAAATAGACTTCAATTTTTTTTTAATAAATATAAAATACGAAAAATAAAAACGTGGTTAGGTTTTATGTAACTTCAAAGTTTTGCAAAAAAACATTAGAACAATTTTTGGTCTCTAATATTGTTAAATGCGGTTCCTTGAAATAGTTCTCAATGATGTAAACCAATCCTTGTTGGTCTGAATTTTTGAATTAAAGAAAACTAATAAATTTCAAGATTTCAAAATGTATTAAAAATAATAAAAAATATTTTTTAAAATTAAAATTAAAATTTAATTCAAAAAACTTTAAATTCAAAAATAAAATAAAATAATTAATTAATTAATTACTATTATCTTACATGACAATCACACAACCATATCATATTGTCAAATTGTTGATGTGATAGCATTTCTAGTGTTTCTAGCTTTGGGAGACTTACAATCTTTAAAAGGCTCAAATCTCCCCTAATGACTAGATTTTGGTGCTTTGAACATTTAGGGGTTAATATCCCCAATTTGACACTTCATAGAAGACTAAAACTAAAACCATGACTAACACTCTAATATTTGACCAAAATTCTCTCTTTCTAAAGGTTTGCTCCACTGAAGGAGATGGAAATTATGCAATTAGATTTCTTCCAAAAATATTGAAAACTAATTGACATGGAAAAAAGGTTGCATTTTCATTTGTGCAAAATGGCATAGAGTTGACATTTTTCCATCAAAAAAACTCTCAAAATGAAATAGAAAGAGTTTTTTTGACATGAAAAGTACAAGCTTGTTCTAGATAGTTAGAGGGTTGATGGATTTTATTTTGAGTTAGAAGGTTGATGTTTTGAATAATGCATCATTCTCTTATCAATTTAGTAAAATTGCTTTCAAATACATATTGCTTTCAAACTTTCACATGAATCATGTACATGGCATGAATCAAAATAGTATACGTTACATTTAAAATGTAATTTGTATTTCAAAATTTACTAAATCTATTTCACAAAGTTTTTCCAAATTGTCTTGTAATCAATGAAGGTTAGAGTCTTAAATTTATATTCATAGATTTATTAGGAATTAAAAAAAATTGAATCTACTTACTTTGAAGGTGAGTTTAGCATTAATTTTTGGCCCAAGTGAATACATTACTATGGCGTTAATAATAAAATCTTTATCTTTTATAGTGTACACTTATTCATATTTATAGGGACTTTAATTTAATTTTATACAAATTTATACATGATCTTATATTCTTATGTATATATTCTTTCATTATTTTTTATTTAGAATTTTCCTATATCCTTCAAGAATATAACATGTGTACATTGTAAATAATGGAGTTCAAAGTGTCCCTACATGCTTGAAGGATTTTGAATACGTGTATTAGAAGTGTGATTTCATCTCTAATAATAAAATCAAAATTTGTCTTTCATCTATATTGAGCTTCTTAATCAATGAGATGAATAGAATAGTGTACCCCCAAAATGAACAACATAATTGTTTTTCCTCAACTTCAAAGAAGTTTTTTTCCTTCTTCACATGACTACTATAACCCTCCATTGCATCCACATCAACATCTAGTGTGGCCATAGTCTATATTGAGCAAATTAGTATGAATGTGAAATTGCCCTCTAGAAAGGCCTTTTGCTACATGGCAAATGTGAAAGTGGTAGGAGGAATGATAGAAATTATAATATGTATATATTCTTATGGTGTTGGTGTGTAGTTGTTTTGCACTAGATACACACACCAAGCACTAAGTGTTTTTGACAAGGCCTTTAGAAAGAAATGGTAGCCATACTCAAACTTGGTAAGTATTTTGATAACAACATCAAAGTCTAGTTTTCTTTCCTTCTTCTTTTCACCAAAGAGATTTTTCCTATACATTTGGATTCACTATGAAATAAAATCTTTATTGTTTTTGTAAAACGACAAATTTACCAAAGTCATACTATTTATAATATACATAAAATAACAATAAGTGAAGTTTGAACTACTATTGTATTGTACTACTTACCATAATTTTTTTAGTAGTGATGCTACTTTTGTAGTGGCAATTAGCCCTTTTTCTTCCGGCACCATGGGGCCACATTGCACCATTTCAAAATAAATGTCTTTTTTTCACCAAATAAAAGTAATCTTTTTTCACGAGAAAAATTCCAATTCTTTTTAAAATATGGATGAAGTTGCTAAATTTGGATGAAAAAATGTATGAATATGATGGAAAATTATTTTTACGTCCAAAAGACGGATGAATGTAGAAATATGATGCTTCACTAAATTTGAAGTGATCACCATCTTGGCTCTTTCTCAAAAAGTAAAAAAAAAAAGGCTAGTGGCAATATATTTACTAGTAAGATGCACCCCTTTTTATTTGGCACCATGAAGCCAGATTGCACCATTTCAAAAATATATATCTACTTTTTGCTAGATAAAAGTAAACTTTTTTGCTATAAATTTTACATTTTAATCCCTAAAGGACCAAAGAAACCACTTTGGGCTTTGGGGGAACTTGGGTAGATTTTATTGACTTTATAATATGGAATTTTTGCATGAATTTTGTAGGGTGGATGCTACTCATTATAATCTAGATGTGAAGCTTTGTTTCATATTGTTCCAATAAATATTGCAAAAGTCAGAACGTTTTTTTCAATTTAAATGTCAAACTCGACACTAAAAATTATTTTCTAAGTATGTAGAGAAATTGCATAGATTGATATCTACTTCCAAAAAATTGAACCACTCAAATCTAAATAATGAGGTAAAAGTCATGAAGAGTTTTAGTTTGCGGGCATTGAAGGTAGAAAAAACATATAAAGTCATTATTTGCTCTCAATTTTGAAATTTTGAAAATAAAAATAAATAAAAATGATACTAGTTGTTTATTAGAACATTTTAACCGTTGGAATGAATAGTTCTCAAGTTTTTCCAAAAGTTATTAGCATATCAATTTTATCTTTCAATCAATAATACCTTTTTACTTTTCGCTTTTGTAAAAATTGATAATGAAAGTTTTTTTGAGTGAAATTTTTAATATATGATTTCAACCCATTTTCCAACATATTGATGAAAATGCACAAGTTATAGGATATATGTGTTTTTTCCTAAAAATGTTGAAAGACAAAACTTCACCTTTTGAAAGAGCTAGAAAGTCTACAAATTGGCCACATTGAACTTGCAATTGGTGAAAATATTCATTCTAAAATTTTGGGACAATGTACTTGATCAAGTTAACCTCTAAAGGACCAAGCTACATTTTTTGGCAACATAGCAATTTTAGGTAGCTCACTACGGTTGGAGTTCTTACTTTTTCTCTTTGAAATTTTCATAAAACAAGTGCCCTAGGAGTAGCTTTAAAGTTCAACAATTTTCATAACTTTTAACTTTGTAGTTAAGCATGATACGTGTTTTTTGTTGTTTATTGAGCAACCCAGTGTCGTAATCTACATATGTGTAGTATGTAGAATTTTAAATTATTGTTGAAGTAGAGAGTTTTTTTAGAAGCTTAGTCCATTCATATAGAATTAGTTCTACTTTTCTCCCTCTATTTAGCTCTAATCAAAAGGTAAAGTTTGTTTTACTTTTCTTTCGAGTTTAGGTATTTTTAGAAGCAAACTCCACTTGCTTAGATATTTTTTAAGTGGAAGGGTCTTCCTCGTTCCCCTCAGGGGAACTGAAACTTTAGGGAATTCGTCATTGCACATTGTAAATAGAGGTTTTTTTTGTAATAAAATTTTGGGGAGTTTAGTTTTTTTGTTTTTTTTTCCCAAATCTAGTTGTAGTGAGAATCCCAGTGATTTTTCAAGGCAAGGCCTCTTTGCTCAACACTAGGCAGCTTAAAAAACTTCTTTAGAATTTTAAAAATTAAATTAAAAATTAAAAATTAATTATTTAGATTTATATGGAGATGTATAGTTTTGAATCATTCCGTATGGATTAATGAGATGAAAGTTACAAAGAGTTTTAGTTTGTGGGTAGGTATGGAGTCTTTGAAAACCATAACTACCCACAAACAAAAACTCTCCATAACTTTCATCTCATTAATCCAAATGGAATGAATCAAAGTTACACTTGTCTATATATACCTAAAGAATCAATTTAAAATTTTATTTTTTAAAGAAGTTTTTGGGGCTGCTGGGTTGCTTGCGGAACAACAAAAATTACACATTATACAATAACTTTTTATCCATGAAGTCAAAAGTTATGAAAATTGTTGGGCCTTAAAGTTGTTCTTTGCGTTCATGTTTTGTGAATTTAAAAATAAAAGATCTAGCTATAGTGAGCTATCTAAAAATGCTATGTTGCCAAAAAGCACAATTTTTGCATTTAGGAATTAACCAAAGGATCCTTAGGTTGAAATTGTTAAAAAATGAATATAGACAAAGATTTTGACCTTGCTTTGGGTGTGATTATTTTGAAGCAATTTTGGGATTGTAAATGCATTGGTCCTTTAGGGTTTAATTTAAAATGTGGATGAAGGTGTGAAATTTGGATGAAAGGTGCATAAGATTGAAAAGTAATTTTTGGTCCAAAAGTTGGAGGGTTGCTATTATGTGAGCTTAGAAGTATGAGCCTATGAAACTACAAGACTATACACCTATAGTATAAGTGTCTATATTAATCCCTAAAGGTTTTTGACTATGTTTATGTTTTCACAAAAATCATTCTAAAATTGTCACTTCTAGGTTAACTACCTAATTTTAGAAAAAAAATTGGAAGAATATAATAGTAGGATCTTTTAGTGCATTAGTTTGAGAATATGTAGAAAAAATTTCAAAATTTTATGCCATGTATATTGCAAGATATTAGTGTTGAAGTTACAAAAATCCTTTTTTTACCACTACAAAAATTTGAGCAATTGAACTTTAGAAGGTCACATTTGTATGAAAAAATTTCAAAAATGGTTGTAACTCTTTGGATTCATTCTTCAATTCAAGCTAGCTACGTCCTTGAAAATTTTCAATTCATTTGGAATTGTACAACATGTCCAAAAAATAGTAAGTAGGAAAAAATAGAAAATGATTCAAAATACTAAATTATTAAAAATTAATTTATTGAATTAAAAAATGCCATCCAATGATTGTAATGTTGTAGTAAACAATCTACATCCAATGTTTTTATTTTTTTCAAAAATATAAAAATTGAAGATGCACTTAGAGGTTGCAGCAACATATTTTGTACGGTTTGCTTTAAGTAAATGATTGATTGAACCTTCCAATCAACATTCATGGCCTTGACTCCCTTCGATAGGCCTAACTATGTAAAGATATTGATCATCGTTAAGACCCTCAAAGTAACCTTCAAATGTCATATTTTTAATGTCGGGCTCAACACATCCAACTTGCAGCAAAATCATCATCGTCCAAGCATCACGTTGAAGGGTTTTGTAAAAATGCTTCTCAATTTGAGATTGCTTTGGAAGACGAGAGAACCCAAAAACATCTTGTGGATGCTCGTGTGGTAATGTAAGATTTAGTGGTATAAGAGGTTGAGCCAACAGTTGCGACATCACAAACTCAAGTTCATACTCTACTTTCAGTTCTTCATCTTGAGACTTAGAAAAAACCCTCCTGTTTGACATATTGGAATCCAAAATGAAAAGAAAAAAACTACATCAAATTGTTGAAGTTCTTAGATAATCCCCTCCTCTTTATAATTTACTCGTTATAATAAAAAGAAGGCTTTTCCTTGACGCCACTCCAATTCACATCACCTACTTCTTTATGTTATTTTAATAAAACCCACATAAAACCTTATTTTTATATATTGTATGCATTTACAATGCAACACTGTAGAAATTAATCTAATACAATTAGGTTCTTTTGTTTAAATTGATGTAATTTCATTATTGAGTGCCTAGGTACTGGTTTACTATGCTTTTTAAGCAATGGATCTTGTTTTATGCCTAAGTGATTCAAAGTATTGAAAATAGTTGAAAGTGCAGATTTGTAATGTATGTTACAAAGTTATTAGTCAAACAACTAGGCTATTAAGTTTTTTTTTATGAAAAATGGTTTAGATTAAAATGAATTGCTCCAACTTGTAGATAATTCTTTGGCCTTTTCAAAAATGTAAAAGTCAACTCAATTCAATCCTACTAGTGAAAGTTAAGAACAAATGAAGTTTCATCCTCAAAAGGGCTATAAAACTTCATTCACGATTTGTAAGAGTTCTATGATCTAAATTGATTTGAAAATTGAAGGACAACTTATGAATAGACACTTCTAATGATATCCTACATTTGGTTCACCTTGGATGAATTCTCTAAGTTTTCATTCAAAACTAATCTAATACTTCATCCTTGTTTTATCTTTCACAATTTAAAGTCTTTTTTTCAAATGAGATACACTCATGGGTTCTAGTCTGTTAGTTCTACAAGCTTGTGATCCTAATTTCTTCTTCTTAATCTATCTTATAAACTTTTAATTGAGCTAGTTTAGTTCTTATGTCTCAAATTAGATATTGTCAGCTATTATTTTATGAATTTTATATTTTATTCTTCTAAATCCTAATGTTAGCTTTCTAAGTTGATATTAAACTTGCTAATTGATCATTTCTTATAGAAGTTATGGATGGATGAAGTTTGACTATTAATCGGTTCTTTGAACTTCATCCATGTTTTTCTCCTAATTGACAATTCAAGTTTAAGTTTTTATTTCACTTTTAAATTCTAAATTTTAACCTCTCTTAGATTAATTCAACTTGTCTCAAAGTTTTAAGTTTTATCTAATTCTCATCCAAATTGTACTCTAAATTTTATTTGTTCTTATCTTTTTTAATTTAAATTTAAATTTGAAGTTTACTATGTTTTTGGAAATCTCTCTACTAAATCTCCACTACTTTGAATCTAAAACTTGATAAAAATTTAGTCTAACTACTCTGACTTGGACTTCTAGTTCGACAACTATGTTTTAAAAGACCAACTTTGAAACTCAATTACAATTGGAATTATTGGTAACTTACCTCATTTAAAGGCTCCTCTTAGATGCTGTAGTAAATGTTTTCCAAACTTTCTTCATTTTTCATCTTGTAGTATTTTGTCAAATTTTGCTCACCACTTAAAACTAGTAGTTTAATACAATTTTAACCTTTGCTACTTCTCTTTTCTTTTCTTTCTACTTCCTTTTAATTATTACGATACTAAAAGTATCTAATTATTCTTTTTGAATTTTTTAAAGTACCAGAAAATGATTAGATTCATTTTTCTATCTTAATTTATCATATCCTAAAGTTTTTGTTGTGTAGTTAGAATTAAATCTCTAAAATTTCCTTCTCCTTCTTCCATAGCCAATTTGTATAACAATTCCAACTCCAACTACAAACTAAAATTTTATCATTCCATAATTTGAGTTTTTTAATTGAATTGCTTCTTCTATAGTAGTGTAGGCTAATGAGAGAAAAAGTGATGAGATAAAAGTTGTTTATTTCTACACTTTGGGTTGCTTGTTTCTATTTTTTCTATTTTTCTATTCTTCTTCTATGTGTTTTAGCTCTTAGTCTAACTTTTGTCGAATTATTATTTTAAAATTTTAAAAATTTTCCTTATAAAAGCTAAGATCAACTTTTTAAATTGATGTAGAACTTGTAAATTGAACCTTGAAAACAACAAATAGGTAAGGTTTATGAGCATCTCAAAATGGCTTTGGCTCTACATGTACTCTAATTCTTGGTCTGACTTTTGACAAATTACTATTTTAAAATTTTTAAAATTTTTCCTTTTAAAAGTTAGATTCAAATTTCTAAATTAATGTGACACTTGCAAATTGTCTATTCCTAGTAGAAGTTACATTTGGATGAAGTTTTATCCGCTAATCAATATTCAAGACTTCATTCATTCATAACTTACTCATTTCAACTTGAATTTTTTTGTTTTTTTATGTTTTTAGAAAGCTCTTAACTCCTTCTATGAGATTCTAAACTCAAATTTATACTATAAACTCTTTCAAACAATCTAACTACACTCTTGGCCTCGGCCCTAAATCCTAAGTACACAACTCCTATATTATACGCAGGGATCATTGGCATTAAAATAGCTTAGAGGATGGATTTTATAAAAATTATATGGAATTAAAACGACCGGAAAGTTGAATGAAGATCAAATTAAATTAAATAATTGTAGAAAATATTGGGTTGTATACTTATTAAAAAAAAATTCATAATATATAAAGAATTGAAACATCTACTTTGTTAACCTTGTAGAGTACTTGATAGGGGTGTTAGAAGTAGTATTTGCTAACACTATAGGTCCCTTTCAAGGTCTCCTTCTTTTACAAGGAATTGCAACAACTAAAGATGTAGTGCACCCTCTTTTCTTCTATCTCCATTGCATGAGCCTCTAAGCTTCATCTCACAATCCACATATTTGTCCAAGGCATCACGATCTTCTACAGCCAATGTATAAACATCTTTATCTACATCAATGACTATTGTCACAATGCATAAAACACTCTCTAACCCAATGAAATCACATTCAGCTCCTTCATAACCTCCATATGTGTACTACAATCCAAAAATGTGTTTGTAATACTTTGGCAATATGCTAATTTTTTCATCAAAAAATGAAACACTCTGTATATAATCCACATGAGTTCTTTTTTCTCCAATAGCCTTCAGTATTTTTTGCACCCTTCTAATGTGCCACATCAATTTTTCCTTACCTTCATCAAACAAAATTCCTACATCAAATAATCCAATATGCACTTGATCATCATCATATACATAAGCACATGGATTTGTACTTTTATATCTCACACGCCTCAACCTATCCAAGGACAACTGCTCAAGAAAATGTATGTTCAACTCAGAAATTAACCTCATTTTATATACTTCACCTTTACCTAGTACATCAATTGTAGAAGTGTTTTGAAATATTCTTTCAACCTACACTTAATATTCTACTATCTACATCATTACTTTGCTTAGCATGTAACAATGTTGATTAAAACTATTGTGGCTTTTCTAAGAGGTTCATCATCAATAACATGATTGTTACATTTTTCAATGCAAATTTAATATGTATTATGAAATAATGATTGATGACTAAAAAAAGGGGGACAAGGATCAATCCACTTCCATGATATTTGGAGTACTTCTTTGATGGCAGCCCTCTCAACCCTATTCTATGCCACAACAGTGCCTTTATACCAAACCTTCTTAAGATTTTTATTAGGCATTTAGGCATTATCACACAAGTTAGAATCTGCCACTTCGGCATTTGATAACCATCATATATTCTTCCTTTGTCGAGATTGAGCAAATGAAATTTCACCATCAAAATACTTAATTTGCTCAGTTCTACCAATGTAAAAACATCTTTCAATAGCTTCTCCAATAGAAAATGTATGCTTGTTTTTCACTTGTTGCCCAAGAAGTGAAAAAAAGTCTTCACTATAATCTGAACCAACATTAGACAATGGACATGGCAAATGAGAATAATTATTTCTCATCATTCTCACATAATTAACAGCAGCATGACAAGATATAAAGCAATCAGTGTGAGTCTCTCTATTCATCCAATTGCTTCCAATGGTATGACCATGCTTTTAATAGAGAATATATTCAATTCCATAATAAAACATATGAGTGGCAAATGAAGCAAGCATTACCCTCTCATATATAGTTCCATGTCTATAGAAAATCTCTAAGAATGCCCATCATACATCTAAGTGAATGATTGTGCCCAAGACACATTCCTTCCTAAAGACTCCTTTGCAACTACTCCAACATGTAGTTTTTCTAAACATGCTCTAACCCTAGGAATTGAAATATGTTGTACAATCGGATAATTTTGTTTGTCCTTCACATTTATATCTTCATTCAATAGACCATGCTCATCTCTACTAAACAACTCTATGACCAATTGCAAACGATTTTTGTGTGTTAAAAAATGACCCCAAAATATTGTCCTTCTAATACTCAACAAAGGATTTTGAAGTTTCTTACCCACATGTATTGAATCTTGTACCATAATTAATGGATGTCCATCAATAATCTCTAACTTCATGGAAAAGCCATATGCATTCAGCCCAAACGTACCCTTGTAAATGCTCTTCAACATCAATTTTCTCATCCTTACATCACCATTACTTGCATGCCCCCTAAGAGGACTAACAACCACCTCTAGATGCTTCTTATGCAAAGCTACAACACATTTCCACTGCAGCTGAACCTAACTAGCATCAAACTTATTGCATGTGGTTAATATTCCATAAATCAATATGAGCATTCCTTTCACTAAAGGATTTGCCACTAATACACAACACATGTTACCAATCTCCAAGCTTGAAAAAGCATCTGTAATTGATTCAAAGCTAGTAGCTGATGGTTTTGGATCAAATGAACATTTTTGAGGAGTTCCAAAAGAAGCTTTAGTTCTACAAAAATCATCTATAAAGTCATTGCACCTATTGAGAGTTGCTAGTGTAACATAAGTAGTCTCATCTTCAAAACATTCAAAAGGAATAGGACTTGAAATTCTAAGTTTGACTTTGCACTTTGTTAGTATTGATGACAAGTGAATAAATGTATCCTCATTCAAACCAACTATGTACAAAAAATCCTTCACCTTTATATATCTTTTGGCTAGTATCAATAACTAGTCCTAATAAATTAGTAAAAAGAAAATTATGGGTAGAAGCTCCACCAAAATTGTGAACTACCTCAAATAATTTCACAATGCTTGGATGGTACCTCTTTCCATGACCATCTCCTCCACATTTATGAATAGAAAGCAAATTAGAGGTTGTATCAAACGAAAAATTATACAAAGTGGACCTTTTTTAAAGTGCCCCAAAATGTGTAGCCTTTCTAAAAAGCTCTGCTATCTTAGGGAGTGAGCCTTCAATCAAAGTAGTTTTCAATTTATGTTGAAGATACTGATTGGCTATTGTTGCTCTAGGCAAAGCCAAATTCAACATAAAAACTTAGCCACTACATACATTAGCTCTTTGTCCCACTCTCTAGTTGAGGAGATCAATTCCTCATGTTGAAGATAATCAAAATGTGTACCCCGTTATATAATTCTTTCTCCTCTAGAAACTATTGCATGATTTGAACACCAAGTTTTTTTTTCTAAAGTCATCTAATTTTGGGATCAAGGGACATATATTACAAAACATGATGGAACAATCAACATGTCTAAATGTCCCTTTAATATAGAGAGTTTCATTATTTTTCTCTATACATTGAGAATAATGTGGATCAACATACCACAATGTTCTAAAATGACAATCATTTAATAACAAGCTACAATCTACAACTTCATTCATTATGACTAATGACTTCTTGTAGAATCCATGGCAAACATTTTTTTTCCAATGTAACCCAATAATACATGATGTGGAATATCAATAGGATTGAAGATGAAAGATGAGGGATATTCAATTGCTCCTGATCTCACCCCTTTTGCTAAAGAGGCAGCAATGGTAAGTTGGCTACCTCTCCCACCAACATCTTTATTTTTCATTGATTTCATGTGTGTTGTTCCTTTCATATGGACACCAATGGTGTCTTCTTGCCCAAACCTCCCCTTATAGTCACATATTGTACACCTCCAGTTATTCTCATGAATCAATCATTATAGCCTCTGAGATATTACCACAAACTTTATTAAAATCATACATATCAATTGAAATAACTTTGTACAAAATTTAAAAAAATAATATATTTACCTTCTACAGTATACTTCAATATCCAAGATTTCATCTTCAATTCAATGAATTCAGTAGTTGTAGCAGCTTTCAACTTCAACTCAACTTCTCTTCTTTACTCCAACAAAGCCATCTCATGCTTTGATTTATCACTAGGGACTCTACGTTTGAGTGATAACTTGGGTTGGAGATGTATCTTAAAGTTAAACAAGTTAAATAACTTCCTTGGATTAATGCACATCTCCTTTTGACATGGATCACACCAAATGATCCAAGTTGACAAATCCTTCTTTACATCTTTGGAAAGGCATGGAATAAATCTACCAAAATCACATTTTAGATACTTCTTCACTAGTAATTCTCAATTCTTCTGCAACTTCTCAAATATGTATATCAAATCAACCTCCAAACTATTACTAGTTTGGCCCAAGTCTATAACCTGTGAGTCGGTGCCACTTACATGAAACTCCAATTTAACCTTGGTAGAAGAAAGTAGAGTACCACTAACATTAGACAAATCATCATATACATTCAATCTCTTAGTTTCAGATTCTTTCAAGCATTCATTTTCATCTATCAACATAACGTCACCCTGTGATGAAGAAACAATGCTTACAAGTGAATTTGTGTAATTTTGTGTGAATATGATGGTGAGGCTAATGGTAGAGGACGATGTAAAGATCTGTGGCACCCACATGCAACACATTTCCGAGCATTGGCCACATTAGGATAAAACAATTGGCAACCATGCTTCAATCTCACCATTGTGTTTCTTTACACAAGCACCACTATTTGGTGGTTTGTCAAAAATTGCATGGTGAAAGCTTCTATAATAAGTGCAACAATCACAAAAGAAGGGTTTTTTGTCTGAAGGATCAAACAACAAGCAACCATCTCCATTGTAGCCTGTGAGTTACTTGCACTCCTGGAATTTAACGCCATCCATCTTCAACTCTTGAATCCTTTGTTCCAAACAAGATTGAGATTTGGTGTATTCAAATATAATCTAATTTGAAGAAGATAACCAAAGCTCAACACACCAATAGTATCACCACATTTGTGTTATGGAAAAAATACAAAAGAAATTAATAGACCTTCTCAAACTTCCTAGTTACAAAATATGCCTTTCTTGTATTCCAAATCCTCTAAATCTCTACAAGTCAGAAATGAACTAGATTTAATCTCTTTAAAACTAAGGATTAATAGTTTCAAAATGACAAATTGAATGGATCATCTTATAAAAAAACATAATTCAAATGAAATCAAATTCTCCATCAACAAAATTGATGAAGAATTCTAACACATGTGTTGGCCCTAAATCAAATAGAATTAAATAATCAAAAGTCTACATAAGACATTCAAAACTACCAAAAAATAAAAGGCCTATAGTAGAGATTTTTCCATACAACCAAGAAGCTCTAGATGCAAAAAAAGAAAACAAAAATGTTCTTGAAAAGGGACAAGATGGAAGTGGACTCAAGTACTTGAATTTAGCAACCTCTTGTAGTAACCCTAAAGTCAATGTATTTTGTAGATTGAACAATGCATTGACAAAAAATGCAATATGGTCTGAAAAACCCAAAAGCAATGCCAACAATGAGAAATTAGAACAATACATCCATCAATTAATAAATAATACAAGTTAAAAATTGAAAAAAAAATCCATTCATGACCAATTCAACTCTAATAAAAGCAAATACAAGGTCTAATTAGGGCTTCTTCATTCTTTAAAGATTACAATAAGCTAGTATTTGTCTATTTGATGTAGAAAGTATAATTGAGTAGTTGAATAATTCAAGGTAGAACTCAAGCACTTACATCCTTCATTTGTTTCAAAGAATGAAACAACTATTTTGTTTCATCTTCCTCAAATACTACACACAAAGCAAAAACTTGTAACAATTTGTCACATCAAAGTATATCATAGCACATCAAAAGAATTATAAAATATGGTCACACAAATTAATAAAAAGACATATTCAAATGATTTCAGTAGCCTTGTAAAAGGTATCTTGATGCTATAAGTCCTATAAAACTAGACTCCTATCACCAACAACACCTTATTTATTTCTATACTTTCAATTTTTACAATTATAATATTTTTTAAATGAAAGGTAACCAAATAAAAGGGCTAAGCTAGCATTTTACCTCATGGCAATATTTCTCATTCAGTTGATCAAGATTTCTCAACCAAGCATGTTCATTCATGTAGATCATCTATTATTCCAATATAACATTTATAATACAATAGGAGTGATGTAAGGATATTTAGTTATTAATCCATTATAATAATGAAAGTACTAGTCCATCATCCATGATGCACTAAAGTAATAGACAATATCACCTAACACCTATTTTAAAAAGTCATATACTAAGTTGTACTAATACTTGTCTATAAATAATGTGACTGACTTTTTAACCTTGTAAGGACGCCGTGGACCAAAATGTTCTAATGAATGACAAGGGATTCTCCCATGTAGGACATAAATGCAATCATTCATCCTCAGTTTTAATAGTGGAAAGTGGAGATCTTCTACAGTTCTTTGACTTCAAATGAGGTTTTTTTAAATATTTTATTATCAATGATTCCCACAATCTTAGAAATGCTGAATTCTATAGAGACCCCCACGTCTTTACAAGGTTAAATCAAATCTTTTAATGAAGATAAGGAGTCTCAAAAGTTGAAAATTGTAAACATACAAACCTGGAAGACAGTTGTGATGAGAGCCTCAAAGGGTTAAGTAATTGAGTCGCAGCAGGTACTCAATCTCCACTTGTTGTATTATTGTTGATGGCCAATTGGGTGGTCAATGAACTACCTAGTAGTATGATCAAATCTATATATATTTTTCAATGCGTGCTAAAGACTGGTGACTGTAATTGCGACATCATGAAGGCTAAAACTACAAATAAATTCAATATTGTAAGAGTTAAAATTTAGTACTACAAGAGTTCAATTTCAATATCGCAATAGTTCAAATTTAGTATTGCAACAATTCATGTTCAATATCACAATAGTTCAAATTTATTATTGCAACAATACAAATTTAGTATCTCAACAATAAAAGTTCTAAACCGCAATAGTTCAAATTCTATATCGCCACAATATAAGTTCAATATTGCAACACTTTGAATTTAATATCACACTAGTTACAAGTTCATGCAATATTATAGCAGTTGCAAATTTAGCATCGTAAAATTTATAAGTTTAATATTGCAACACTTCAAGTTTAATATCATAGCAATTACAAGTTTAATATTGCAATAGACTTTATAAGTTCAACATCGCAGCAGTTGCAAGTTTAGTATCGCAACAAATCTAATTTGGTAGTGCCACAGTTTCATTTCAGTAAAAGGTCAATTTTAGTACCACTCCAATACTGTAAAAGGCTAATTTTAGTGCCGCAACGGTTCTTCTTTTTTTGGCACAAAAACCAAGTTCAATTGCAAGGCAAGAATGAAACAATATTGCAATAATTTAATTTTAAGATTGTAGCACTTCAATTTTAGTATTGCTGCAGTTTGGTTTTAGTACCACACAATTTGATTCTAAGACTACAATAGTCCAATTTCAATACTAGAGACATTCAATTTCAACATTGCAAAAGTTCAATTTTGAACTCAATCAAGAACATTCTTAATATTGTAAGAATTCGATCAACTTCAAGAATGATTTCACTACTACAAGAATTCAATTAGGAATTTTATCAGTAACAATTCTAGTTCTAAAAACAATTGATAACCTATAATTTTGCTCAAGATGTACTGGAGATTGGTGACTATAATTATGATAGCATAAAGGTTGATTTAACCCCTAAAGGACCAACATGCCTTTTTTGGCAACATAGCGATTTTGGGCAGGTACGTGTGGCTAGAGATTTCTGTATTTTGAAACCAAATTTTAATAGAAGGTGTGGACAAGGAGTATCTTCAAAGCCCAACAATTTTCGTGACTTTTGACTACATGGTTGAAAAGTTATCGCATAAAACGTTGTTTGTTTCTCAACTCGGGCAGTTTGGGCAGATCAGAAAAAATCACTTTTTTTGGAAATAAAAATTTGAAATTGGTTTTATAGATTTATGTATACATGTAAAGCTTTGAATCATTCCATTTGGATTAATGAGTCAAAAGTTATGCCAGGATTAATGAGTCAAAAGTTATGAAGGATTTTAGTTTGCAGGTAGTTATGCATTCTCTTCTCTAAAATGAACTTTGAAGTCCTTTATTTTACTCAATTTTCAATATTTTTGAAAAAAAATAAAAATATTGGGTGTAGATTGTTTATTACAACATTTGAACCATTGGGATTGGCATTTTTCAATTCAATAAATAAATTGTTACCATTTTTGTATTTTGAATCATTCTCTACTTCTTTCTTCTTACTATTTTTTTTGTACATGTTGTACAATTCCAAATGATATGAAAATTTTTAAGCATGTAGCCAACTTGAATTGGAGAATAAATCCAAAGAGTTACAACCATTTTGGACATTTTTGCATACAATTGTGACCTTCTGAAGTGCAGCTGCCCGAATTTTCGCAGTGGAAAAAAAATGATTTTTGTAACTTCAAACACTAATATCTTGCAATCTACATGGCGGAAATTTCTGAAATTTTTTCTACATCTTTCCAAATTGGTGCACTAAGAGATCTTACAGTTACATGTGTCAAAAAATGTTTTTTTTCTGAAATTTGGTAGCTGTCCTAGAAATGACAGTTTTGGAGCAGTTTTGGTGGAAACATAGTTGTGGTCCTTTAGGGATTAAACTATAGACAATTTTAATATTGCAAGAGTTCAATTTCAATATTGGACAAATTTCATTTCAGTACTACGAGAGTTTGGTCTTAACCTTGGTTAATAACTTTCTCAGTATTGCAAGAGTTTGAAAATGCATATTGCATCAATAAATGAGTTTGATGAGAGTCTTACTGTATAACTACATATTTGAAATTGTTCTTTCTATACTACAAGAATGATCAAGAATTTGATCAAGAGTGTGACAAGGCCAAGAACTCGATCAAGAACATTTCGAGCTACTAAGCTCCTACAAGATCAAAACAAAATATTTTGATTTAGTCAAGGACTATAAAAGTATATGCGGAATAGAGAAACAAAAGAGTGCACTTGATGTGGAGTAAAAAAGGATTATCCAACCTAAGAAAAAAAATGGACCATGCCAATTGTGTAATATTATCTTTGTAAAAAATAGAAGATGTCATGAGCATAAAGCACTAAGCTTGATCAATTAAAAAAACTTGGATCTATGAACTCTTTTTGAAGTGCTTAGCTTCGAAGATAGTAGCCAAATCCAACTATCTAAAGCTGATCAATGTTTTAATCAACATGTATTGATGCCACTCATAAACCTCACAACTAATCTAAAGTAGATCTAATCTGTCCTGGTCGGGGAATACCTAACAATGGGAGTTTATCAAAATCACATTAGTACTAGCAGGAGACAATACTAGACCCAACAAGATTTAAAACCCCATGTCTAAACCTCACATTAGCAATGATACAATCACAATGATAGATTCAATGCACAAGCTCCACAAGTGGGCAAAGATAGAAGCTTACTAAGTTAGTAAAATGGAGCTCTCCAAACTTTATTAGGAGCGTGAATATGTAGTTGCCAAAATGTGATCTTCTACAACAATGCTCCAAATGTGATTTCCACAACACACGATTGACACAACGACAAGGAACCAAGGCTCAGAAGGTATTTGTGGAATCATGAAAGAGATTGATGGCAAGAAATGAGAGAGAAACAATGTGATGGAAAATTTGGTGGACAAACAGACCAACGATGAAAGAGACCTAAACAACACTTTGGTTTAGGATACACCTACTAGCTATTGCCCAAACCTTTGGAATACGCTAGAAAAACCCAGGATTCGTTATTGTTGGTTGTCATACCCTACCTCCAAGTACATGGTCATAATGTGGTATAGTTGGTTATAATTAACACCCCACTTCAACAATATCCCACAATCCCAATACAAATCAATAATTTTTTAGTTCAACAATCACATCCAAAAGTTGCCTATGCATAATTTTAAGAAATCCATGTAAGAAGTTCCTTCCAATTAAAATTAAAACTTATTTATAGAGTATTATTTATAATAAAAAATCTTAAAATTTTATTAGAAAGCCCCCAAAGTTGCCTAGCTTGGCCTATGATACATGTATTAAAAAAACTCATATAATTAGATTTTTAATGCTATTGTTGTCTTCAAAAATATTTGTTTCATGTACATAAATACATTTTTGGATTCCTTATTGAAAGGGCTACAAGATTATTCTACATTAAAACAAATTATATCACTTAAGATTAGAATAAAATTCATTATAAATGATTATAATCAAGGCCATATAATATAGGAGTTGTGTACCGAGGAAAGGAATAAGCTGATAAATTTTGATGAACCAGTGAATGATCAAAATTTATTCATAAACAATTTTATCAAAAAGTTAAAAACAAGAAATTTTACCTTCATAGAAGTGAAAGTCACAAGGTGAAAACCACAATAATTTTAAATCAAAAAGATAAAAGAATTTGATGGGAAAATTTTGATGAACTTATTAATGGTCAAAATTTACCTATAAAAATCATATTTACCAAGAAGTTTTGAAGTCTAAAGTTTTTACTTTTATAGAAGGGTAAAATCAAACCCTCTAAAAGATAAAATTAATTTACCTTAAAAAAATTTAATTTCCAAAAGTAATAGGACTTCATGAGTAGAAATTTATTGGTTAGGAAAAATGGTAATTGAAGGATAAAGTTAGGACCAAAAGTAGTTAGAATATTTTATAAGGTTTCCAAAACTAATTTATACTTAGGAATTAGAGCTATAAGAAAGAAGTAAGGTTTGGATGAAGTTTGGGATAAAGTCAATGGGGATTGAATGAAAGTCAACAAGAGTTGACCAAATTCCCTTAAAGTTAGAACTTGAATAGAAGAATAGGAATTCAAAATAATACAACAAACCAAATCAAATTTCAATAATTAGAATAATAGACATCAATGGATGAAGTTTTGAAGGTTACATTTAAAGTTAAACTTCATCTGCAAATATTGTTTAGGAATCAAGGTCAAGTTTTGTGTTCTTTATCTTTTTGGAAAGGATGTAAGGAACTCTATAACTTGCAACTTCTAACTTCTCTATCCCCCTAATTCTAATTGGACTTTAGTGGGAACATATTTGAAACTAGTTATTTTTTATCAATTTATTTGGATTTAATCATTGCAATAGAGGTACTTAGAGAGAAAAACTATAATTATAAGATCTGTTATTTAGAAGGCTTATTTGGATTAATTCTTAGACATGTGTAGGAGTTGAATTTCAATTAAGAACCTAGTTGAGTATACTTTATTCCAAGGGTGAGAATAAAGCGTCCATACCATGCAAACTTTCAAAACCACACTCTCCCTAACCAAACCATAATAGACATTTGAAAATCTTATATAAATAAAAATCCTATGGTAATTGACTACCTCTCACTCTACATTGCAATTTCACACACACAATCCATACAATGTGAATTATAGCTCCCTATATTGACAAGAATAAGAAAAACATTCTTCCAAAATTTCATAATCAAATTCACTATACAATGTTTACAATCACTCTCCAAAATTACTATAAAAACTACAAGGAATTAGGAACACTACTCCCCATTTCATTTACAAAAGACACATCAATCCAAGCTTAACTACATAGTCATCTCTTTGTCCATTGGCTAACTTATTTATTCCTCTATAATTTCAATTCATCTATCTGCATTGGGCTATAAGTTAACAAACAAGATAAATAATAGTAAAATAGTCTCTATCCTTTTTTTTTTGCAATATATACAAACAAATATATATTCTAACCTTTTTCTAAATAAAATGATAGGAAAATTTCAAAACAAGGCCCTATAGCTTCAACCGATGGTACAAAATCCTCAAAATTTTACAACCTATCATTAAATCACAAACTAGGTTGATTGTCAAAGTCTATTGAAGGTTGTCTTGCCAATCTAGTATTGAAATAAACTATGGTTTTTACCATGTCCCCATACTTTTCCCCTTTTAATTCCTTTACATGAAAGTTTATTCATCCAAATCTAAATAAATGCGACATTAAATAATATTTCTACAAGGTCAAAACATTTTAATCATGTTAGTGTTTTTTATTTACGACTTTGCTATTGGATAGATGACCACCAAGTCACTACTAGCCACATTTGAAGAGCATATAAAACAACCCAATTCAACACCTCTCTCATGTACCAAGCATGTTGATGCATTTTTTGACGATTCTCAATAGACTAGTGTAAATTTAGTGTTTTAATCCTTAAAGGCCCAAGGCCTTTTGTAGGTTGAAAACACCATTGCTTTTGAAGTGTTATAGGTGTAAATGTCATTAAGGTATGCAAATCTTAATTGTACAATCTTGTAGTGTACATATTGTAGGTGACATGTATTAAATTTGAAGTCATTAAGTCACATAAATTGATAGATTATAATATTTTAGTGTTGAAAAAGGATGTTGAAATTTTTTGTAGAATCATAGTTGAAGGTCAAGTCTAATTTCTAAAGCTACTCAAATGAAAAAACTTTGAATTACAAAATGAGTCTAAATTAGCATATAAACACATTGGTGAAAGAAAATATGATTCAATTGACTCATTGTGTCTGTAAAATAACTTTGAAAAATAAAAAATAGTTGCAAAAGACACATCTAGGGCTAAACCTCCTTCTACTAATATGCTTTTCAATCACTTAGAATTCCTTGGATTGATATGAAATTTTAGTCACAAAAGCTAAACTAGAGTGTGCACCTTTTTAAACTTAAAAAATATTCGAAACAGACATTGTATGAAGAAGAAACAAGTCGCCTAAGTTCATTGTAATCCAAAAATGTGTAGTTTCTAAACTTTGAGTTTCTCCCAAATAATCAAACAACTTGGATTACCACAAAAATTTGACCACAATAACTAGACTTCTAAAGGAATGAAAATCCAACAAATTTTATTAAGAAAAACATTGGATGAAGGACATACAAGCTAAATTTAGACTTGAGATGCTAAAGCTATAACACTTCAAATTGAACTTCTAAATGGAGAGGACACTTTTGGTCCCTTGGGCATTCAAGGGTTAAAGCATGTACAGTGGGGTACCAATCAAAATGTCGTTTTTGAATTCGCAGTGAGAAAATTTTTAGTACTGCCAACTTTGAAAGCCTCCCGAGAGCTCAAAAATTGGTATTTTACCACGAAATGTTTACCACAGCATTATCTTTAAGTTAATTATATGTATGCCAAATTTCAAGTCCAAAAGACTCATAAAAAAAAAGTTATTCAAAATCTACCAACATGGGTAGTGGTGAGAAACATTTCACTACTTTCAACTTTGACAGCTTCCTAAGGATTGAGTTTTTTTTCTTTTGCCATGAAATTTTTGTCATGAAACAATATCTATGTTTTTAATATGTATAAAAAATTTCAAGGTAAATAAATTTTTTTAAGAAGATATTTGAAATCTCCCAACAGGTGTAGTTTTGAGAAAATTTTCATAATTGCCAACTTTGACACCCTCCCAAGGGTTGAAAAATTGGTTTCTTACCATGAATTTTTTTTTATGAAGTCATCTCTATGTTGATAATATTTACTCAAAATTTCAAGTTCAAATGAATTACCAAAAAAATATATACAAAATCTCCCAACATGTGTAGTTGTGAGAAAATTTTCACTATTGCCGACTTTGACACCCTCCCAAGGGCTGAAAATTTGTCTATTTAACATGATTTTTTTTAATAAGATCAACTTTATGTTGATAATATATGTTCCAAATTTCAAGTTCAAAACACTTACCCAAAAAAAGATATTCAAAATCTCTCAACATGTGTAGTTGTGAGGTTGAGTTTTTACATTCGTGTCAAACTTTGCTCCACAAAATAACACTATACTAAGGGCTCAAAAACTCCTCCTCATAACTACACATGTTGGGAGATTTTGTATATCTTTTTTTTGGTAATTCATTTGAACTTGAAATTTTGAGTAAATATTATCAACATAGAGATGACTTCATAAAAAAAATTCATGGTAAGAAACCAATTTTTCAGCCCTTGGGAGGGTTTCAAAGTTGGCAATTATGAAAATTTTCTCAAAACTACACCTGTTGGGAGATTTCAAATATCTTCTTAAAAAAATTTATTTTACCTTGAAATTTTTTATACATATTAAAAACATAGATATTGTTTCATGACAAAAATTTCATGGCAAAAGAAAAAAAACTCAATCCTTAGGAAGCTGTCAAAGTTGAAAGTAGTGAAATGTTTCTCACCACTACCCATGTTGGTAGATTTTGAATAACTTTTTTTTTATGAGTCTTTTGGACTTGAAATTTGGCATACATATAATTAACTTAAAGATAATGCTGTGGTAAACATTTCGTGGTAAAATACCAATTTTTGAGCTCTCGAGAAGCTTTCAAAGTTGGCAGTACTAAAAATTTTCTCACTGCGAATTCAAAAACGACATTTTGATTGGTACCCCACTGTACATTTGGCATATGAGAAAGTGAGGTTATGATGCAAATCTCATTTATGCAAAGAGAAGTAGTGGTTGTACCTATGCATCCAACTTATGCAAGTTAATACTTAGTTTGAGGGTGATTTCAACTAATTCAATTGATTTCTCACAATCCCTAAACTCCCAAGAAATAATAATTTATTATTATTCCTACTTAAATGGAGTTTATTCAGCAAACCATAATAGTGTGTACCCTACAATAGGGTCAAATTTGTTAAAAAATAATTCAAAAAATAATTACATATAATTTAAGGAATTGTAAAATGGCATAAGTCAAAAGTATAGACAGTAATCTTAATCCTCGAAAAAAACATGAATTCAAGGTATGAGTCTTGAAAATACTTTGAATAGTATTAAAGATAGTGGAATATTTAATTTAATTTATTTATTTTTGAACAAATGGGAGACCCATTGCATTAAAAAGAGAAAGAACACATAGACGAGACAAACAAGCGAGGTCAAAGAAAAAAACAAGACAGTATCCAACAACAAAGACGGAGACCACCTCTACAAAAACCTACATTCATGTTTTCCAATGAATCTCATCCTCTTCTAATCTACTAGCAAGGATAGGTGATCAAACCAAATGTTTTCAAACTTCATGCAGGTGTTGGCCGTCAAATGAGGATGGAGTCTAGCTACACTATGAGCTTTCATTAGGGCAGCTTTCTTGGCGTCTAGAAGTGCTACCCATAGTGTTCTCTAAATAATGTCTCATGGCCAAGAAAAATTAGCAAAGACTAGATTACTGCGAGCAATCCAAATAATCCAAAGTGCTTGACTTTGAAGTAGGGTCCGTATAAGCCGGATATTGTTAAGTCTCTGTGATATTGGGTCGCCAAAGACACATTGCATAAATGTGAACCAAAGGTGTGGGCCCAAAAGTGGTTGAAGACCTCTAGGATGGTGTAGAATCAATTGGGCTACTCCTAGACGACTTGCACTTGGGGGAAATTGTAGAACCTATAAAATGGAATTTCTTCCCACATTGGTTTTGCAACAGTTGCACGTGACATCGATGTTTGGATTGATATGGGCTCTCCAAGAGCTTGGTGGAATATTTCCAACCATGCTAAAGGTTATGAAATATTTCAAGACCTTTAAAAAGAACTTCCAAAAATTGAAAATCAAGACAATGAATAAAATTTGAAACCAAAAAAGAAATGATTTTGTATAGGGCTTCACAAATGTGATTCTAATGTATAACAGATGCATTAGGGCGTTGACAATCCTTATAGCAAAATAGTAGTGTAAATATATGGTTTACTTTTGATTGATATGGAACTAGAACTTAAAAAATTCTCACTATCAATCATAAGAAAAAATTTAGGTCTATAGAAGGTTGTCTAATTTTTAGCCATAGTGCAAATACAAAAAAATAAGAAAAATGTTTTATGAATGTTTCTTTATAATTTAAGAAAAATTTAAATTCCCAATCTAATATGGTACTATATCCTCATCATTAAAAAAAATGAATAATTTTTTTCTGTCATTGAAGTACTATTATATAGTCTCATGGCCTTTAGAAGGCCTAAAATTTTTCCTAATGTTGCGGAAGTGCTTACAAAAACACTCACTTCTAAATGGTTTTGAGTAAGTTTCACTATAAATGCTCCAAAAAACCCATCTCTAATACAAGTACCAAATTTTAGAAAAAATAACCATTTTTTAACACATGCAACTATAAGATCTTATAGTACATTGATTTAAAAATATGTAAAAAAAATTTCAAAATTTTCCGTCATATAAAGTGCAAAATATTAGCATTTGAATCAACAAAAATCATTTTTTGGGCCCCATGAAAAAATAGGGAGCTACACTTCACAAGATCGCATTTGTATGAAAAAAAATTCAAATTAGTGGTTATTTTTTGGGGATTTATTCTTCAAGGCAAGTTGACTACTTGCTTGAAAATTTTCAAATTGTTTGGAATAGTACAACATATAGGAAAAAAAAGTAAGTAGATCATTTTGTTTGCAATCATTGTTGTTTTTATAATCATTGAGGACAAGTAATATATATACCCTTGTATTTTTGTAGTATAGAGATAAGTAGGAAATGATTCAAAATACTAAATTGTAAGAAAATTATTTATAGAATTTAGCAATACAAATTCCAATGGTTAAAATGTTGTAATAAACAATCTGCACCCAATATTTTTGTTTTGTTTTTCAAAAATATTACAAATTGAATCAAATAAAGGATTTCAAACTTCAAAGTAGAGATTGTATAACTACCCACAAACTATTCCAAACTAAAACTCTTCATAACTTTTGACTCATTGATCAAAATAGAATGATTAAACTTAGATTTAAATCTAAAAAAACGGTTTCAAATTTTTATTTCTTAAGAAAATAATTTTCAAAGAAATTTTTTTGTTACCTAGTTTGCCCTCTGAGTAATGAAAACTACATATAATACAACAACTTTTTAAGTATATGGTCAAAAGTTATGAAAATTGTTGGGCCTTAAAGCTACTCTTTGGGAAAATGTTGTGTGGGAATTTCAAAGAAAAAAAATATAAATCCATTTGTAGTGAGTTGTGTGAGATTCCTATATTGCCAAAAAACATAGTTTGGGCATTTAGGGGTTAAACACATACAAAATTTTATGATCTAAACTTCAAAAGACTAAAATAGATGCAATGGAAAGCAAAGTGTAAAACAAAAATTATAGAAGCGACAACAAATCATATTAATCTTCAAAGCACATTTCATGTCTAGGCTTGGTCAAACTTCATCGGATTTCTACAATAAAATATTCATTTCAAATATTTGATATTTGTATTAATGTGTGACTAAAATTAATTTCATTTATTTTGGCATAAATAAATATAATAAATTGAAATTTATATGTTTTTTTAAAAAATTGTAAAAAATGATAGAAACTATAGAAATGCTTGAAATAGTATGAAATTTTAAAATGGAAATAGTAGTGACAAACATCACATCATGGTGTAATTGAAGATTTCTATGGGTTCATATCAAGAAGATTTTTAGAGGAAAAGCTCAAAAGTTGTGTATTGTGAGCTTTCAAGATGCTATCTTCAAAGTGCCACAAAAATAACAATTGAATACTTTTGAAAATATTTCAGATGGAATAAAAAGTAGATTATTAAAGCTATACTTTCTTGATTAAGCTTGATAACATTTGAAATCAATAATTATGAAAATTTGACTTTCAAAATGCCTTTTGATGCTTATAATGTCCTTCAATGCTTAATAAAGGAAAGCCATGCAAATGGTACAACAAAATTATTCAGATTTTTGTTTTTATTTTTCAAATTCAAAAAAATCAAATTCAAGTATCAATTTTGATTGTTAACAAGAAATATAGTGTCTATAACAACCATCTAAGCACCCACATACAGACATATGTATTTGTATATATGTATGTAATCATAGAAAGAGATTTGTATATATGCATGTAATTGAAACTTCATACATATCCAAACTGATGCCATCTTTTATTTTCTTCCCATATCCCAATTTATGAATAGCTTAATCCTAAAGGATCAAGGCCATTTTTTTTGTCAAAAAACTCTTTAAACTATCATTTCTGTTGCATTTATTTAGGAAAAAAACAATTTTTTAAGAATCTAACTATAGGATTTTGTACTTGACTTAACCGAGATAATATGGTATGTATTTCATGAAGTTTGACTATATAGATTGGAAGATATAAGCACTAAAAGTTGGAAAAACAAGATTTTTTTGAACTCTAGTATGTACTTTTAGATGACTTTGACCACCAAATTTACACTGTAGAATTTGATTTTATAATTTTTTGTATTAAAAAATTGAGTTGAGAGTTTAGGAAGAAAAAAAATCCATAAAAAACACTTAATTTTCATTCTTTCAGAAATTATTAAGTAGAAGTAGGTCTAAGATTGAAAGAAAAACTAAATGGTTAATAGCTCTAAGATGGAATTGAAATACAATAATTTTAACAATAAGATTATTCTAACAAGTAAATGTAACCTTTATTCAACAATTCTTTTGAAAAATTGTAAAAATTGCATTAAAAAATGAATCCTATACGTTATTTTTGAGAAGACATTTAGATTGTTGAAAAATCAAGATTGTCCATAACTTTCTCATTACTAGTCCAAATAGAATGGACCAAAGCTTCATAAGTAGGCAAAAAATATTATTTCAGGAAAAAGATTTAAAATTTTAGTTTTGACTTTTTGCAAAAAAAATTGCTACCTAGAAAATGAAAAATTGGACTTTTTGTGATATAACTTTTGCTTCTCGGTACTGGCAATTGAAATAAAAAATTATATTCCCACAAAGCTAATCAATTTTTGTATTTGATGGGAAAGTTTCAAAAGGTTTGTTCAAAAATTGAAGTCATAGGAATGTGCCCCAAATCCATTTTGTACCCCTAATGGGATAATAGTCTTTTAGGGGTTAATAATCAATTTTGGATGCACAATAAAATCTTCAACATTATCCATTAAATGCCCAAACTTCATTTCTAGGCAATATAATGATTTGAGGCAACTCATTGTAAAGAAAATCTTTATTTTATTCTTTGAAATTCTCAACTAGTGGCTTTAAAGCATGGCAATTTTCATAACTTTGACTACATTGTTGGATGTGCAATTTTCATTGCTCAGAGGGCAACCCAAAAAAATAAAAAAATTTCATTAAAAATCACTTCTTTGAGAAATAAAAGTTCAAAATTGATTTTCTAAATTATGTATATAGGAAGCTTTGAATCATTCCATTTTGATTAAAGAGATTAGTTTGTGGGCAATTACAAATTCTTTTCTTAACATTAAACTTTTAAGACCTTGATTTAATCCAATTTTCAATATTTTGAAGAGAAATAAAATCATAGGGTGTAGATTGCTTGTTGCAACATTACAACCATTGCAATTGGCATTTTTCAATACAATAAATAAATTCTTAATAACTTACTATTTTAAACCATTCTCTACTTTCTTCTACCAACTATTTTTTTCCTATACATTGTACAATTTCAAATGATTTGAAAATTTACAAGCATGTAGCAATATTCCCTTGAAGAATGAATCCAAAGAAAAACCACCATTTTGGACATGTTTTCATTTCATTATGACCTTCTGAAGTGTACCTGCTAAGGTTTTCATAGGCCCAATGAAAGAACTTTTGTTAATTTGAAAGCTCATATCATGCAATTCAAAGGAGGAAATTTCTGACATTTTTTCCACATGTTCTCAACTTAGCATACTACAAAACCCTATGGTTTGGGGGGAAAACATAGTCAAAAACATTTAGTTTAACTCCTAAAGTCTTATTGTCCCTAGCTACAAAGAACAATATAGATTTTAGATAGGCTCATATAACCTTATCTTTTCAAATGTTTTTTTGAAACTTATACTTGAGGTAGGAATCACATTAGCTTCTGAAGAATACAATTTTTATTTCAATTGGTTTTGGCAACGACAATTATGTCGCAATAAGTCTTAAACCTTGGAAACTAGTCAACAGCAATATTCACAAAAAAGTTGAAATGAATTTTAAGACTTTTTTCTAATAGATTATATTTTTATGTGTATAGAATGCTTATATTATTTCCATTTGGATTATTAATGTGAAAATTCTAGAGCTCCTAGTTTTGTAGGCAATCATAGAAATTTATCAAGGAAGTATTAGATTCAATTAGTTTTTTAACTCAAGTAAAAAAAAATTATTCAAATTTATGTATGCTTACTAGAATAATCTCACTATTGAGAAAAGTATATTTCAATTCCATTTTTGAGCTATTATCAATTTAGGTTTTTCTTTCAATCTCATACAAACTTCTACCTAATAATTTTTTAAAGCATGAAAATCACATATTTTTTAGAATTACTCTCCATAGACTTTCAATTCAAATCTTTGACATAAAAATATTTTAAATTAGAATTTTCAATACAAAAATTTGAAGTTAAATAAATTTAGAATTAAATAATCTAATCAAAGAAAGTGTCCAAGAAAATAATTTTCTTCACTTTAAATGCAAATATCTTGCAATCTATATTGTGAATGTTTTTGAAATTTCTTCAATACACTTTCATACTACTCTAGTACAAGATTTCATTGTTAGGTATACATAAAAAATTTCTAAAATATTTTTTTCTTTGCAATAGAAATGACACTTTTGATTATTTTTCAATGGAAGAAGAGCCTTGGGATTCCAGGGGTTAAGAAATATTCAACTAATAATTGTATAAAGCATATAGTGTTTTGCAATGAAATTATTTCTTTTTCTTTAAAAAAATTGTACATTTTTTGAATAAAAAAATTGATTCTGTTGATCTAACTTTTGGAATAGTCCAACACCAAAAAAATTCAAAGTTGAATTTCATACGAAATGTAGATTTGAAAACAAATAACTTGTAACTAAGTCTCGTTATTCCTTCATTGAATGAAATGGATTTTGGGTAGGCTCCTACCATCTCAATATTTGTAATGGTTTTTTTGAAACTTTTTTAAAAGATAGAAAAACAAGTTAAGTTTAGAGGAGTGTAATTATTATATAAATTGCAACCTAGGAGCAAAATTTCTACACAATAATTCCAATTTTTAGTTTGGTTAGCAGAAAAACTAAACTAAACTAAAAGAATAAAATAGATTATTTATCTTAATTTCTATTTTTATGTACATAGAAAACTTTGATTCATTTGAATTTGAATCAATGAACAATCTTCTTTTTCACACAATTAAAGCATCTTCTTGAAAAAATAACTCGAAACATTCATTTGTGAATTTGGTATTTGTGATCTATAAATAAATAAAAAGATTCAAATTCCTTGTTAAATTAGTGTGTTTTAATTCCATCTACGACGTTTAATATTCTCTTCAATTTTGAACCTATGTCTATTTTATAAATTTTTAATGAGTAGAAAATATGTGTGTATTTTTTGAGTTTCTTCCTAAATTCTCAACTTAATTCTTGAACATTAAAAATTAGAAATTGCTGAAATTTTAAGCTAAAAATTCTTAACCAAAAAATTCAATCAAGCAAGGTGGAAAAAATTTGTTTTCTTCACTTTAAATGCAATATCTTGCAATCTATGCAACTAAAGTTTTGAAATTTCTACCACATGTTCTTACACTACTCTAGTACAAGATTCTATTCTCAAATATGCCAAAAGAGTTTTAAAATTAAAAATAATCTTTTGTTGCTCTGCAAAACAGAAATGGCAGTTTTGAGTGTGTTTTCATATGGCAAAATGGCCTCAGTGAGAAGCTTGAGGAGTTACAAGAAGATAAAGAAATAACAAAAAAAGTTGAAAGTGTCACAGTAGTCATTTTGCGTTGCACAGAACTTTTTGAGTGATAATGAGTGATTTAGGAGTTTAATCGTGAGTGAGTATGAATACTTTATTTTTATTTTTATTTCTTGACACAAATGAAATTATGAATACTTTATGTGAACTAATGTGAGCGATAATACTTTATGTGAATTAATATGAGTGATTATGAATACTTTAAGTGAGTTAATGTGAGTAAACTAAGGCAAGTAACATAATTCCACTAAGTTAAACAACGTGCAGTGTGTTCAAGATTTTCGAGTTTTTTTTCAATAACTTAAATTAGTATTCTCGTGAGTCTTGCTGATATTAATTGATTTTCATGACGAAGAGCAGGCTTCGTGACTGGGCAGTTCACAGTTCGTGTTGCCAAGGTCAGTGAAATAAAACATTGAACTGCATTGACAACTGGACACGTGTACAAATGAGTGAATTTAATCAAATTTTTCATCCAATCATAAGATTATACAACTCATTCAAAAAATATATATTGTGTTTTAAAGTGATAAACCTCATTTTTTGATTGTAAGATACTCATCTTGAAAGTTAGAAAATACATATTGTGTACAAGACTTTACAAAAGTATACTTCACTTTTTTCAAGAATATCAAGTAAAATGCATTTGTTGAATTCATTGCAATTTTACAAGTTGTTTGAATTTTAGTTATGTAATCATGGAGAAGATTCAACCAAAAAAGAATCAAAACTAAGAAAGATATTTTAGTTGCTTTATTGAATTTTGTTGTAAACAAAGGAATCAATTGGATATAACTTTATTATCACTAGTCTAGAGTTTGTGAAATTTGTCTTGCATTGAAGATATTAATCCTTATGCACAACTTTAAGAAAAAATTTCAACAACAAGGGCAAAAAGTTGTCATCATAACTTTGCCTATCCAAGTTATTAGCAATTATATGGAAAGTGCACAACTAAGCCCTACAACAAGAGCAAGTCACTTCAAAGGCCATGTAAATTCTCGACAAGACTAATTATGTATTGAAAGAATGCACAACAATTTTGTAGAGCAATGAAATTAGAATACTCTATCTAATTTAAGAATCATCAATGCAATTTTTCTTTCCCTTGAAAAAAGGTGATGACCATTAACCCCTAAAAGACCAAACTGCATTTTTTGGCAACATAGCGATTTCAGGTAGCTTACTACGAATGGAATTTTTATTCTTTTTCCTTGAAGTTTTCACACAACATGCACCCGAGGAGTAGCTTTAAGGTTCAACAAGTTTCATAACATTTGACTACATAGTCAAAAAGTTATTGCATGATATGTGATTTCCTTTGATCTTTCGACAGCCTGGGCAGATAAAAAAACTTCTTTAAAAATAATTTTTTGAAAAAATAAAAAATTGAAATATTTTATTTAGAATTTCGTGTATACAAGAATATTTGAATCATTCCATTTGGGTTAGTGAGTCAAAAGTTATGAGGAGGTTTAGTTTGAGGTAGTTTGTGGCTAGTTACAAAATTCTTACACTACAAAAAAAGTTTGAAATCCTTTATTTAATTCAATTTTTAATATTTTTGGATAAAAATAATTTCAATAGGTGAAGATTTTTTATTACAACATTTTAACCATTGGGATCAAAAATTTCCATTCCATAAATAAATTGTTTACAATTTAGTGTTTTGGCTCATTTTCTACTTCTTTGTACTTGTTATTTTTTTCCTCTATGTTTTACAACTCCAAATGATTTGAATTTTTTTTGCATATTGCCAACTTGCCTTTAAGAATGAATCCAGAGAGTAACCACCAATTTGAACTTTTTTTCATACAAATGTAACCTTGTGAAGTGCAGCTGCCCGGATTTCCACAGTGGTAAAATAAGGATGTTTGTCACTTCAAACACTAATATCTTGCAATCTACACGGCGGAAATTGCTGAAATTTTTTCTACATCTTTTTAAACTTGTGCTCTAAAAGATCCTATGGTTAAATTTGTCCAAAAATGTTTTTTTCTTAAAATTTGTAGTTGTCTAAAAAAATGACAGTTTTGAAGTAGTTTTGGTGAAAACATAGTAAAAAACCTTTAGGGGTTAACCCTAAATGTCCAAGCCTTACACTAAAATACACTTCCAAAAAACTTAATTGTACATTAAAAAACCCGTCAAACTCATTATATAATCCACCTTGCAATTGTTGAAATGCAATTTCTTTTTATAAGTGGAAATTGCAAATAGCTTCAAATCAACACTTGCATGTTGAAATATTTAATGGTGAAAATCATGAAAAGACTTTAAATGTTTCTTTAGGATCATCCTCTAAACAAAAAGATAAGTATAATTTTTTTAGATCCCAAATCAAGTGAAATTGCCAAATTTTGCATAAAGCTGAGAAATGAAGTAAAATTGGCAAGCTTTACACTCCATTTCTTGTATATCTATGCCTTAAAAGATCTCTTATGAATCGAATATGCTCTTTTTCAATTAAAAATGAAAGTCTTCAATAGTTTACCCTCAAAACTACCTAATTTTTTTTAATAATGGTAAAAAGATTTTAACTGCCTATATAGGAATTGGTTTGAAATTTCAAATCAATCATATGTGGTCAACTAGGTAGTTAGGGGCTAAAAACCAAAAACCAAAGACAAAATAATCAATCCAATTCACAAGGAGTATTCAACCTAGAAGAGAGGTTTATTTAAAGGTGACACTTGGACTTGTGGAGAGTGCTAGAATAAAAGGCCTCATTTTGCACCAATTGTTCAAAAACTCTTGGCAAATGAAACCTTGTCTATCTTCACTATAACTATTGGAAATGGATATAATATGGTTTCAATAGGCCATATCGGCTAAAATAGAGTTTCTTTAGGCAAGGGAGCATATTTTAGAAATACTAATTGTATTCTTGTCAATAAAGACTCAAACAAGTTAGCAAAGCTTAAAGGAATTGCCAAGTTCTTTAAGGCTTGAAAATAAACACAAGTTTGAAGCTTGAAATGTTCTAAAAAACACATGTTTAGCAACTTGGCTCAAACTTGGATAAAAATCCAACTAAATGGATAATATTGTCGGGAAGAGAGGAGGAAGCTTTAAAAATACACAAAAGTACCTGGTTGCAGCTATGAATAGTTTACTAGGAAGTAGAGTTGAATATTTAGTCTTTAAGTCTTTAAATTTTCAAATTGCTCTCTGTTGGCCTATGTAGTAATGGTTCTAAATGGATTTAAAGGTAAGGATATGTAATAAGAAACCACAAGCTTTGGATAGATAAGCTTTGTTTTTGTTTTGGATTTTTTTTTCCAAAGTAATGATGGAAAATAAAAGTAGAAGGGAAAACATCTAGTCTGAAATTCTATGTTATTTACCTCTCTCTAGCAATTTGAGGCCTCTAAGGGAAGAGGTTCAAAAACCACTCATATAAGGGCTGGTCTGCCTTTTTCATGTATTTTCTTAGATGGGAATATTTTTAGCTCATTTTTTAGTCAAATAAGAATAGATGAAGAATCTTACACAAGTTGTTTCATAATTTTCAGAGCATTTATGAGTTATTTATGAATTTTCAAACATAATCTAGTATAGGGCCCTATTTGTGATTAGTAGGCCTTGAAAACCCACACATGCTTGGTTTGAAAAAGAATATGGCTTTGTTCAAAAACTAACATTGCAACATGTAAAAAATAATCGAGATGGTTTCAAAATGTGACCCTTTCTAAATCTAAAATCAATGCTTGAATCAATCATTGTTTCAAATTTTTTAACATTTGTAAGAAGGTTGTTGGACTACCAATTCCTAGTTTGAATAAAATTCGTAGACACCTATCCACTTAGTTAGGAATGAACCCATTTTAGATCTTAAACCATCTATTGAAGAAGTAAAAAACAACTCTCATTAGATGTTTTTTGAGATATTAGAAGACTGTTTTAGGCATGTTCTCAATGATGTGAACAATAAGAATAAAATATAATTAAAAAAATTTTAAAAATTTATTTATTTATTTATTTAATATTATTATCTAGCGTGGCAGTCTCTCGACCATGTCAGATCGCAGATGTGGCAGTTCCTGACAGCGTTCCCACAATTGGGAACTCACAGTCTTCTAAACTGCAGAAAAAACATCTAATGTATCCCTCAACCTCCAGTCGAGGTTAACATGAGCCGGATTGATTGTTTCCCCCTCTTTCTGGTTTTAATAATCATCGCCCTTTTCCAAAAAAAACAAAAAACAACTCTTATCGTGCTCCAATGTAATTCAAGAGTCCATTTTCCCACAATCTGATATCCATTTCACAGCCTTGTACTGGACAGGTCAAAAGGCCCACACCATTTCCCAGTCCTCTCCTATAAGTGGTGACATGAATTCAAAATTGGCAAATTTTATCATGTGTCAGTGCCAAATAAAAAATTCCTGTGTTTTTTCCCTTGGCATGGGTAAGTTCAATTCACCCTGTGTGGCCCATTTAGTGGATCGGGTTGAGTGTCTTGCCATCCAAAGTAACTTAATTTATGTGAAGAATTTGTCGCATAGCTGTACCCAAGTTTCATCAATATTATTGCACAATTGACATTCCATTATTAAACTGAATGATGTATGTCAGCCAGCCAACTCTTCTGTAGAATCTTGGTGGGGCACTTGAAAATCTCAAAAGGCTTATTACTAGCAGGCAGTGCAGTGAATGCAGGGCCTGCCAGTTTGCGCACATTGTATAAAATGTCACTTTTTGAGAATCCCACACATGCATTCCAAATGAGGTACACAAGTCATTATCCCGTTTTTACTCATGGGATGAAGTTTTTTTTAAAGAAAATTGAAGAGAATATTTGACACAACCAAAGGCCTGTCAGTGCACAAGACACACAAGACTCCGTCAGCCTGCAACAATTCCAAAGCCCAAATCACAACTCCAAGGGAACCCTAACAAAATAAAGAACATAACAATGTATCCAATTGCAACCATAGCATAGAAATTGCATTCATTTGCACAAATTCTGAGAGGCAATGGAATCACTCTGCTTGACTACAGTGCAAACACCCAAAACCGTCCGAATAAGGAATTCAGCATAGTTGGAGGCAGCGTTTTCTAAAACTGATATTTTTCTAGCATTAGCGAGTGAAAATCATGAATATTCAAAAAAAAAAAATTAAATTTTTCGGAATCAGTATGTAATTTCTGTAAATTTTCAAAGTGTTGGCTCCCTAGATCACTGGAACCGTCCTATAGGTGTACCTTAAACCGAACACCTGCTGAAATCAGATGTCAGTGAATGAAAACTACACAGGTGTCTTACAACTGCGTCAGCAAATTAGAATTAAACAACTGTCGGACGCCTTAATGTATGCCTATGGATAGATTTAGTGACACTCTATGGCCCAAGAATAGGTACAGGGACGGAAATGGTTGTTTCTCCCTTAAAATGAGAACTAAACCAATCCTAACAAAATAAACAACATAACAATGTATCCAATCGCCACCATAGCATAGAAATTGCACAAATTCTCAAGAGGCAATAGAATCACTCCCCTTAACTAAAATGAGAACTAAACCAACCCTAACAAAATAAACAACATAACAATGTATCCAATCGCCACCATAGCATAGAAATTGCATTCATTTGCACAAATTCTCAGTGGCAATAGAATTACTCCCCTTAACTAAAATGAAAACTAAACCAACCCTAATAAAATAAACAACATAACAATGTATCCAATCATCACCATAGCATAGAAATCACATTCATTTGCACAAATTCTCAAGAGGCAATAGAATCACTCCCCTTAACTAAAATGAGAACTAAACCAACCCTAACAAAATAAACAACATAACAATGTATCTAATCGCCACCATAGCATAGAAATTGCATTCATTTGCACAAATTCTCAGTGGCAATAGAATTACTCCCCTTAACTAAAATGAAAACTAAACCAACCCTAATAAAATAAACAACATAACAATGTATCCAATCATCACTATAGCATAGAAATCACATTCATTTGCACAAATTCTCAAGAGGCAATAGAATCACTCCCCTTAACTAAAATGAGAACTAAACCAACCCTAACAAAATAAACAACATAATAATGTATCCAAAAGCCACCATAGCATAGAAACCACTTTCATTTGCACAAATTCTCAGAGGCAATAGAATCACTCCCCTTAACTAAAATGTGAGCAACATCAACGTAACACACAGAAATGAAAAAAATCACACAAACCTCCAAAAAGCAAAGCAGAGGTGTAATTGTGGGCATGTAAAAAACAACCTTATAAATTAAATCATAATCAAAACTACATCACTACTAAAATACCCAATTGCCAGAAAACCTTTTTTTTTTTTTTTTCCCAAGCAAATTATTACAAGAAATCACTACGGTATAGAAATGATGGGGATTGCAAAAACTTGGGTAATTTTATCACATAAATTAAAACTATTATGAATTGTGAAAGGCAAAAAGTTTGCTAAATCCGTAGCCAATCTCTAAACTCTCTTAATTCCGAATCATTCAAATAACTACATTCCCACTTACTGCTTCCTACTTTCTTCCACTCTACTTGAAGACATGTATCATGAACTTTTAGTCCCAACTTTGAAAAGGAAAAAAAAAACATTCTAAGCTTGATTGGAAATACGTGAATCTACAGATTGACTATGGGCTGTTGGTTGGTTATAGATGGTTCTACCTTAGACTTCTCTCATTCAAAAACATGGAAGTACACCATCCACACACACACAACAAAGAAACCTAACACAAAACAAGAAAGTATGGAGTAGTTCTAATCCAGTACTATATAAGGTAAGTACACCCAAAAGTGCCACTTATTCATACTGAGCCTAGTTACTGCTATTAATTAGTTCAAATTTTTATGTAGTCTTGTTGGCAAGTGAAAGCATGTTCCAACGCACCAAAGAACGTAGGATTTGGATACCGTATGCAAAAGTTATTAACAGTCAAAGTCTGTTTCTGAAAGCGCCATCTATAGTCTGTGAACATGACTGATTTTGGAAATGTATGTTAACTGTAGATGGCGCTTTTAGGAACAAGGCGCTTTTGGGTGTACCCACCTTAGTTGGGTACCAGAAACTTACGAACAAAATGTTGGCACAATGAAAAAACTGCATTCCTGTCCAACTTTGATGCCCTACTGAAGGCTGAAAATTCTTTTTTTTTAAAATTTTTTTTACAAGATCCTCTATATGTTATTAACATATTTTACAAATTTCAAGTCCAAAAGATTTATAGAATAAAAGATATGAAGTTTTGAAACAACATGTGTAGTGCAGAAAAAAATTCCACTACTCCCAACTTTGACGCCCTCCCAAAAATTGAAAAAAAAAGTTTTGGTCATGAAATTTTTAGCACGAGATCTCTTCTATGTTATTAACATATTTTCCAAATTTCAATTTCAAAAGATTTTCCCACCAAGCGTGTCACCAAGTTTTATCAACATGTGTAGTGCCAAATTCTGTTTTGCAAAACTACACATGTTGGTAGATTTTGAATATCTTTTTGTGTGTAAATCTTTTGAGCTTGAAATTTGGCACATATGCTATCAACATAGATTTGATCTTATGATAAAAAATTTAAGCTCAAAAGATTTACACATAGAAAGATATTCAAAAGCTACCAACATGTGTAGTTTTGCAAAACAAAATTCGGCACTACACATGTTGATAAAACTTGGTGACACGCTTGGTAGGAAAATCTTTTGGACTTGAAATTTGGCACATATGTTAATAACATAGAAGAGATCTCATGCTAAAAATTTCATGACCAAAACTTTTTTTTTCAATTTTTGGGAGGGCGTCAAAGTTGGGAGTAGTGGAATTTTTTTCCTGCACTACACATGTTTCAAAACTTCATATCTTTTTTTCTATATATCTTTTGGACTTGAAATTTGTAAAATATATTAATAACATATAGAGGATCTTGTAAAAAAAAATTCAGCCCTCAGTAGGGCCTCAAAGTTGGGCAGGAATGCAATTTTTTCAGTGTGCGGGCATTTTGTTTGTAAGTTTTTGGTACCCGACTGGACAGTTTGTTGAGAGAAGAGAGGAAATCAATGAGAATGCCAACATTGTAGGGTCCCACTGCTTTGCATAGAACGTTAAATCATACCATCAAAGGTGGGCCTAGCGGGGTAAATCTCATTTTAGTAGGGGTTGACAAGGGTTTGGGGTTTATATTTGTGTTGGGGTTTTTGGTATGTTTGGGGTCCCCCTAGCTAATTTGGGGGCTCCCTAGCTAATTTGGGGTCTCTGATTCTGAATCTGAATTCTGAATTTGCAAAAAAAAAATAAAATTCAGCATTCTCCCTTGGGTAAATCCCAAAAAAAAATTCACCTTTGATGGTATGATTTAACACAGGACACTTGGGGTTTTGTTTAGTAGGAGGGGGGTGAGACAAGGAACTACTTGACACTTTTGAGCACATTGTTGAGTTGTAAGAAGAAAAAAAAGAGTAACACTAGTCATAATTGACCCCGACATGAATGAAGAGTCTGTTGGGGATAGTTCTACTATCTAAGAGCATCCCCACGGCACGACCCACCAACTGCCTCGCCCAAGCTGTGGATTCTGAGTTCAGAAGATGCGGCCGCGGCACATCACGGCAGGGAGTCCCACAACAACACCCGGGAAGATACACACGGAAGGAGCCAGGCACACCTTCCGAGAGAACTCAGGAAGTCACAACCAATGAGAGAATCAAGGTGGGTTCACGATCCCTCGCGCTGCTTGTTTTTCTCCAATGGAAACTCATCAATGTGCTTCGAAATGAGCACTGGAGCACATAGCGCGCTAGGCGAATGACTCGCCAATTCACCGTCTCTTCCTCAAATCTCAGCGTGCCCGGCCATTCCGCGAGCCAAAATATGCGTGCAGTGGGGAATTTCCGGCAGCCCAGCCCGGCCAAATACCCAGTATGCGCCTTTGGGCGGGCTGCCGTGGGGATGCTCTAAGCCATGTAGGCTCAAGTAGCGAGTGCTTGTTGTGTTGTACCATGGTAGCATCTCGACAGAGAAGGAAAAATATTGTAACTTATCAAACACGCAAACCATGTCATCTTCATACTGGAATTGGATTCTTGTCAAGCTGAGAGGGCGTATCTTACACTGAATTCAGTCCTCATCTTGGCACATTTTACATTTACTCTTGTTGTGTTACTCTTTATCTTGTGATGTGAAAGGAAAAAAAGAAAGAAAAGAAGAGCCAATGAGCTTATTATTTACCCAGGCAGCCTTTTGTTGTTCCCACTCAACCCTCAAAGTGGATGCAGCAGCAGGCTTGTAATTGATTGTTGCGTAAAGTTGCAATGTGTAAAACATTGATGTTGAAATATGAAATCCCCCCCTCCAATCAGTTGCAAATAGCACTTGTATGTTACAATACTTCAGTACTCCTACAACAATGTACCCAAAAGTGGTGTACCACCCTTGCCCAATTAATTAGCCTCCCTTCTTTCAAAGTTTTTTTAGGCCATTAATTGTTTTAAAAAAAATTCTTACCTTCAAAATCACTGTTGATTTTTCAAAAAACCAAGATCCGTTGATCTTGTGAGATTTAATTTAAGCCGTTCAAATATGGATGCAGATATATTACAATATACAAAATGCGTAGTGAATACCAAATCTACATACAGATATGATAAAGATAAAGATACAAATATGGTCAAAATACAAATACAATACAGAATACATATATGGATTTGGGATACGGGATGCATTATCCCATATTGTTTGTCAATGAAGTTGCTTACTAAAAATTACAAGGAAGGGGGGGGGGGGGGAGGGATTTAAAAACTTAAAATTTTAAAATTAAAAAAAAATTGATAGTTATTGCTACTTTTGGATACATTGTTCACACAATGTACCCAAAAGTGGCAGTAACTGCCAACTCCAATCTATTATATTACGTACAGATGGTCATGACCCCTATTAAGACCCAATGTCACAAAAATGGTAACTTTTTCATCCAAAATATTTTTCATCCAATTCATTTTCTCCTAAGTTCACACCGCAACATGTTTGTGCTAATATGCATGTATACGTAAATCCTTGCCAAAAAATGTCTTGTTCATTTTGTGAGAAGATTATTTCCTGTAATTTGCTCATGAAATTGGTGTAATTGGTGATTAAGGTAGAACCATCCATTCCCAAAGTAGTGAGCAAGAAAGTAGGAAGTAGTGAATAGGAGAGTAGTTTTTTGAATGATTGGAATTAAAAGAGTTCAAAGATTGGTTATAGGTCTAGTGCGCTTTTTTGCCTTTCAAAATTTGTAGTAATTTCAATTCATGTGATAAAATTACCAAAGTTTTATCAATCCTTGTCATTTCTATCATCACACCTCTAAAAATATTTGCTTTGCTTTGCACTACACTAGATCATGTCTAAAATACCTTAAATGATCAGTTGTGTGTGGTTCTACTTTATGGATTTTTCATTCATTTGATCACATATGCCATTTATTACTAGATGGATGTTTACATTTGTCAATCTCCTCTTTGTCAAGAATTGTAAAAATAAACAACATTCCTTATTAGGCTTTGCCTTCTTAGTGAGCTTGTTTATTCTTAGAATTCCCATTGCCCTAGTGAATATTCTATAAGGTGGGTACATCCAAGATTATAGTTGACTTTAAAGCGCCATCTATAGTTTATGTACATTTCCAAAATCACTTATGTACTCAGACTCTAGACGACGCTTTTAAAAACAAACCTTGACCCTTAATAACTTTTGCAGAATGTATCCAAACAATTTATTCTTTGGTGCATTGGAACATGCTTTCACTTGCCAACAAGATTATAAGAAAATCTGAATAGCCTAATGATAGTAACTAGGCACAGTACCAATCTATGGTACTTTTGGGTGTACTCACCTTACATAAAAGAAGGCATATTGTATATCCAAGGCAAGAGCTCTACCACTCATATACCACGATAAAATTGAAACTATAAAAAAAAAATCAGTGAAGTGGTTATGATTTATATCAATTTTCATCACCATGAGAAGAGTGTCTATGAATGCTCTTTGATTGGGTTTAAGTTAGTACCTATCTTTTGAGTGAATAGTGAAGCATGATGCCTCATTACCCACCCAAAAGAATTTTAAATTAATAATAAAATTATTAACTCACACCCGTCCCCCCCCCAAATTTAAAATCCCCCTCTTGTAATTTTCACAAGCCAATGTAATTGACAATCAATATGGGATTTTCAATCCCATATCTAATACCCGTATCTAATAATGTATCCGTATCTACACTTGTATCCATAAACATATCAATATAATATTGTATCCATACTATCTGTTCCATATCCATATCCATATCTGAACGGCTCAAATTAAATCTCACAAGATCAATGGCTTGTGATTTAAAAAGAAATCAATGGTGATTTTGAAGGTCATCATTTTTTCTTAAAACAATCGACAGCTTGTAAATTTTTTGAGAAGGGAAAGGGGAAGGGGGCAAATGCAAACCAAGGTGGGTCTCATCTTTTGAGAAGATAGTTAAGTATACACAAATACACACTAAAGATTGTATAAGCCTAAGTTTAGACTATGGTCCAAAATTAGATCTAAAAAATCATGTGATCAATAGGATTGCTTGAATTTGAAAGTTTTTGGTCTTGGATCTTAGTCTAAATTGGTCCAAATTGTGTTGTTTGTGTCTTTTGGGCACATTGTATCAACATATCAATTGCCTCTTTTCAATACATTTTTGTACATTGTATGTCAGCAAATGATTTGCCAATTAATTAATGTACTTTAGAAATAAGTGAATGAATTAACATCTAAATGCTAAAATTGCTTTTTTTTTGGCAATACAATGATTTTGGGCAACTCACTATGAATGGAAGTTTTATTTTTTCTTTGAAATTTTCAGACAACGTGTGCCCAAGGAATAGCTTTACCCCCTTAAGTTCCTTGATTAAGTTTTCACCAAAAATGCTCCAAAACTACCATTTTTAGTACAAATAACAAATTTTAGGAAAAAAAACATTTTTGGACACATGTGATCATAGGAACTTGTAGTATGGTGGTTTGAAAAGATGTAGAAATTTATTAGAGATTTCCATTATGTAGATTCTAAGATATTAGTGTTTGAATTGACATAAATCCGTATCTAGCCCTGTAAAAAAGAAGCAACTACACTTCATAAGGTCACATTTGTATGGAAAAAATGCCCAAATTGATGGTGCATTCTTCAAATCTTGGTGAACAATGTTGGCAATTCAAAAAACTACTAAAAAAACCACTTCTTTAAGAAATAAATATTCAAAACTAGTTTTTGTAAATTTACTTATACATGAAAAGTTTTGAATCATTTCATTTCATTAACCTCTCAAGTTTTCATTGACCATAATATGGGTGATTCATTTTTAAAAGGGCCATTTCTAGACTTAAGAATGTGAAAATCACTTATTCTTGAGCTCATATATGAGAGAATAAAATTAATTATAAAGTGGTATATTTGGATGAAGAAGAAGATTTACTATTAAATTTATAAAAAATTCCAAATCATGGATGGTCTCGAGGTAAGGAATCAAAAAGTTATCAGATAGAAAAATTCTAGCCAATGTAATCAAGGCATGTGCTTTTTAGCTCTTCATGGTCTGTATCTAGTGACAACTACTACAATATACATCTTGTACTTGGATTTGAGCCATTTTTTAAAACCAAAAATTCTCTTGTGCATACTTTCTTTTGCTCATTCACTCTACCATGTTTGATCTTGAATTTTGGCTTCAAATTTGTGGCAAATCTTTCATTTTTTTTCATATTTTTGAAATTCATTAGTGAAACAATGATGATTGCAAGATCATTTTTTCACTCCTTTTTGGTCCTAAAAATACAAGACTTGTTTCTATGCATGTGGAACTTAGTTACCTTGAGAATTAACATAGGATGCCAAATTTCTAAAATGTTATCTGCCAAAAAGAGCCAATCAAAGTACAATTTTAATTATGTCAAAACATGGATTTCTTTGAAGGGAGGGTGCTCTAAAATGACCTATCTCCAATAGGGACCTCTAACACAAAGGTAGATTTTTCTTTCTTCAATGTACCAATTGTGTACATTTCAAGAGGGGGTTGCTTTTAGAAACTGTTGCATTTCAACTTCAAAAATTTGTAACAAATTCCACAAAGATCCAAAAAATATGAAATGACTTGGGTTGGATGCCAATTCTATTTTTCTTCCTATAAACATTTACAAAACTTTTTTCATGGAGTTTAGCTTCCCTCAAAATGCAACCAACTCTTAAAAGGTCGCTTTAGAGGCACCCTCCCTTAACCTTCATGGTTATATTATTATCTTCCAATCCATGAATTGGATTGAAACCAAACTTTGGTTGGATAGTAAAGACTTGGCTTTCTACAAGACCCTATTGTTAATTTTGCCTAAAAATTATTCACCATCCTTTGAACTTCAACTTACAAAATTGGAATTCAAATCACCTTGAAAGTTGCTAGAAATTTTAAGGATTGATGAGATGAAAGTTTTGAGGAGTTTTTGTTTGTGGGTAGTTAAATATTTTCTACTATGTTATTAACTTTGAAGTCCTTTATTTAATTCGATTTTCAATATTTTGGAAAAAAATAAAATCATAGAATGTAGATGGTTTATTACAACATTAAAACCTTTAGGATTTCCATTTTTCATTCCCACAATTGAATTATCAACAATTTATCAACCTTTTGAACTATTACTGTACTTCTCTCTATTTTCTATTTTCTTCCTACATATTGTACAAGTCCAAATGATTTGGAATTTTCAAGAATGTGGCCAATTTGCCTTGAAGAAGGAATCCAAAGAAGCACTAACATTTTGGATATTTTTTCATGCTTCTAAAGTGTAGCTACCCAATTTTTCACAAGGTCAAAAAAATGATTCCTTTCACTAATGTCTTGCAAATTACATGATAAATTTGTTTGAATTTTTTCCACATCTTCTCAAATTAGCATACTACAATCTTGTAGTTACAAGTGTCAAATTTTTTTGGTATTTATATTAGAAATGGCAATTTTGGAGAATTTTTTTATAAAAATATAGTAAAAAACGTTTAGGGGTTAGTTGCACTTATTAGTAAATATGTTCTTACCCCCAAATATTTTTATTTTTTGGAAGTTGTAGCTACAATCGATATGGGATATCGACATTGTATCTTGTATTTATATTTGCAAATATACATCATACTATACTAATATATATCCATGTATATTTTGTATACCATAGTTTATATATTGTACTATATATCATATTCAATACTATATTATATTCTAATTATAATATTCTATACATATTTGATGGCCAAGATTGTGTCATTGACAATACTATTTATAATTATATATTTTTCCTACAATTGCTAATTGATGGCGTTGGAGATGGAGGCAAATTTTTCCCTCATTTGCGTCAATGGCTATTATTTTGTTTGCATCTTTTCAACTCATTGTCATTGTCATTATCATTGTCAATGTGATGCTAAATCACTCAAGTTGAAGATTGGAAATAAGGTAGGCACCTCGAAAAAGCTATTTTTTGCTATTGAACCTAATTATTACTATGTATTATTAGATTGGTCAAATTTCCACATTTCTTGTTGAAAAGTGAAAGGAATTTTTAATGCACTAGAGAATGTGACATTTGGATACCATATGTAGAAGTTTATGGAGAGTCAAAGTTTTATTTGGTAGATCTTCAAAAATTATTTTTTCCACATAAGTACAAATTGATTTGGGAGATGTGTAGAGAGTGAAAACAATGTTCCCCCAAAAGACATGTACACACATTTGATTATTTACCCTTGCCCCCCCCCCAAACTCAAAAAAATTCTTATTAATTGATTCAATATACCAAAAAGAATGGCACAATTTTCAATTTTCAATTTTTTTTCAATTTTCAATTTTTTTTCAATTTTTTCAATTTTTTTTAAAAACAAATTTTAAGTTTTTAATGTTTTTTTAAAAGATTTGAAAAAAAATTAAGTTTCTTTTTTTAAATTCAAAAATTCAGACCAACAATGGTAGGTCTATAATATTGGGAATTGTTGCGGGAAAGAACCTTGAAACAATCTCTTAGAGGTCTCAAATCCCCTCTAATGATGCAAAAAAAACCCATCTAATTCATTCACATTGCTTCTTAAAACAAAAACAAAAAATACTTTGATATAAATATTACTTATGAAATATATATGATTACTTAAAACATCATGATGTACAAATATAGGTATTGATGCTAATGTGCTAAATGAAAGTATACAGTTTATCACAATGTAATCAACTGTGGAAGGCATTACCAACACCATCATACAACAATGATAATGGTGCTTTTGGATTAGAGGCTTGTTTGGATGAGGGGTTCATTTGGATGTGCCCACTTTAGTTTGAATAGCAATCTCTAAAAATTCAATATTGAAAACTATTGTATTTTGGAATTTGAATAACTCAACCACAATGCATTTATGTATGGACCTTTTAATTATGGATACAAACTTCAAATTTCTTCAATTTACGTGGTCCATTTTGTGACTAAGTTTGAATGAAATTTTTTATATTTATTTTTCAAAAATACAATCACAAGTCTTCTATACATTTTCAAATTTTTAGATTTTTTGTCAAAATTTCAAATTACAATGAATATGGTTTTAAAAAATATGAAATAATTGAAATAAAATTTAGAAAATAATAAATATGACTTGAATTAAATTAAAATTCTAAGATTTCAAAGTAGAAAGAAGAATAAAAACTTGGACCTTTTTGGGAAAAATAAATTATGACCCAAGAAGGATTTAGATATAAAATCTTTGTTTTTTCAAGTTTCCTTCACTTCCCATCCCTCTATAAACTAAATTACAATCTTATACCAAAAATCATGCAATCCCTACTGACCATTCAAATTGCATCATTGAAATAAACAAGAATCATATTCCCAACATACTTAGATGTATTTATCTACTATTTGGACCTTGCATAAAAATCATAACACCCCAATTGCCTACACTAGTTAAACTAGTGAAGTGAAACAAGAATTGTTTTTCCAATATACTTAGACACATCTGCTGTTCGAACCTTTTTAAAACTTAGGAAGCCCAAAATGACCTTAATGTTCATATTAGTGAAAGACAAACAAGTATTGCTTTCCCAGCATACTTAGACATACTTTATCTGTTGCTCGAATTAAAAAAAAATGAAGAAGTCCCTATAACTTAGGATAGTCACATTAGTGAATTAAAATAAGAATCACTATCCCAATATATTCACCTCATCCATTATAAGAACCTTTTTGAAATTCAAAAAATGTCAAGTCACTATACTAGTTATATTCGTGATGGACAAATGAATATTGCTTTCCCAACAAGCTTACATATACTTTATGTATTGCTGAGATTTTAAGAAATAAATAAATAATTCCCTATTGTCTAGGATAGTCACATCAATGAAGCAAGACAAGAATCACTATCTTAATATATTGACTCACTTCATCCATTGATAAATTCTTTTTAAAAACTCAAGAATTGTCAAGTCATTATACTAGTCACATCAGTGAAGAACAATCAAGTATCGCTTTCCTAATATACTTACACAAACTTTATTCACTGCTAGAATTTTAAAAAATATGAAGAATTTCCAATTGCCTATGATAGTTACATTAATGAAGTAAATCAAGATTGCTATTCCAATATGCTGACTTATTTCTTCCATTGTTAGAACCTTTTAAAACCTCCAGTCATTGCACTGGTCATATTAGTGAAGGACAAACAAGTATCACTTTTCCAACATACTTACATATATTTTATCTATTGCTAGGATTTTGGGAAAAAAATGAAGAAGTTTCTATAGCCTAGGATAGCCACATCAATGAAACAAAACAAGAATCACTATTCTAATATATTGACATACTTCATCCATTGCTAGAATTGTTTTAAAACTAAAGTCATAACATTGGTCATATTAGTGAAGGACAAATGAGTATCACTTTCCTAACATACTTACATGTACTTTATCTAATTCTAGAACATTCACTTAAAAATGAAGAAGCTCCAAGTGATTGTCCTAGTCATATCAATAAAAGACAAATAAATATTGCTTTCTCAATGTACTTACACATACTTTATCTATTGTTGGAATCTTTTACCAAAAAGTTAAGAAGCCCCAAGTGATAAAATCACTCTTGATGGATCACTGAAGTACAAAACAAAAATCACTCTCCCAACATACTAGGACTAACTTCATCCATTGTTGTTGCTCTTCTACAAGGCTCTTGAAGACATTCATGGACACCCACAATTTTACAAACATAAGAGGATTTCTGGGCCCCAGAAGACCGTTTCCTTGAAACTGTTCCCACTGCTGCAGACCAGCCCCCTGTTGGTCTGAATTTTTGATTTTTGAAAAAAAAAAATTAAAATTTTGTTTTTGCCAAAAAACTTTAGAATGTATTAAAAAGCAAAACAATGATTAATTTTTTTAAAATTCCAAATTCTTTTAATAATCAATTAAAATTAATAATTAATAAATATTTTCTGACATAGCAGTTGCTTGACCACATCAACATTGCGTTCCCAAAGTTCCCAATGCGTTCCCAACGTTTGGGAACTCGCAATCTTGTAAACCAGCTAGAAATCCTCTTATGTTACTGATGCACATATATTACAAACAAAGGCTTGTACATATAAAAAAAAGTTGTACATAGATTAGTGAATGAAGAAGAATTGTTTTAGCATTGTTTCAGCCATTATTTCTGCTCTTGCAACCCCTATAAAATCGGAATATAATTGATTAGATGGTCATTTATTTTTTTAGAACGAACAAATTCTATGACCATTCATGAAGCCCCATATTAACTTCAGCCACCAGTTCAAAAGCTTTATGGGCTGAGCAGAACATAAAGAATTTTTTTGCACACAATCTGCAGACATGAAAGCATGAATCAAAAGATGCAAACATTTCCCACAACCTACAGAGTTTCAGAGTTTGAAGTAATCTAGATGCTCTTCCTTTTGAAGTGCACAGAAAAGGGACACTCCGAAGTGTTCAGAAAAGGCAACACTTTGAAGTGTGAATATTTGAAGTGTTCAGAAAAGGCAACACATTACAGGTAAGAATTTGTGGGGGTTGGTTTTAGAGACAAGTCACATTCAGGTGCAATTACCTTGCTCATGAAGAAGCTCCATAATCCATATTGTTTTAAATATGGTACAACAGTACATTCAATTCCAAAATCAGAGTTCAGAGAGTTCCAACCCTTCTCAACTTAACAAAAAATAAAAAAGTAAACAAGAATGGTGACATAAGAGGTCAGTGACATTTAGGAAGGAAGAGATGAACGTGCGTTCCTAAATTCGCTTCCGCAGCTCTTACTGGCATCAAATGTAAATTGTTTGTCAAGCAGGAAAAAGAAGATCTATGAGCAAAATCTCTGAAACTCTCCCAAGTGAAAATTGAAACAGCAATATGAAACACTCCATTCAAAAACTCAACAGAAAGTCTCGAAAATAGAAATATGGCAAGCACACACTATAACAAGTTTCTTAATCTGCTTGAAGTGTCAAGCACGTCTAGAACCACATGTAATGGTAAGTGCTGTTGTACATGCGAAATTTGAGGTAGGTAACACCAAAAAAAATCCACTTAATTGTTACATTCAAACATGTTTCAGCTTCCGAAGATGCCTGATTCAAGGATCAACCCTGATGCAGCATCAAAGAGTCCATTTCCGAAAGGAATTCTGACTCCCACATGTGGACCTGATTCAGGGCAAGTCAGATAAAACCATCAGAACGATGACCAACAAAAACTGGTGGATGAGATCATGAGAGAATTGCTACCTCTTCTCAAACTATTTTCTGGACTACTCTTTCAATCCTCATGAAACGCAGGAAGGTAAAAAGAACATTGAAAAACTCAAAATTTTCCATTTGTATGGCTGTGAAACCAACATTGAGAAAACTACAATAGTGGGAAATTATGTCCAATTCCAACTAGGGAATCCCACCCAACTTGGCTCGAACCGGTCATTAGTGATCGAAGGCTCTTCATGCAGTTCCAAAACAGAAGAAAAATTCTATAGAACTTCCAGATCTGCTTAGACAGTTTTGATATTTTGACTTTAAACTTTCACCGACAATTACTACTTACAAGCTGGATTCAAAGAAATCTTCCATATTTTGGGAATATTGAAGTCAGTGATTTGGTTTCACAATTATTTTGAGCCCCACCGTAATTGCACGGTTGTGTAAGGGCAACGGTTAACCAACTAGATACTCACTTTAGAAATTGCTTCACCGAGTATTGTAATTTGGATTTACCATTTTAAGAGTGCATGGATAAAGATATGGTTCTCTGATTCGGGGTAGGTAGATCACATCCTCCAATACAGTATTACACCTAGAAAGTTCATTAGATTACATGTTGAGTTCCTGAATTTTTAGTACCGGTACTTCCAACTGCAGGTATTTTAGAGAGGGTTGACAGTCGTTCAACTATCTGTTTTTTCCCTTCTAATTTTTAGGCAATAGCGAATAGCGCTGAATGAACTGTTCATTCCCGCTAATCTATTAATTCGATTCAAATTTCTCGATGTTATAATAAATTCCGTCCTTTCCTCATTCATTTAGATTGTAGATAATCGAACTTACATGATTGTATGATATTAGAACACTCATCAAGCCGCAGGAGCCTCATTCTGTAGGAAAGGGTTTGCAATTTCCTCAGTGCCGTCCGTTGGCGCAACCAACATGACAGCGGTTCCTCTGCAGACCTGCCAAATACGATCATCTATCAGAATTGCCAACAATTCAAAACTTGGCATTGGCCGAACAAACTAGTAAACGATCAGATTACTAGCCACTAGCAGCTAGTGACACCCCTGAAGCAACTACGATAGAGCGAGTGTCGGAGCTTACAATCAAACCTAATTGTCTCACTTGGTCAGTGGTCTTCAGAGGATCATCCGAGTCTGTAAGCAGAAAAAACACCCGATCAGAATATAACAACTGCCAATACAAAACCCTATGTTCCATAAATAACCTAAACCTGGTAATATGATAACTACAAAAATAGGAATAACTAATGTGTTATACAAGTTAAACCAAAGAACTTAAACGATTATCAGTGCAGGATGAGAAATGAAACTGTAGGAATCCCCTAGACAATTATTCAGGACCTCGAAACTTCTCCTTGGCTTTGCAGCGCTGTACTTTTAAAACCAAGCTATAAATGTCCGATGCCAATAAATGCCAGTAAATGACAAGAAAGAGAAGAGACGAGGAGAAATGAAAACCTGACCTCTTAAGTTTTCCGTGGCCTCATCCAACACCAAATTCAAAAGTTGGTCATATCCTTTCAATGTTCCTGTCACTGCCAGATCCCTCGACATTCAGTACAATAGATATCATAACCGAGATCTTCTGTTAAACTACTACCAGACCAAGGGTTAATAATTTCCAAACGATAGCTTCAATTGATCATATTGTGGGGCCAAATAGCTCACCAGAACGACTGAACAGCTTTGCATGCGCTTGTCAATAGACAAACAAAATTGGCACAAATAAAATCCCAACACGACCTACTCAAAAGTGCTAACAAACATGAGGCCCAAACTTGGGCTTCCTGGTCCTTACAAGAAAAATAATAGAATCTTTTAATCAACGTGATGACATGAACCGATTTCTAACAACAATCGACTCTCCAGCTACATCCTTCAGGTCAGATGAACGCAAGTTGTCGACATACACTAGGCAAGACAACTAGAAGACTCGGCAGTGCTGACAAATAACGTATAGGATACTAAATTAATATAAAGGATACTTATAAAGTTAAGCGTCTGCTAATCGCTCTACTCCCTTAACCCCAAAACTCCGGTGCAAGACTCAAATAAGAACAAACAACAGACACCAACACAAGCTGCCATAGCTCAAAACCAAACGTGCTTGTACATTGAGAAATTCAATATACACATTCACCTCACATCAACAAGTTCTCAATTGTGTTACAATATAGAAAAAAATAAAAAAACCCATCAATACTCACCTTGTCGACCACCACTCAGCTTCACTGATACTCCCCTATCCACAAACTTGGCCAGATCCAGAACAGTTTCTTTCCTTCCTGACTAAAACCCCACAACCCCCAGAACACAACGCAATTCGTCGAAACCCATGAAAACCCAACAGTAACCCTGAACCCCAACACTTTCAAGAGAAACGCAGAACTACAAAAACATTACATACAACGAATCACAAGATTAAAGACCAGAAACCAACGAGCAACCACTTCAAAGTTCGTAAAGGACAACACGCGATACACAAACAATAACCAGTTGTTGCAATTTGTCCTCGTACCATATTGACAAAGTGGCTCTTGCACGAAGCAAAAATGAGAGGAGCAGCAACAATGGCGGCACTGCAATTCCCGCAAACTCCCGATTCGATCGAAGCTCCGTGATCTCCAGAGACGAAAGAAGAGCGCTAAACCCTAATTTTCCTTCTTACGCTTCTTCCGGAAGCCGGAGTAGTACGTTAGTAAGGTAGTGGGTGTTGAAGTCACTAATTTCTCATTCGGACACTTTGATGAATTCAATATCCACTACACTAATTATGTTATTCAGTGTTATGTTACTAATAGAGTTTTACCACTCACTCCAAGTTTCAAGTGGTTTGTATTTAGTGTTATATTGACCACCCTTTAATTCATATATTTAGGTTTGTATTTTTTTTCACAACAATTTAATGAAATAATATGTAATATTAAATGTAATTCTGTAAAAAATGTATATCAAATAGTTGATAAATAGTGTCTATATTGACATTTAGTACTGGTAACATTAACAAGATTGTTGGCATTTAGTGTTGTACTTTGAAATTAGTGTAATGTGCCTTCTCCCATTGTACAACTAAAGTAAAAGTAAGAGTAATTTCTTAATTTCTTAATTCATAAGAACTTAAAAAATCCATATCCTTCAAAATATATGTCCAAATGCAATGAAATTAAGTGTATGCATTCCCTTGTAGACAACTTTTTGAGAGCACCTAAAACACATTCAAGGATATATTGTTCAAGGAATCTCATTGTAACAAATGAACAAAACAAAAAAATGGCCTAACTTAAAGTATAGGTTCACTCTTAATAAGATAGAAGCCCCTTTAACTATTAATTTTACGCCCTTATGACAATTTTTTGAATCTCTTGACAAAAAACACTAGCTAAAGTTATTTCATTAATTTCAAAGACTCATACAATATAATATAAAATTTAAAGTTGAAAACATATGATATGTACTTTATGCCACTATTTTCCCCTTAAAAAACTGTTCTTGAAGTTGGATATATTTTAATCCCTACAGGTTCCTTTGAGAGTTTGTGGTGGTTTTAGGTTAATGAAGGTGGCTATTCAAGTTCCACATATAGGTGGTACAAAATATATAGAGGCAATTTTGGATGAATATTCCTCAACTCCTAAAAAATTGGGAGTGTTTTTCAAGAGAATTTTTTTAAATTGCTATTTGTAAGACTTTCAGTTGTCTAAAATTGAAAATGAATTTCTTTTTCTAACTTTGACTTTATGAAAGTATAGCATTAGATGTTTTTTTAGGCCTCTAAAAGACTACTTTAGGACCATTCTTCAAAATTGTAATATGTGCAATGAATTAGCTACTATTGGTTTGCATTTTTAATTAAATTAAGAAAAAACCTTCTAATTTCAAGAAGTATAAAAAATTTGAAAATTGATTTTAATTTTTTCAAATTTTTTTAATAGTTAATTTAAAATTTAATTGATAAATTTTATATGACAAGGCAATCTTTTAACCACTTGAGATTACTTACGTGGTAGCACTCCCAAATTTTTTTAAGTGTTTCCACAATCTAAAAGCTCACAATCTTCTAAAGGCTCTAAAAAAACATCTAATGCCTACTATGAAAACAAATTGGACAAATACCAACCATCAAACTATGTGCATTGAAAAATTATAACATTTGAAGTGACAAAAATTCATTCTTAAAAAACATGGTCATTAAACTTCAAACTCTCTTCAAATAAAAATTTTGTACTTGATGAATTTATGTCTCTCCACCATTGAATTCTAAATCTTACAAAGTATATTTGTGTAAAATTTTAGAAACAAATATGGGTTTATCCTAAAATGTAAAGAGGTGAAAGGAGTTGGTAATACACTAGCAAATACTTTAGTCATTTTGCAACGACGCTAGCATGTGAGCGTGAGCCTATGAGCAGTGAGCATGAACCTACAAGCAGTGAGCAGGAATTGTGTGAGTTTTAAAAGTCTACAAATTTGAGTTATTTGATTTTCTTCAATAAAAAAGTAAAAAGATTGATGTTTTTTCAACAAAGTTTATTATTTTTAGAAAATATGACCTATTGCCACAAGACCCATGACTGTGAATTTAAAGCCTAGAAAGTTGGGGCTATTGTAAGTTCAAATTTTATATGTAGATTTATATCATGTTTTCAAAAGTTTTCCTAGAGTAGGCTTATAAAGTGAGAGTACGAATAATTAATCCAAAGGGAATTCTAAAATTGACAAAAAGACAAATGCAATGAAAATATCAAAAGAAATTCCACATCCTGCAAATAATAAAATATTGTTTCATTGCAATAAGGAATATATATTAAAATATGAATATAATACTTTGCATATATGAAAATTTTGAAGATAATATATCGCTACTATAAATTTACTTCATATCATACTAATACTAGTCAACTAACTTACTTGCTAACTTCACTCGCACATCTTGATGATTCCAACAGCAACAAGCACTTACTTAACTTCATCCAAACTAGGATAGGAGCGTGAATGGATGTATTTGTTTTGTAATCTAATTTGCAAAAGTAATGAAAGATGTAATAAAGATGTTTTCAGTTTATGTACATGCCATGCTTTCTAATGGAAGTTCCATTTATACCTCTATAATAGGGACAAATATAAGATGGAAAATTGGAAAGCGTAATATTATAAACCTTCTGATTAGGTTCACTATTAGACAAAAGTATAATAGCATCAAGTCTAGGATAAGGAAGGAAGTTCACCCCAATAATACTTATTATAACATTCTTGGCACTCTCCCATTGATTGCGGTGATTTTTAATAGGCGCCTTACTGCTTCAACGGACTTGTTTGCCATTCCGAATGGAAGGGATTTTGTTAACATGTGCTGGGCGAGGATGAGTCCACAACATTGGCTTGAATACCCTAGATGAAGTGAATAGCCAGCACGGTGACATTAGAATGCTAGACTGTAACCAAAATCTAGCTTCTTCAAATTCTATAATTTCAGTATGAGTAAGATTGGTACCAATAAGAACCGGCTAGATCTTAGGGATCCTAGGTCAAGTAAGAACATGAGAATGTTTAGATCCCATGACACATTGTGCAATTTGGTTTGTACAAAACCAAAAATCCTCAATTTGAACTGATCATTATAAGAAACTCGCATTTTCTATGTCGTCAAAACAAAAACACGTCATGTTTTTAAAAACGCGTCATGTTTTTAAAAAACACGACAGCGCTCGCAGGATTTTATTAGATGTCATTGGAAACATTGCATGTTTTTCGTGCAATGTGGATATGTCCACTGAGACAGGGATGTTTTTTTGGACGTCACATAGAACATGGTAAGATTTTTTCAAACATCCAAAAAAACATAGATGGCCATGTCAGCAAAGAGTTCATTTTATTTTTTCTTAAAATTAATTAAAAAATTTATGGTTTGTAGTAAAAATTTGACTACAAGTGAAAAATTTAGAGAAAGGGCAGCCATGAGGCATGTTTTACAAAAAAAAACTAGGGGAGGACACTTCCCATTTTTTAATAACCTACGTGCGGCGGAATATAGGGTACATTTAAATAATCTCAGGTAAAATTTATAAAACATTTACATATAAATTAGGGGACATTAAAAAGGCAAAGTGTTTTAAAAATAAAATAGGGATGATAATATGGCTGATTTTTCTGCTTTATGGTAAAATAGGGGCTCTTTTAATGTTGTCAAGTAATGATTACAAGTAATTGATAGCCCCCCTAAAAATATCCCACCGCCGCACGTGGGTCCCCCAAATACACAAGAAGTGTCCTCCCCGGGAAAAAAAAGGGAATGGATGGATGATTTGGATGCATAATGTGGATGAAAACAAATGGTCTTTATACTAGTCCAGTGGTGGGAGGAGAGACAATCGATATGGGATATGCAAAAATAACGTTGAGATGTTCAAGAAAACATCTTGATGTTTGAAATGATGTGACATGTCTCAAATGACATCAACATATTCAATTGTCAAGTTGCCATTTTCTCAAATCCCATATCTTTTGTCTCACCTAAGGCTAAGAAAGGATATAAGTATAGGCTTTTCCTCCTTCATTTTCATTAACTTTAAATGAAGTAATCTTTTCATTTCACCATCAAAAATCCTCAAAAAGGTAAGTGGTAAGTTTTTTAATTTTTTTAATTTAATAATTTAATTTTGTTTTATTTTTTATTTTAATATTATTTATTTTCTGACTTGGAATTGTAGATATAGTGTACTAATTGACGTTTAATTTGACTTCTTAAAAAACACCATTACAATTTTCAAGTGACCCAAAAGTGTGCAGACAAAGCATGCCACATCAGCATAATTTGGAGTCCACATCAGCATATTTTGGGGTCCACCCCGGGTATGCAACTCCCATATTATAAGGCCTTGATTATAATCACTTTTAATGCATTTTAATCTATTCTCAAAGTATATAATTTGTTCTAATGTAGGAAATTCTTGTAGCCTTTTCAACAAGGAATTCAAAAATGTAATTATATATGTAAAATGAATATTTTTGAGGGCAAGAATAGCATTAAAAACCTAATTATATGAGTTTTTTAAAAACATGTATCATAGGCCGAGCTACCCAACTTTTAGGGCTTTTTAATAAAAATTTAATTTTAATTGGAGACAACTTTTGTATGGATTTAAAAAGACTATGCATAGGTGTTTTAATTCTTCATATATATTGTGAATTTTTTTTCTAGAATGTATGTAATGCAATATTTTCTACATATAATTTTCTTTTAATTTGGCCTTCACCTAAATTTTTGGTCTTTTTAATTTCATATAATTTTAACAAAAGCCATCCTCTAAGCTGTTTTAATGCCGATGACCCTTGTATATAATACAAGAGTTGTGTACCCAGGGGGTCCACATCAACATAATTTAGAAGCCCATGTTAGCATAATTCGAGGGTCCACGTCACAAAAAACATGGATGAGGCAATGGATGAAAAAAAATCATATGTGGCACTGTCCGCCAAAAATTTGCTGATGTGGACCTTTCCGCATTGCCAAATGGCACTATTTGGGTCCCTCAAATTAACTTGTCTTGAAGGATGTTAAAAAAAAAAGAACGTGTTTTCCGATTTTTCCACCATGTTTTTTGCTTGTCCATTTTGACGGATTTTAGGTGACATCATGTTTGACACGAAATCGCGTTTTTTTTTATGTCCCAGAATTCGTTGTTTTCTTATAGTGGTCGATTTATTCATCGTCTTGGTCGCTTGCTTCGAGATGCTCGAGGAGTGAGCATTCGTGTCTAATATTTCTTGGAATTACAACAGATCTCTTTGGTGTCTGAATGTTGAAGGAACTTTTTGAGACATAGAGTGAGAACGGTTGTTTTGTGGCCGTTTGACATCATTGTAAGCACCAAAAAATCGTGAGTAATCCATTGGCATATGCAAATGCAGGGATTGCTCCCGTTCATGGAACCCGACAAATTTATCAATGAAAATGAAGTGAATGGGCACTGCTACAAACGTGTCAAGGCATTTATAGGTACGGACATTTAAACAACAAAGAGTATTTATTCAATTTTGCCTTGGATTGGGGTCTTTTTCTCCCAAAATCGTTGTCTATGATACGTGTTGCGTCTTTGGTGCCTTGGAATTGGTTGAAATCGGTAGTCAGTAGAGGTGCTTCTACATTGCAAGCACTGAAAATTCACTACGACCCTGTTCGCTCAAATTCTGTGTAACAACGGCTTCACGTCTGAATGTGAATGTTTGATGCTTGGTGAATGTTGTTGGCAGATGTTGATGCGGATTTCATACCAACTCAATCCAAAGTGAGTCGATGACTTTTCTCTTCTCTGCTCCTTGATTGCCAAACTTTTATTGTGGTCGTTTATTCTTCTCTCATCCTTGTAAGCCAAGTTTGATTATTCTCACCAAAAAACCCATAAATTCTTTATGAGCAGGTGGACCTTGTTCCAAGACACCCCTTCACCTAGGCTCTCTTAAATCTAGGCCTCGGTCTACAAAATGTAGACACAACAAATTTCACATTCAAGAAACTTGGTATAAATCTGTCATGAAATTGTCTCTCTGCTAAACTTGCCGTGTAGTGACTTTCCATTGCTTCATTAAAAATAGTAAGGTAGAGTCTGAAATGTTCATATTCGACGTTAATAAGCATGATGTCACGCTGCAGTCGCGGGGGCTCATTTATCGAATATACACTTGATTGTTGTTTGGTATGATTGACAGGACCGGTGACCGTGTCAATGAAGCAGCGGATGTCGGAGAGTGGTCGTCAAGTCTGGGTTTCTACCCAACCAGAACATCTCCTTGCCAAGTACACAAGTTGGATTAAGAAGCAACACGAAAGCTTTGACGTAGGAGCTGTCCTGAACGAAGGTACTAGTGTGGTCATTGTCACCCAGGATCAGTACAGGGAAGGATTAAATATAACCACAAACAGTGAGATAATTAGCAACGATTCCCATGACAAAGAGAAAATGTCAGCTCCCGTACTTCCTGCGCCCGTGGATCCTCCAAACGAACTAGAAGTAAAGATGGTGATTCTTGCTATTAACAGCCATTCTGAATCTTGTAATTTCAACAGTGACTAGAAGGATGTTGATCGTTCGCAGGCTCAAAGAACTTATATAATATTTTATAGAATGTTTTGGCATGTCTTATATTGATATTGTTGTCTCTGATTTTAGTCCCGATTAATATTCTCCTGATCGTATGTGTCCTGATGTATTCACTTCACGTGGAGATTGAGTTTCCTTCTAATCGACCTGAGTAACTATGTCCATCTAGGCTTGTGAGAGCATGCTACGAGAGTTGAAAAAAAAGGAAGAACATTGTCAACAGGATATGGAAATATTTTTGTCCGTGGTTGAGGATGATATGCGAAGACTACTATCCAAGAAGAAGTTCCTTGAAGTTTCGATAAGGCAATGTCAAGGTTGGTCATTTGGAAGGTTCGACCTAGAAGGTCAATTGCACCCTAACATTTGATACTTTGCCTGTTGTGTCTGTTAATATGGCAACATGAAGGTTTGGTCATGCTTGGCTTTCTAATCACTGGACCTTATTTCAATTTGCAGCTAGACTGGGAATCGTGAATTCGGAGCCTTCAACAAGCGGTGCTGCATTGGAGCAGTCTCACGATCCAACTGCTGACGACGGGTGATCCAACTCTTTTGCATTGACGCCATCGTTAGTGGAGATGATCATTTCAGGGCTCGGTCTTACTAAAGATTACAAGTGCCTCCCTAGACTGCAGCGACGAAGGGTGTTTCTGTATCTCCTGGGAGTAAATATTACACATGTCAATTGGTTAACATGATGTAGGATTGGCAATCAGATACCACCATGACCTTGACTTTATTCATTTTTGTAAACACATGTGACAAAGTAAAATACATAACTTGGGGTTGTTTGGTTTTTGGGACACTTTACGATGAGTGTACATATGCAAGTACATTGTTGAATTTTTTTTAAAGGTTCATGTGGTGGTTAATGTACATACAGATCGAGGCTCGCTTGATGGCCGGACGAAGGAATGCCTTGTATTACCCTTTGTAAAGGTTGTGTATTGCTTACAATGGCCCCCTAAAGAATTCCTCTTTGAAGGAACGTTTTGAAAGACTGTAGTTGATCTTCTTTGATTTCACTCTCTAAAGAAATTTTGTGTGAAAGAGACCAAAGATGATTGTCATAAAAACTCTCTTCGTCGATTGAAATGAGCATCTGTGTAGGTTGGTTTCCGCAATAATTCACAGCAATGTGCTTGTATCTTGTCCATTCATACAACCTCATGTGCTTACTGGAATCTATTTAAATGAATGTACAATATTTCGTGACATGCTATGTAAGTTCTTACTAGAGTTTCAGGTTGTATATTTGTAGGACAATAGTGTTTAAGCTCGGAGGTTGTAGGATTTCTCTATTGGACTATACAATAGTGTGTCCACAATTCTTACGGGTAGGGCAAAAGCAAGACAAATTCGGTAAACATGGTTTGGGACAATGATTGTAGTCTAAAGAAAAATAAATAAATTATTGCAACTTATTATTAGAACAATGATTTTAAGGATATCTCTCATGTGAAGCTGAGAGCACAGTGCCACTAAGGTGAGAGACTAAGAGGTTCATGAAGCAATCATTTAACCCTTAAATGACGCGGGGGTGATCCAAGAAACCATTTTTTGTAAAACTATGGGAATCATTGGAATTCAAAAATCCAAAAGTGTGCATTTGAAGTCAAAGAATTGTAAAAGATCTTCCTTTTCCACCCCTAATTCTGAGGATGAATGCTTGCATTTCTATCCTGTACAGCAAAAGGCTCACATGTTCATTGACCAAGAAACGGCTCCAACATTGTTTAGGGGTTAAAAACTAAAACTGAATTTGAAGAATGTGAAACATCTTGGAACATTTTTCAATTGTAAAAATATATTCCTTGAAAGAGAATAGGAATTGACACCAAACCCAATCACTTCATATTTGTTGGAGCATTGTATGTATAATCAATTCTAAACTTTTAAAGTTGAAAAGACATAGAGGTCTACAATCGCCCACTTCGTCTAACATACACCATTTGTACACTACTAGTACAACAACAAAACACATGTAAATTGTGCACATCTAAAGTGATGACCAACTATAGAGCCTGAGTACTTTAAGAACCTTTTCCCTTACCACCCAGTAGTGTCAACTGCAAAACTATCATTACATTTATCCCTAATTTTTCACAAAAAAATTAATTCTGCAAATTTGAAATGGTCAAAATAAATCAAATTTGATATGATATTTCTTTGATTGGTGACCTATGAGGAACAACATCGAAAACATTCTAAATAAGCAACTCAACATAGTTGGAGTAGAAGCACCTCTTTTAGGGAAAAATGCACTTTTGTGGTATTAAGAATTGAAATTCATGAATTCAAAAGAATTATATTGTTTTGTATGAGACATGTGAACAACATGAATATTCAAAGTGAATGCTTTCTAGACTTTTGAATGTATCGAATAGCAAACCCCTAAATCCTAAATATCTGATCATTAAAGAAATGACAAATTGCAATCAAGTAAGTGGACACTTTAATGGCACAGTCATGTGCAATTAAACATCGAAGTGAGACAATTTATTGAATTCTTCCACTATTGAAGAATTGTTAGACCTTGAGGGATTAACCCTAGAACGCTTGGATCCATCTCCAGAATTGGCTACTTGGGAAAAATCATTATAAAGTACTATTTATTGGAATATTTAGGACTTGGTCTACAAATGAAAGTTGTAGATTATGAATTTTAGATTCAATCTGTACAATTAGATTCACCAATGCTATCATCAATTCTATTTTATAGATTCTGAAAAGGAAAAATCAGAATATCTTCTAAATTCAATTACAAGCAAAATATTGTCATTTTTTGGGTGAAACTTGTTGGAATGGATTTGAAATGAGGTTCTCTTTGCATGGTGATTTTTTGAAATTTTTGGAGTCTTAAAATCTATGACCTCATTTTTCCAAACCCATTTTTGAACTAAAATCATCGCAATTTTTGGCTTGACTAACTTCCACATTTGTAATTTTAGAAAAATATGAACTCTAGTAACACTGAATCCAACCAATAGATAGGATAAAAACTTGATGAATTATCACCACAAATTAGATGACTTTCATCCCAGCTGTAATGAGAAAGAGAATTGAGTTTCATTGTGTACATCGTCCAAAAAATGGATGTCGGAGCGCTTAGGGGTTAAGCATTGAACGGTAGTGTAAATATTTGAAACGTGCAAAGTTGTAATATAAAATTCAACTTAGAGTAATTATAATTCAATGGAAAATTTCAAATAAAATTTGCAAAATGCGATCTATGATTAAATCACATCCAATTGTTTGGATCAACTACTACCTTAATAAATATTTTACAACAAAACCTTGAAACAAGACATCAAAAATATTGTTTTGAAATTGATTCAAGGTTTCATATCTTAAATTTTTTTTATCTTCTTAAAATTCATGTCCTAACCCTATAGTCCTCAAACTCTTTCAAAAATGAATGTTCAAATTAGATGACTTATATGTGGCCTACCTTGTAAGCCTCAACCACCTTGAGGGAGACTGGGGTGAATGCCTCCCTATCCTCCTTCATTAGTTTCCCTGTTTATTTACCCTGTAACCCAAAGAACTTGGTTGACCAACCCTAAGACCCTTCAAGTGAACCCTAGGGAGGACTGTAGCTCTGCGCCTCACGGCACTACGCTCCAGGCCCAGACCCTACTCATTCCGCTCCGTAGGGTTTGGGGCTACGGTATCCATTTGTCGATTTTAGGGTCAAGAGAAATTGGAGAAGTCCCCATCCCCTCGGTAGTGTGACATGGCTATATTTAGCCTGGGTAGGCAACTCTTGTATAATATGCAAAGATCATAGGCATGAAAATGGCTTAGGATATGGTTTTTATTAAAATTGTATCAAATTAAAAAGACCCATAAAAGCTGGGGGAAGGCTAAATGAAAAGAAAGTTGTTCGTAGAACATGTTGCATTACATACGTTTTAGAAAAAAACAAACCCACGATGCATATGAAGAATTGAAACACCTATACCCAACCATTTTTTGAAATCCACACAAGAAGTTCTCTCCAATTAAAATTGAATTTTTATGAAAGAAAAGAAGAAAAGAAAAAGGGAAAGAAAAAGAAAGCCTCCAAAGTTGGGCATCTCAGCCTATTACACATGTATTCTCTGAAATTTATATAATTAGTTTTCTAATGCTATTGTTGTCTTCAAAGAATATTCATTCCATATATATAATGACGTGCGTGGGGGTCATTGCAAGAAACACCGTCCATTTTCCGTAGCGTTTTAGAAATGGACGTTGTTTTCTTTGGGAGTACTATTTAATTAGAAAATCAATTTGAAAAAAAAATTTGAAAAATATGTCTAACATATAAGCCTTAAAGAAGAAAGTATCCTATGAAGGAAAAGCTTAGGAAAATTCCCCAAGTAGGAGAACTAGGAAAGTGGAAAATCTCATGAAAATGGGCAAATTTACATTTTAATTTGTAAAAAATAGGAAAAATTATTTTTCTTGAATCTAAAAATTGGCCATTTGGGAAAAGTTGATGGTGAGGACATTTCACCAAAAAAATAAACTCAGTTCTATTATCAATGGTCAAAAATTGCAAGCAATCGGAGTGCTATTTGCACGCATGTGGAGGACATAAAATAATGTATTTTTAGATTTCCTTTGATAGGAATATGCTTTCCTTCTATGCAAATGCACCATGAAAATTTCAACTTTAGATCATTAAATTTGGATACTCCTAACATTGTAAAAAACCCTAAACCTCAGTTTGTGACAAATTAACAAAAAATAGTTTTAAATATAAAATATATTTTTTAAATTTCTATAAAATAAGGGATGTAAAAATCATCAAGTTAGAGAGGGGGCCTAGAATCATTTCATATTCTTGAATATTTTAATTCAAAAGTTATAGCAGAAAAGAACAATGTCACTGCAATTGTGACGGGAAATAGGACTGGTGTTTCTTGCAATCACTCGTGGACTCTTTGTCAAAAGGGCCACCAAAATTTCCCACATGAAATTACATACTTTGAGAATAGATTAAAATGCATTGAAGAATAGGTTATAATCAAGGTCATATGATATGGGAGTTGCATACCTGGGACATCCATGTGCACCACCTCAAAGCCGAGGCCATGGATTCAAAAATTGTAATGTTTGATTAACCCCTAAAGGACCAACATGCCTTTTTTGGCAACATAGCAATTTTGGGCAGGTACGTGTGGCTAGAGATTTCCATATTTTGGAACCAAACTTTAATAGAAGGTGTCGACGAGGCTTATCTTCAAAGCCCAACAATTTTTGTAACTTTTGACTACATGGTTGAAAAGTTATCGCATAAAATGTTGTTTGTTTCTCAACTCGGGCAATTCAGGCAGATAAAAAAAATCACATTTTTTGGAAATAAAAATTTGAAATTGGTTTTATAGATTTATATATACTTGGAAAGCTTTTAATCATTCCATTTGGATTAATGAGTCAAAAGTTATGAGGAATTTTAGTTTGCGGGTAGTTATGGATTCTCCTCTCTAAAATAAACTTTGAAGTCCTTTATTTTACTCAATTTTCAATATTTTTGAAAAAAATTAAAAACATTGGGTGTAGGTTGTTTATTACAACATTTGAACCATTGGGATTGGCATTTTTCAATTCAATAAATAAATTGTTATCATTTTTGTATTTTGAATCATTCTCTACTTCTTCTACTTACTATTTTTTTTGTACATGTTGTACAATTCCAAATGATGTGAAAATTTTCAAGCATGCAGCCAACTTAAATTTGAGAATGAATCCAAAGAGTTGAAACCATTTTGGACATTTTTTCATACAAATGTGGCCTTCTGAAGTGCAGCTGCCCGGATTTTCGCAGTGGAAAAAAAATGATTTTTGTAACTTCAAACACTAATATCTTGCAATCTACATGGTGGAAATTTCTGAAATTTTTTCTACATATTCCCAAACTAGTGCACTAAAAGATCCTACGGTTACATATGTTAAATTTTTTTTTTCCTGAAATTTGGTAGCTGTCCTAGAAATGACAGTTTTGGAGCAGTTTTGATAAAAACATAGTTGTGGTCCTTTAGGGGTTAAGAGGGCTTTAAAATTGCAAAAAAGATGTGAAGTTCAATATTCCTTTTTTCACAAGTTGAATCTACTAGGTTGGTAACAAAAAAAATGCAAGGTAAACTGTCCTAAAATGTACAAATTCCAATCACTACATGGCTTTTAAATTATGGTCAACAATTCTTCTAAGTGAATTTTTGATGTGATTCATTTTCCAAGATCTAGTGTATTTGAGGCTCATCTCTAAGAACCCTCAAGACTAGAAAAATTCAAGACTACAATGGATACCCTTGCGCGAAGTCTTGAATAGAAAAATCATAGTCAGACATTTTTGAGATCGAATCTTTGACGCTGGATTTTGATTTTCAAATGAACTTTTCAAAAACATGCACTACTAAACATGGAAACTTGATTAGGATTTATTTAATTTCAAAATTTAGTAAGTACCAAGTTCTGGTGCCTTGGGCATCTATAATTTAAGATACATAGTTTCTTTTGTTTTGTTTTGTTGGTTCGTGATGTTGAAATCTCTTTTCCCAAGTGTCCTCTAATCATGTGTTTGGTACCGTTAAAACCGCCCTAAGCGGATAAGGGTGTATGGGCTTGGTTTTGTGGCATTCCAACTTATGGTAGAAAAGTGATGGATTTTTTAGTATTTTTGGATCTAAAAATTAAAGAATTACTTTTACTTTGATTTAAGTGGCAATGTCAGTACCATGAGGAAGCTCTCGGCAAGGAGGGGTGCACAACCTTTGTTTTTTGACATTCCAACTTCGGATGAAAAAGTTCCTAAATTTCAAAGTTCTTTTGCATTTAAAAAAAGTAGAATGTTACTTTTACTTTGATTTTGTGTGTGACAAAGGGATAGGGCACACTAATCGAGGGATCAAATCAAGCATTCGTAAACAATATCTTTATAGATTTTAGTACATTGTAATAACAATAGGATATTTGCACATCGTGCGATCAGTTAACATGCGGTCAACCATATTGTTACTGTGAGTTAAGCAAAAAAAAACCTAAATTTGGCAGATTCTAGGGTTTAAGGCCAAGAACGATACCTCGTACCGTTCCCGCATAGCTTGTTGTTCAAGGTCGTTCGAGGTTGTTTCTCTGAACTTGTTGTATGGAATTTGAGATGGCAGAGCAAATGACAGAGGTCTGTGGCCGTTGTTGCAGAGATGGTTATCCGGTGCGGACAAATTTTCTTGAACCTATCGTGTGTACGCACGGTGATTGTCGAAGTCCTTTTTTTTCGATTGTTGTGCAACTGCAGGATTTACCTGCCGACATCCAAGACTCTCCGAATTTTCAAACGGACGAGCACTATAAGAAACCTCCGTTTTTGATGATGGGCCTTAATTTATTATGACGGATTTTAGGTGATGTCAATGTTGACAACCCAAAATTTTTGTATCAACAAAAATGTCCAATGTAACATCAATGTTAATATAAAAACATTGAACTGTCAACATTGATGTTACCTTGGACATTTTTATTGACACAAATTTTTTGGGTTGTTAAAATTGACATCACCTAAAATTCGTCATAAAAAATTAGGGTTCGTCACCTAAAACATGGGTTTCTTATAGTGGAGCGAAGCGAGCGACACCAATGCCTGTTGGTAAGTTTTGAAGTTTTGAAGTTTTTCATAGCAATGTTTCACATAGATCAAAGTGTTTGTGTTTGAAACCTCTTTTTCACCTCCGAACGAATGTAGGGAATTCCCATGGAATTTATGTATGAACATGGCAACAGATTTGGTGAAAATGTTTATGTCAAAGATAGAGATGGCGAGGTGTTTCCCGTGAGGATTGGAGGCAATCGTCACTTGGGATTTGGATTCCTGTGGAGATCTTTGGCACTAGTGCACACCGTTGATGTTGGACAAGTTCTAGTGTTTACGTTGATGCGTAAGAGCAATTTTCATGTGCAAATCTATCGCCTCCCGAATCCACCTATGGGTGCCTCATTGTCATTGTCGTTGGTTGCGTCATCGCCAGCACATGAGCCAAAGGCTAATGGGAATTGCCATTCGGCACTTGATTTGCCAGCCAATACAATCCAAACTTTTACAGGAGGACGTCGTACACGGACTGGAAATGCTTGACTATACGAAGAGTAGATTTTGAGGTCAGCCTACAATAGCTCTGGTCGTTAAGGTTGGTGGACACACGCGATGGTAGAGTGTGTAGTGCAGCAGGAAAATTGAGATTCCAATGTTCTTTTTCGTATATTTCATAATAGAAATTTTGTCGTTAGGGTGGTAGGGTTGCAATGCACCCTGTCGAATTCCTAGTGTTGATAGGATTACTGTCTGTCTTGCTACTCCTGTTGCTGCAGCGTCCATGGTGCCGTTGCTTGTCCGCATTGACCTTTCACTTACTATCTGTCTTCCTGCTCTTGCTGTTGCAGCGTCCACAGTGCCGCTGCTTATCCGCACCGACCTTGCACTTGCTATGAGTGTTTTAATTTTGGTGTTCATTTCCTTTCCTCTAATTTTCGCGTTTTTCCTACCTGCGCTCTAGCGGTAATGGCAAATTCTTGGTGCAAGGGAGAGGATTGAAGAGGCTCACCATTTCCAGGAAATCTTCTCATCGTGGTGGAGGTAGAGAATTTGTAGCGACGACGCAAAGGCTTTGGTCGAATTTCATGGCTTGGCCTAATTAAGTCAAAGCGTGTCTTTTGGTGCTGGCCGTTTTAGATAGGATCTCGAATCAAAAGGATAGTAAGAATTAGAACAATGAGCCACTCTCTCCAACATGATTTTGAAATTGTAGTCTGTAGTCTAGGGTTTACATGTATGCATCGTGATGGTTGCCATTTTGGGGCGGATTTCAATTTCATGAGGCTTTGAGCAAGGAAAGCATTGCTGCTCGCAATTGGATCTCAACTGCAGACACTTGTAGCATTGCATCATAGGTAAGCTCCTTTTGAGCCACAATCTCACCGTTGTAAGAGATGCTATGTCGGGAATGGTAACAATGTTGTGATTTTCGGAGGAATTACTCGGTAGTTTTTGACGGCAGTCTTTTGTCTGAAATTCTAGTATCTTTTGTAAATCCTAAACACCAATTTTGAAGCCCTTGCGATGAGAGCAGAAGGGTGGATTTGAGGGTAGTATTCGTTAGATCTTTTTATCGGTGAGGTTGAAGAAAGCACTCCAGATAAGTCAAAAGGACTGTGTCGACATGCAGAAGGCAAGATGTTGGCATTCAGAAACTGAGCTTCAGGTCTAATGCTCTGGGTGTCCGAGGTATGTGTTTGTGACAGAAACTGAATTGCGTGCATTCCAGGTTTCACCACTAATACATTCCAGACACTCTTCAAAGTTGCATGACAAGGCTTGGTTTCGGTCTTACTGTACACAGCTGTGCAATGGAAGAAGGGTAATGTCTACTAAGCGTCTTGGCCCGATGAGTGGTGGGCTGTTGATGGTGAATTTATATGGCTTAGGCCAGAATTTGAGAAGGGGTATTTGCTTGTGAATATGGAGGAGCCAGACCCCAGACCTAAGCTTTTGAATTACGAAAGGATTTATGGTGCTCGCATGACTTGTATGTAGAGTATGGATATACGGGACAATGTAAGTTTGTATGTCAATTTCAAATTTCAAATGCCGTTGTGTTCATTCATCACTTCTAAGGTATGTTCTCTACTAGAGCCTACATTATCGATTGCAAAATTGCGTAGTGCATCTTACTTAGGTCAATGTATTTTAAGGTTGCTTTCTGCATCACATGGTTTGGGATAGATGCAATCGAATCTTCCTATTGGAGCCATTGTAGGTGGGGTTGTGGGAGGGAATGAGGGATGGCTGTGACCATCCTTACTGCATACGTGATCTTTTTAATCTTCAGAAAGAAAACCCAAACCAAGTATCCACAATTTGGAAGGATGTATGAAGGTGTGTACCTTATTACATTTAACCCTCCTTGATGACAAATTCCCTCTATCATATACCTTTGAAAATTTGTTATGTTCTAGTCACATCTGATTAGCCATTTTCTTCATGTCAAGTTGTGAATACATATTTGAATTTATTTGAAATCCCATTTGTCTCGTATTATCAGAAATGGTTGAGAGTAACCTTCTTGACCTTCAAAAAGTGAATCCAAATTTGGAGGGAAGTGTAAAGGACTGAAGGTATGTGCCTTTTTATGGTTTAAGATACAGAGTTTCAGACTCAAGGTTTAAGATTTAAAAATTATGTCTTATTTTGTAACCCTCTTCCCCGGGAGATCACTCCTTGTAATTTTAAGCATACACATGAGTTAAGAAGGTATTTAACATAGGGCTATTTACCTTCATTTTAGTAATTAAAATGACCGTATTTTTACATATAAATTCAATCATTTAGTTTTTATAGTTAGGCTATCTTATATACAAAATTTATATATCTAATTTTTTCATATCTATTTACAACACACTATAAAAGTAGTGTCTTACATATACACTATTTTTTTAATATATGCACTACTTGTATTGTAGTACAATTTCAAATGACAAATAAAAATGTAAAATGCATCAATAGTTTTAAATATTCTAAATTCTATGCCACTTATTCTAAACAACCTAATATGGTGAATAATAAACATCATAGAAACATTAAATATAGTTATGATACTAAAACTAAGAAAAACGCCAATACCAGCAATATAACATGAACAACATGAGAAATTGACACTCTAAAAACATTGCAGATTAACCCAAAAATATGACCTCTACTAGAATACAGAGACTATATATTTTACTTTTACATATGTATTTACAATGGTTTTGAATTTAGAATCAAAAAATAAAAGAGTGTTTATTAAACACTAGTAAAAAGAAGATGATTCTAAACATTTACAAGTATATGTTCAAGTAATTGAAGCAAATTTAGAGCTTGTAGTTTCAAAATATAGAAAAGATTCCATGCAAATGTTGCAAACTCCACACCAATTTCTTAATGGGTACTTTGTGTGAATACAAATCTCCATAGTACAACCTCATTGTAAATTTACAGCTCAATTCTTTTGACTTGGAATAGTAGTTTTTTACATGCTGTTACATAATTGGTATACTTAAGGAAAGATTTGTATGTATAGGCTAGAATTATTTGGTGATAACGACAAATCTCTTGAAAAACATCCTTAGATTTAATAAATTGTGTAAGTTTTATCATTCAATTAAAAAAGTTTGTTTACATCTATACTCATCGGACTACAAACTTTTTATATGAACCCTTTTTTTAAAGGCTAATTTATTAATAAAAATTCCCACTAAATTATGTTTATACATAGCCTAATTTATATATAATAGGATATGTGACATTTCAAGAACCCTATAGTAGTTCCATATATATATATATATATAATTTATCCCCTTTGAATTAAATAGACCCTATTTTTTAACTCACATAGTTTTTAAAAAATCGCGAGTAATCTCCCCGGGACCCTATTACTGTGTTTTCGTTTGCATTGCCTGAAAGAACATGTTTTCTTCGTGTGACCAGGTATCAATGACTCTTGGATTGTTCCAGAAGAGCTGCACCGATTCACCTTACCGTAATTGGAGAGAGCCACTGACAATTTCAGCGACCAATTTTACATCAAAGAAGGGGGTTTCGGGAAAGTGTACAAAGGCATTTTGGACACGGGCAAGGTTGTGGCCATCAAATGCGCCTTGAATGAAAGTGCGCAAGGCCAACTAGAGTTCCGCAACAAACTGATGCTCCTCGGCTGCCTCCATCACCGCTACCTTTGTGCGCTTGAAGGCTTTTGTGACAACGATGGACTGCAGACCGTCCTGGTGTACGAGTTCATGGAGAATGGCGATCTTCACGACAACCTTTTCGATTAGCACTTTCCTACCCCCCTGCAGTTTAGTGACGGAAGAGAGAGGGAGGGAGAGGATACACATGGCTTGCACGTCACAATGCAATCCTTCTTGGGGCAAATTTCACCAGATTATGATCGAATTTTTGGATCCATCTTCAAGCCTATTTGTGAAGGAAATTGCAAATATACTGCAATGTTTTGTGGAAATTTGTTGATCCAATCTGAATCTACCAAGTGACACAACCAACAATTCCAGAGGACTTTCTGGGTTTACGGTTTACGGTCTATCATTTTATTCTTGAGCTGAAATTGTATGGATTTATCTTCAGGGAGAGACACGTACGACACTGAATGCAGCACAACGGCGTGAAGTTACAGTTGGCATAGCACAAGGCTTGGATTACCTCCACTCATTTGCGGTGAGAACTACTCTGGAACTCACCAGTTTGAAAAGCTCTTTCGTCTCGGAACCATTACTCCTTCAAACAATGACTGATTTACTTCCCAATCGTGGCTTACGGAATCCTCCAGTGATCCACAGGATGTCAAACCATCTAACGTGTTACTTAATCAGTACAATGTGGCCAAGCTCGCAGACTTCGGCATTTCCAAAATTTCATCAAAACTCAACACTCACATTTCAACAAGACCTCTCGGGACCATGGGGTAAGTACGGCCCTAGCCTGCATTACTCAAAATATTCTAGATACACAAATCACAGTCAAAAACAATCCAATCATGTGAGTGGAAAGAGTTGAGCTCCAATCCAATCCATTCGACAGTTGCGGTATTGTTAAGCGGGCCACTGGATGTGTCGAACCCTCTCTCTGTGCAATTCTCTCTCTAAAATTATCTTCCTGCATGGCGCTAAATGTAGGTAACTTAATCAAGGTGGCTTTGTTTTCATGGCACGCAGGTACATGGACCTTGATTACTTTTGAACGAATCAACTAACTGTTGTAAGCAATGTGTACGCTTTTGGAATTGTGTTACTGGAGCTCACCACAGCGCAACGTGTCTTCGACATCCACAGAGTAGATGCTGTCAACCTCCACGAATGGGTGAGACCCCGGTTCAAGAAAAGAGGCTCGCAAGAAATTATTGACAAGAGTTTGGGTGTAAATTACGACGATCATCTTTTCAATTCTTTGACCGAGGTGGGACTCATGTGTTCCAAGAGTGACAAAATGGATTGACCCACCATGAAGGTAGGACCCAAAACCATTTGACTTCAAATTGGATTGTTTTGCGTAGATGGTAGTTTTTGATTTTCCTAGTTAGAATTCATAATCTCTACCTTCCTTTCCAACACCTGTCTTCCTCAAGAACTTGGTAGATGAGAGCCGCACATTCCTATTGAAGTAATTGTTCCAGTATGGAAAATGTGACGGACAACTAGAAGGAGACAAGGCTCATGAGTTGTTTGAAATTATTAATGCTAACTAATGCAATTTTGGAGGAGAGTTATACCTCATCACTCCATCACTATATTCTATAACTCTTCTCCAAAATTGAATTGTCTAGTATGCAATCCTCTCCTACGACGGTCACATAATGCATTGCAATGGGCAAAAAGTGGAGCATTAGAATCATAACTCTATCCTCCCCAGAGCCAAAAATCTCAAAGATCTGATGGTTCTCATATAGTCTTGAAGAGAAGTACACCCTTGGGCATTAGAGTGCTCCATGGATTATCCAGTTCCTAAATTCTAAACCCTGATTGCAATCTCTAGCAAGCAGTCAACTATTCACATGCACGACAGTTTCGAGTTTGTAATGACCTTTGATCTTGAACTATTTGTAGGAAGTTTTGAATATTTTGGAGCCCTCGCAGTGAGTAAGTCGTTTAAAAAAGCACAATCTGAACAGCAACCTAGAATGTCAAGCAATTCCTTCAAAGACAAGTCCTTGTCTAAAGAACTAAAATTTGTTTCTCAAGAGGAGTCCAAATCCGTTCCCGTGACAAGTGCCTTGGCCAAATCTAATGATGGAGGGGTGCACTCTGGGAATCCAGGAACTGGAGATTCGAGGAGCTGCCCATTTGATAGTGGCCACCCAAGCTCTGTGCCATACGACAATTTCTCTGCTTTGCATCCTCGATGACCTGAATGAGCCGTCTTCACTTGTTTGAACTACACTAAAGATGATATTTAGTGTTTAGTGACATTTAGTGTTTTTACCCCCTTACTAGTTACAACACTAAATCTAAACTTGTCCACAATTAGTGTTAGACTTGAATGCGCCGCCTTCTCCTTCCCTGGAATTGCTTGGGTTCTGAACTCCATTGCGCCGCCTTCTTCTTCCCTAGATTTCCTTGCTTTCTTGCCTTTGTTGCGCCATCTTCTCTTCCGATTTCTTTTGGCTCCTGTAATTCCGTTGGAATTCCTCTCTGAATTCAGTTCAGTTTAGCCCGAGTTGAGAGGTCTTCAGCTCTACTCAGCTCGAATTCAGATTTCTGATCAGTTTAGTTCAGCCCGAGTTTTTATTTCTAATCTTGAATCCAAGTTCCTTGCTGCCCCGACTATCAAGCTTTTTTCTGAGGGGGGGGGTAGGTTTATAGTTCGCCGTTCCCGCCTACCTGGCACATTTCAAATTTGCTACCTCCGCACATCTTCTCCTTCACAGCTCCGTTTTCAGGTCCTTGCATCTTCTCACCAACAGGTCCATTTCAGGTATTAGCGACACCATTGCAATCGTCTTGTTGTCCTCTACATTATATAAAAAATTGTTTTTTTTTGTCGATATTTTTTGATTTTTTTCACGTTGTGGCTCAAGCTCATGGCGGAAATCCCCCGACATCTCCAGCAAGTTTCCACCATTGCCATGCAAAAGCGGATCATCACATGGATGGTGCAAAACGAATCAATCCATGGTCTCCCCGGTCTCTACAACCGCACCATCCATGCTTTCCCCGAGCGTTTTCGAGGTCAACGAAGCTCCAATTTGATGCGTGCATCGCATTGGTGGGCACTCCGTGGTCGATATTGCAACGAAGGAGAAGAGACCCAAGAGCTTCCACCAATTTCATGCACCCGCAGCCGATTTGGAGGACAAAAACAGCTCCGTACAAAGGCAGCACCCGGTCGTGGTCACAAACGCTCCGAATGGATATAGTGGTTCTACCCGCTCTTACTTGATGCATTTGAGCATTTTAAAAAAATTGGTGTGAAATTCTCTCCCTGTTTGCTAATTGAGTTAACAAAAACAATTCTAATGGACCCTACATTCCCTTATATAGCCCTATCCATAGATCCCAAGGACAATGTTTTATTGCTTGAAAAACTGACCCACTGTTGGATCTAGCAATTCATGCATGTCTAAAACATTGCCCTCTTATCTCAAAGAGGTCGTCTCACTTGCAGTCCTGAAAAAGAACAAGAAATTGAGATGCAAGTTGCATACCATCTAGGAGTCTTAAATCGAGGATTTCAGGATGGCACCTTTGATGAAAATCTAATGGAGAATATAGACGAAACCCATTTTGTTCTAAACATGGACAACGGTAGAACATTAAGCTTCCGTGGTGACACAATTGTCAAATATGTCGAGGTAGTATCGGGTGGAGATTCAATGACAATGGTCATTAGAATCTCAGGGGGGCAACGATCCATGATCGAAGCTCCTATGTTGATATTTACAAATCCGAACAGCAGTTATTCAATTCGAGGATTGGATGACAACATCCCAGGGGTACAGGTCCTAAAGGGTGGATGGATCAAACTCTATTTTCAGATTAATTTATAGAACCATGAGCCTTCCAATCTGATGTCCATGGCTGCTCAAAATTTATTTGGGTAGATAATTGTACCAGTCATAACATGACCCCAAGACTTACCTCTGTTTTGGAAGCCAAAAATGCCATCTTGAAATACTTGCCACCTTGTTCGACCCACCTTTGTCAACCAGTAGACACGTTCATTATTTCTAAGGTGAAAGATGCATGGACCAAAAGATGGGAGGCAAAGAAAACAGACTTAATAGCATCGAATGCTTGGCAAAATATACCTCGAGCGGATGGTGGCTAGTCAGGAAAACTCTCAAATCTGGGTAAGAGGTTTTTCTTACAGTTAGCTGCTGATTCTGTTGAAGATGTCAACCGGGAACTTGATTGTGACAATATCAGCTATGCTAGAAAAGCCATGACCAGATCTGATATGTCTTTAGCTCTAGATGGCAGTTGGAGTGTAGAGCAACTTTTCCCACATTTGCAGGAGATAGTAGGAAAGTATGGGCAGATTTTTCTAGGGCAGCATGTGCCTCCAAGAATCAAAAATTTGTACTTCCATGATTTTCAGAAATTACAATGTACATTCCATCTTCTTTATGTTATAAACCACTCTTTCATTGATAATGCTTGTTGTATACTTTTAATTAATCACTTCTAACTTCCTACGCTTTGAATGTCATTGTTTTGCATGTATTTCTTGAATTTTCTAAATTCACAAACACTAAATTCAAACATGTAACTTTTTGGCAAGTCCCAAATCACCGTAGTTTACATTTAGTGTTTGAATTGACATTTAATGTTACTTACTTTCATAGGGTAATTGGCTTTTAGTGTATGCCTTCGTATTTAGTGTACAAGACACTAAACATCATCATTAGTGTAGTCTACATAAGTTGCAAGCCATGAGAGTGGTAAGCCGCTTTTGAAACATTCATAATGTCAATTTTAAAACCGCATCAATCGACAATTTTAGTGTAATTTTTAATTATGACAGGATTCACAAAGGACTCACGAAGACATCAAGAGTTGTAGCTAGGTTCTAAACCATCTTGTGACTTAGCTAATGAGACTGAGTGACGCAGTTGCCCTAAAACTTGGTAGGACTTTGTTACTAATAAGTGAGACCTCTAGATTTCATGAGAGTTAAAATCATGGAGTTCATTTTGTATATACTGCAAAGAGGGGTGTACATGATGTGTCTTAAAAGTTGATACCACTGAAGAGAGCCAGGACCTATTGAAACCTTAAATAATTTATTTATTGACTCAGAGGCGAAAGAGTAGGAGGCTTTGCTTCCACATAAGCACCTGTGACAAAGTTTGATCAACTACCTTACTCAAAAGTAGGGTCATTCTAAACCCTAGATAAATAAAAAAAGAAAGACATTGTTCCTTCATCATGACTTTGGTTTCCTTGTTTTGTGTTTTTAGTACAATAGAGATTATAGAGTCTCTTGGAGCATAGTTATTGGCTTTTTTTATAAAGACAATTAAATTTTTGCTACTTTGATACATACTTATTGGATTGTTGTTGAATTAATTATCCTTTTTTGTATTTAAAACTTTTGGTCTACGAAGTCCTTTGAAAGAATCTCTATATTAAAATGTGCTCTATCAATACATTGGAGAATATCGCCTTGTGTAGTAGATTCGCTTAGGATATACTTCAAGAACACTGCGATAATGATATGATCCACAACAATGGTATTAATAGCAAAAAGTCTTAAGTACTTAGAGAAATTCAAGTACTCAGAGAAATTCACATCAAAGAGGGCTTTAGTGAAATTGTTTGAAGAAAATTTATCGATTGTTATCTCAAAACACTCAACTATCTACAAGACAAATGATGCATATTGTCATAATTGAGTAAATTTCATTCAATTCGTATTCATCCAAGAAGGTCAAAGAAAAATCTTGTAGTATATTGATGGAAGAATTAATATTGCTTTATATAAATGAACAATATATATAAGTTGAAGCAATTTTGATTACTTATTGGCCTTTTTGTCACAAATAATTGTTTATTAAGGTAAATGTACCCATTACTAATACATAACCCCATCAATAATAAATAGGGTATCCTATTCCAAACAAGATTGGAATGGATTTATGTTTTTTCTCTAGAATGTGTGTCTTTGTACTTTTTCAAGGTTTGGACCAATAAGTTAATGATACATGAGTGAGCATAAATGTAGGAAGTAATTAGTGGGAAAGTATTCTTGAATGATGGAAATGGAATGACTCTAAATGTTGGTAATAGGTCAAGTCCAACTTTTGCCTTTCAAAATTCATAATATTTTCAGTTCAAGAGATAAAATTACCAAGTTTTTTGCAATCCTTAATATTTTTGTCAATACATCTCTAAAAATATTTGTTTTGCCTTGCACTATCCTAGATTATATATATATATACAAATGTGCTTATTTTATCGATTAAGGATACATCTACCTTACAATAAAGTGGCAAAAATGACAAATTGCTATATAATGGAAAATATCAATTAAAGTATGCTAGGCAATTGTGTACTTGCCTTGAATGTGATACAAACAATAACATTTTTTGACCTACTTGAGAGGCTATACAAGACTAAATAACATTCATTGGGTACTTTGGATAAATTCTATGCTCTATTAATTCTTTGAGTTTATTGAATCTTTTTATTCGAAGATTAGTCCCATCATTGAATTCTTTGAGTTTATCGAATCTTTTTATTGGAAGATTAGTCCCATCATTGAATGGATGCAATGGTCTTTGGGTTTTAGCTCCAATGGCGTTAAGTGGACTGGTGGAAAATTTGTTCTTGAGAGGAGGCTTCCAGGCGTGGAAAACAATCAGCTGGGACATCTTGCAGAAGCTGATATGGCAAATTTTCTCTAATTGCTCTTCTGGGCTTCATATCGAGGCCTGGCCAGACTCTTGCACGCACAGGTGGATGGTATTGTGGACTAGCCGTGCTTGGTTATTTGCAGGAAGGATTTTGAGCAAACGAAGCATATCGAGGAGCTGGAGGAAGAAAATAAGGAACTCAAAAGAATAAACTTGAGTTCCAGAGGATGTGACGTGCAAATCTAGTGTTGCTGGGATGTGATGATCATCTTGGATGTGTGTATAGCCTAATTGTACAAAATAATGTATGAAGTAGATTGAAAAGTCATTTCTGTTGATCCTCCATTTTCCACACCACAAATTCCCAGATTTTATTTGTGATTAGCAAATGCATGAAGATATAAGTTACAATGGAGGAAATCGGGGTTGCTTCTGAGTCATTCTAGGCCTCAGGAATGCTGCAATGTGTCTGGAATCTCTTCTGCGTAACATTTAGTGGCCTTCAGAGCCTTTGAGTCCTCATTCATGAAGTTCATCCATTAGGGGAGATTTGATGGCCACGGAAGGCTGGTTGTTTTAGGGCCATCCTCATGCGTGTTCCTTCTCATGTCTTGAAATAGTAAATCAGCCCATAATAGTTGAATTTTTAAATTTTTGACAAAAAGAACTTTCAAAAATTCTTAAAAGTGTCAAGAAATCCGGAATAATTTAAAAAAAAATTCTATCAATCCTTAAAATTTGAAAATGAATTAAAAATGAATTGAAAAATTAAAAAAATTGTTATCATCTTAACCTCTTGACCATATTAGATTGTTGATGTGGTACATATTCATGATGTGAGAACTCAAGATAACTTGCAATCTTCTAAAATCCTCAAATCTCTCTTCATGTATATATCATAAAGAATTAATGTAAGCTTGTGAATTTGGATACATTTAGAAAATTGTTTTTATAACAAAATGCATTGTCTATTATAAATCCTTGAAAGATATTGTATAATTCAAAGATGATTGAAAACTTTACAATTGTCATAAATTAAGAATTGTATTCGGAGTAGAATTCTATGCTTCATTTAGGAATAGCAAATTAGCAACATATTTTTTTCAAAAATTATTTAACTAAAAAAAGTTGGAAAACCAAGGTATTTACATCTCTATATTCTTCTTGTAATTTAGAGCCTCCAATCAAAACTATGGTCAAAATTTAAAAGATGTTTGAGATTGTTAAAGAAAATGTCCTCAATTTTAATTGCAAGCTCATAATTGAAATGAATTTTAGGATATGAATGTCACCTTGAATTTCCAACTTCTTTTAGATCAAATTTTATTGCAAGAAATTATTCTACTATGCTTAAATGAGTTTTAAAATTTTGTTTGAAATTCTACTTCAAATACAATTCTTGCTTTTAACTAGAGTATATGTGGTTGAGTTCTTACTATTCTAATTCACATAACCTAGATAGGTAGTTTCACCTCCTACCACCCAATATGTATTTAAAGAACTTTAAAAAAAAAATTCTATATACAAAGATTTAATGGCTTTCATATCAATGTGAGGTAGTTGTTGAATTAATTGTATTTAATGAATCGAATGTCAAATATTTTAAAGTTGTATTATAAAGCATTGAGGGTTATTTTTGTCTCTTAATTAAATGTCTAGCACTACAATATTGAAGCTATTATCTACGACAATAACAGATCTTATATTTCACAATGCCGCCTTCTTCTATAGCTACAAATGATGTGAAATATTCCACATCATTCCATTGGAGGAAAATTCAACTCAATTAGTTGCTGTTAAATGTTAGATGTTGCACAATGCATTCTGATGAATAGATGCCAAAATGAAAGAATCATAAATTCAAAGAATTCATGACATATTCTATAGAAGGGCCTTCCTCGTCAAATTGAGACAAAATGGCCATTTTGAGACTTTGAAAAATGGATGTGAAACTACATGAAAAGGAAAGTTGTTGAATTCAAAGATGATCTTAGTCCAATGGTAGATTAATAAAGTGTTTACTCATACATCTTAAACAAGCAAGTACTTGTAGATTAGAAAATGATAAGAAAACAAACAAGCACCAATGTGATTCATTAGAAAACTTTAGAGAAAATGAACAACTTATGAATTTACATTGAGTACATTCAATGTACGAATTGAGGATAACATTGCCCGAATATGGTAATAGCAATTCATTGTGCATCAAATCCGTGAGAGTATATATGAACCCTAAACCATTAGTTTCTTACAATATGTGAAGAAACAAAGAGATTTACTATACATAGAGTGCTTTGCTTTCTAATTTTGTTGGAATCTGAAGAAACATCTATCATCTACAATAATTTATGATTTGATTTACAATAATATATTAAGACCTTCTCCAACATTTTCAATGAATTATTATATAGAGAAATGAAAAATACACAAAATAGTTTGTCAAAAATAAATATTTTTACTAGAAGAAAAATATATTGTAGTGAAAAAAAAACATCAGTTGATTTTTGTTGATTGCGTGTTTTAAGACATAGATTTTGATTGATGTTTTTTGTTCATTACAATATACTTTTCTTCTAGTGTTTGTTTTTTGAAATAGAAATTCGGTGTATTGATCAAGATTACATAAAACTATCATTTTAATAGGTTAGTTTTGAAAAATAGGTCTAAGAAGATCAAATTTTGAAAGATTTTCTTGTAAGTCAAAACCGGAGTTACTTTACTTTCTATAGGGCATTGTATTTAGTAGTTGAAGGATTGGAGTATTTTGGTATCTATTTTGGTCATGCAAGGTCATTCAAGGGTTAAATTGTACTCCCTCTATCTCGCAATATGAGCTATATTAAACAACCTCTTGGAGGCTAACAAAACAATTTGGAAACATTGCTCTAGTCTTGGAATCTTGGCATTGCCCATATCAAGCACTTTATACTGATTGCTTTTTCAAATAGTAGCATTGATGATATGTTTAGTGACTACTTAAATGCTATGAAACATTGATTATTAATTGAATCAAATTTCTACATTGCAAGTATTTAGATTGGGCAATATATTTCTAGAATTGTACTATTGCCAACACCTTCTACATCATTTGAAATGATAGAGTTGGAAGCATTCACAAAATACATTTATATATTGTACCTTCTACAAAGATTTTTAGTGCCTAATGGGCAGCGCCTAAGCTTGAAAATGTACATGGAGCCAAGGAATAGAGTGCTCATTCACCAATACATATATTGGTGGCACTATGATTGAAAATACAATCAATACATTGAGGGAATGATTTTCGAAAGTTATTAATGAAACAAAAGGAGCAAGTTTTTTTGATAAGAGAGCTTTGGGTTGATTTTGGATGCATGTATTTTTTGTATTGTGAATATTCTAAGTTTATTCATTTATCGTCAAAAATTTGTATGCAAAGAGAATTTCAAATTCCTATATGGCTCCCAATGATTCAACAAAATTAGATAGTTTAGTAATAGAAAAGTGGATAAAATGTTTATATAGACAACTTTAGATGTAGTTATTTTACTCGGAAGTTTGTGCAAAGACTAGATCATAGTTGAAATTTTGCTAGGGTTGAGATATGCCTTGTATTGTATTTGTTTGGCAATTCTTTTTTGTGTTAGACAACAAAGATAAAGTGATATTCATTTGTGACTAAAGACTAACAATAAAGAGTAATTTGGTCACTTTTTTGGCATCCGCTATTGTTGTTCGTCACTGGAAATGTTGATTTACTATTTCTTTATTATTTATAGAACATTATATTCATTATTTTGAGACCTAAGGGCCTCTCAAAATAATAACACTTATTCAATATCCAAAACTTCCATTTTAATTTGAATAGATTTAGATTGATGAATATTAAGCTTTCTAATTATCATAAGAACAGTTTTCAATAAAATGATTGTTTTGAAAATTTGAACGTCTTTCTGTAGGTTTAATTTAATATAGAAGTAGTCTTGTTATTTATATAAGTGCATACTTTATCCTTTATTGAACTTCAATTCATCAATTGAATGATTGATTGTAAGAAGTTATTTATCCCCTTCGAATGGTTTAAATTCAATTCTTGTTGAAATTGTACAAGTGGCTAAAAAAATCACATAACTTGGTCTTGCTAAATGATCTTTGTAGGCAGGAAAGTTGCTACAACCAATGAGCCCGCTATCCAAAATTGTGACAAGTGTATAACACATTAACAAAATAAAAAATGGTTGTATCGACTACTCATTTTTTTCAACCGCATGTTATTTTTAAATGCAATTTTCACAAACAATAAAGAAATAAAATGAAAAGAATTATCAAGAAGGAAGTAAGGAGAAATATAATAGCGAATATATTTAAGATATATAGAAGCATTTTTGTTCAATGGAAACAAAACTACAATCCAAACAATCCATCTAAAAACAATTTATAACATCAAATCAAGCCAACACCATCTATTCAATTGCAATATAGAAATTCTATAAATTAGACAATACACTATGAAAGAATATATAAGAAAAAATTCACTTGATATTATAAGTTCATAAACTATAACAATCATATAGAGATAATTCAAATACTATAACAAATAAGTGGAGCTAATTCAAATATGTCAAGCATATGAAACAAGATTTTGGTTGATGACTTCAATTTGCGTAGCCAAGACCTTAACCCCTAAATCCCTAAGCTATGTTTTTTGGTAACATAGCGATTTCAGCCAATTCACTACAAATGGAGTTTTTATTTTTTTTCTTTGAAAATTTTACGCAAGATGTGCCCAAGGAGTAGCTTTAAGGCCCAACAATTTTCGTGACTTTTGATGTTGTAATTAAAAAGTTATGGCATGATAGGTTGTCTTCTTTATTCAATGGGCAGCCCGGGCCACTGAAAAAACTTCTTTAAAAAAACTTTTTTTTTTCAAAAAGTGAAATTTCAAATTGATTCTTTAGGTTTATACAAACATGGGAAGCTTTAAATCATTCCATTTTCATGAATAGGTCAAAAGTTATGAAGAATTTTAGTTTAAGGGTAGGTATGGTTTTCAAAGACTCCATGCTTACCTGCAAACTAAAATTCCTCATAACTTTTGACCTATTCATGAAAAGGGAATGATTTAAAGCTTCCTTGTCTGTATAAACCTAAAGAATCAATTTGAAATTTTACTTTTCGAAAAAAGAGTTTTTTTTAAGAAGTTTTTTCAGTGGCTCAGGCTGCCCATTGAATAAAGAAGACAACCTATCATGCCATAACTTTTTAACCACATCGTCAAAAGTCACGAAAACTGTTGGGCCTTAAAGATACTCCTTGGGCACATCTTGCGTAAAATTTTCAAAGAAAAAACAAACAAACTCCATTTGTAGTGAGTTGGCCGAAATTGCTGTGTTGCCAAAAAACGCAACTCAAGGCTTTAGGGGTCAAACATTGGCAAGTATTCTTTTTCATTTGAGACTTTTATGCCGATAAGAGAGTGTTTTTTTCTTCCCAAATATGCGGATTAGCTATACCAACCTTCCACTATAACCCTCTTTCATTGTTTCATCCAGTGTAAAAGTCTTGAATATTTTGATTCCGTAAGGTTGGGCAAAAGTATGGAATGCAAAAGCAATTCAATTTCTTAAGGTTACACTTTGATTTATACCAAACCCTTGCAACCCAAACTAGCCATAAATCACCATTTGCATAACAAACTATTACAAAATAATTTTTAAAGAGACCACAACCAACCCTAAAGGTTGTTTGTAGACAATCATCCCATGGTTTGTCATAGGCACCATTCTCATTAGAAGAGATTTGAAGGCTGTAAAAGCTCATTTTGAGATTGTCCTCAAAATCATTCTCGTAATTGTTGGCTACTATTAGGCTAGTAATTTCCCCCCAAAAATAAAAAATTAGGAGAGTTATGAAATGTGAAAAAAAGTCAAAGACAGATTTTGTAGAAAAAAAATCAATGACAAAGCACTCTCTCTGTTATAGCGGATTCTTGTTCTCACAATCTCGGAACTTGTGGTCTTCTGCAACTTCAAATGTCTTCTAATGCTCGAAACTCTTTACAATCCTTTCCGTCTTTTCCTAACCAACCTATGGAATTAGTTTGAAAACAAATATCTATCTCAAAACAATCCTTCAAAATATGAGAGGTAGTAATTGGTCTTTGCAAAGCATCCTTCACATTAAGCCAATGATACATCAAATGCTTGCAATATATACCTTTGTCATTCCCTAGCAATATCTACATTATACAAATTCTTCTAATATTTTTCAAACGCAAATATGCTTTTCTCAATGTCCTATACGCTTCTCATTGGCTTTGGAAAAATTAGTAGTTAATAGCAGTCCATAGGACCACTAACTACTCCCCTCAGAATCTTCCTTCTACAACTAGATACTTCTTCCATCTTCTCCCAACCATTCCATATCAGTGCATAACAATTTGTATTTCAGGACTAACATTCCATTTGAATCTAGGTAAAACTTTGCTTGTTGTGGCTTAATGTACCCTTATACTCAAGCTTTTACCCTCTATAAGTAGGGGCAACAGTGGATATTCTATGCCTCACAATCAATAGCTTGCATTTGGCTTATATGAATTTTTGAATGGCATGACACTATTTCCTTGACTTGTGTGAAATTCTTGCTATATGCCATTCTGTAGTATCACAATCCGTTTCTACAACAAATTGGTTATGGAGTAAAACTATATTAATTTTCTCAACTATAGATCTGCATTGCACTCTATTGATAGTTGACCTAATTTGAACCCAAGGATGAGGGAAGTTCACTTTGTTGAGGCGATGAGAATCACCTTTGGAACCAATAGGAAGATCTAATTTTCTTTTGTTGGATTCAAATACTTCATCACCTTCCAAATGCGGAATTCAAATATAAATGTTTTTTACTTCAAGCATCTCACTAAGTGCGTCCGCAATTTTTTTTCCATCTCCAGATGCCATAACCCTCTTCAATTTCAAATCTTCTTTAAAAGGGCCTTTTCTAGAAGGGCCCCCACAAAGATAAGCCCTGTAGTAGATTATCTACATGAAGGCTTGAACTCAATCATCACACATAGCAACAAACAAATCAGATCCATGCTTCCCTAAAGCTTACATCCATTTGTTGTGCATTGTTTCTGCTAGATTGTATGTTGGAATGTCTATTAATTCTTCTATCGTCAATTTTTGCAAATATAATAAATGAAGTCATTATTTGAAACATTTAGGATGTAGGATAAAAAATAGAAAAACAAACAATGAAAGTAGAGATCATACTCTATCCATGAATACACCCCATTGACGATATCGAAAGTGCCAAAATGCTAGCCAATCCTCAAATTTATGGATAGCTGGTTCTAATGTAGCTCCAGAAGAATACCACCAAGATTTGATTTCTAGATACATTTTATCCGCTTCAGACATTGATGTTGCATCCTTATACTGTTTGCAAAGTTGGATATGCTGTTTTTAGAACTCTTTGGCAATTAACTTCTTCGTGTGCTTGTGCATACTTTTTGTTCAATGGAACAAGCAAGTCCTTTCACGGTCCACTATAGGAATAGATGGATCCCCCGACCCATACATAGTGCAAATTGCATTAAAGTTGGCTTGAGCACTATTGCACATGAATCCTTTGAAGGTAGGATTTGACACTCTATTTTTTACCACAACCTTATTTAGACAATGCCAAAAAATGATTTGACCTTTAGAGCCTTCAGTCTGCATATCACATACTACAATGGTCATGACTTTACAATAAGTGGAATCATAAATGTGACAAGCAATAATTGTCTATAATTTCACCCTCTTGACATGATCAAACATGACAAAACAATTTTCAAGGTTGCCACCTGGTTGCATCCGTCATATAAGATTCACTCTACTTTTAGGTCCATCCACGAGCATCTTAAATAAATAGACCTTGTCTTGCCCTTGTTTTGGAAATACACTATCATAGATATACTCCATTTTGGCACATCCCTTTGTGTCTAGAATTTAATCAATCTCACCTCCACCTTTGTTGTTGCTTCAAAAAGAGGATAGGATGTTGTGTACATTGGGTGAGCTAAGGAGCTTGAATTTATTCATGACATTCTCTAACGCATCACCGTGAAGCATTTCCTTTGATCCAAGCCCATCATGAATAAGAAATGTATCAAGGAATTCCTTGCTTGCCACTAAGGTAATAACATAAGTTTTGGCTATTAGAGTCCTAGCTATTTCATTAGTAAGTAGACCAATTATTGCTTCAAGAGACTTTCTACATTGACCATCAACAACTGGATGTGAATGAATATCCAAATGGATGCATGCATGTGACAAATTTCTAGTCCTGAGTACGTAATAAATTTGCGAGTTACATAGACTAAGACAAGTAGGAGGTTCTCTACAGACTTTACAAAGCACGGTAGAGTCAAGGAGAGGGATCTGACCTACGCTAAAATGATGTTTGTTGGTCAAAATTAGTTTCAGCAAGTTCATTCCGTGATCCAAGCACTGAAGACAATTTGCAAAGGCATTCTAGTATACTTAAACAATCACAATGATTGGAAAGGAGAAGGAGGACGAGAAAACCCGGATGATGTTGGACTACTAAATGTACTACGGAAGGTAGTGCGAATGAATGAATCTACCACGTATGGCAAAACAACATTTGAAAAAGAAGGTTGTCGAGCTTTAACTAGCTTTAGAATTGCTAGACAATTCTATGATAGGTTCCAAAGGCTCGCGTTTAACATTGAACACAATTGTATTTTCGGAGCATCTACTACCTAAGGACTCCACTTTTACATGATAGGTTAATGGGTGTTTACCCATGAACATATCAGAAGTAGGTATTAGTATTTTAGTTGAAGGTGGCAAGAACTCCGACAAGAGACCATAAACCCTATAGGCCTATAACGTCTTGCAGGAAGAAGCCTATAGAATCCTTCATGATCACTACATCTTGACTGCAAAATAGATTCTTTAATAACACCGTAGTCTCCTTGGACTTCTTCCTCTACAACAATAGAAGAAGGGATGAATCCAAACCAGACATGAAAGAGATCAATGAACATATGAACAAAACCTTGACTATCTAGTGGTAAAAGAAATGGGACATTATAACCTTTAACAACAATACTAGCCATAGTAAAGCATTAAAGAAAATTGAAAGCAAGACAAGCACAAAGAAGCAAGAAATGATGTTTGCGAGTGTAAGGGGTGTGAATATGAAGGAGAAAATTATAGGGTTGTTCCAAATGAATGGAAATTTTTTCATGAATGTAGTATTATTTGAAATTGGATTGATGATTTGAATGGTCATTAATTAGTGAATGTCATATCAAGATTTGATATAGGAGAAGGTATATTAATAGTAGGTGAAATGGAATTGGATAAGGTGGTGTACTATATGACATCAATTAGCGCATGACCAATAATAAATGAATTATAGTATGAAGGATATCAATATGTATCAAATCAAGTTGTTAGTGTTAAAACTGTCACTAATAAAAGACGGTAAGTTGTCATGCATTAGATTTGATGATGACATATGACATACTTAAAATTATAATTACATATGTAGTGGTAGGTTAAGAATCTAGTGGTTGATGATGATTCAAATAACAAATAAAACTAGCCATTACGTAGTGATGAAATGAAACTATATCTTTACAAAGAGGAGTCCTTGAAGTCTCATAAATTATGAAATCTTGATGAACATAATGAGGTAGTAAATAGAAATGCAAGTTAGGAAGAGGGTATAGTGTAGTATGGCGTATGTTGATATTGTAATGCCTTGGTAGTTGATTATTTCAGATGCAAGAGCACTTTCTTTCTCCATTATTACTATTGTGGAGATATTCTAGTTACAAGTAGGAAGAAGAAGAGGAAGAAAAGTAGCTTTTGTTTTTCAAGTAGAAGGCAATTGTTAAGGGCTAGAATGATTAGACAGTTGTTTTGAATGAATGCAGCAGATTTGTCAAGTATAAAGAGGAATTTAACATATGAAGTTGTAGTTCCTTGTGAAGCAATAAGAGAGGATATTGTAGAGGTTAGGCATATTTATTGTAAAGCTCAATCAGAGATTGCCTCTAGCTATAGTGATTGTGATCAAAACATTGACGAAGAAGAAGATAAAGTAGACAAAGACAAAGAAGAACAAAAAGAATAGTAGTGACAATCCACAATACAAACAATGGAGTTGGAGGTAGAGCTTGGAGGTATAAACATAATGGTAAATTAGAAAGTATGTGAATTTTTTTTGTGATACATTTCTAGCAACTTTATATCATTTAGTGCACTTCAGAAGCACGTTTCCAATGGTATATAGCATGTAAAAAATGGATGCATATTGATTATTTTATGGTCTAAAAACTAAAACAACAATTTGAAATCTTTCCCAAAATCTTCAGAGTTTACTGATTTTTAGGCCAAATCCAGACCTTTAAGTTTTAGCAATTTTTTGGCAATTTTTGTAAAATCACTCCAGTGTCCAAAAACTCTGAAAAAAATTAGAGGAAATTTGATCTGAAGAATTTGTGGGTACAAAATTTTTGGGCTTGAAATCTTGAAAATTAAAGAAGTTATTTAAAAGATTTCCTTAAGGTACATCTACCAATTCTATATTTTTTTTATTTTTTTTATTTTTTTTAAAACTTACTTCAACCTAAGCCTTGTGGTTTCTTTGCACTTTGTCTTTGAAGGCGTTGGAGCATCAACATACGGAAGAAGAGGAGGAAGAAAAAATTACTACCATGGAGGAAGGGGAGGCTACAACGAAGGCTGCGATGGAATCAAAGTGGAGAGCTGAGCGTGGAAAAACGGTAATTCAAGGAAATGAATAGACAACAAGTGCGGTGACTGAGGCAAATCCAGGTGCATAGTTCTTTTTTTTCTACCTTCCTAGGCGCTAGTCGTTGACGGCTGCGCTTTTTTTTATTCTACTTTGCTTTCAACATTGGTTAGAATTCTACTAATGTCTACCCATGTAATGGACAACTATTAACGGCCTCTATTTTCTGAATTTCAATTTAGGATTTTCAGTGCTACAATTTTGTAGAGCATTATATTTTTTGGAGCCTTGCTAAACTCTAGTCGTTAACGGCTATGGTTTTAGAGATTTAGATTTTTTTTCAATAAATACTATGAAATAATCAAATGCTGAAATTTTCGGGCCATCCTAAACCCCAGTTGTTGATGGCCATGTTTTCAAGACATTCATTTGTTTCTTCAAAACATTAGGGATTTGATCAAATGCTGAAATTTTTGTAACCTTCGTTAGACCCTAGCCGTTGATGACCATGCTTTCAGAGATATAAATTTATTGTCTAAATATACTACATTTTTGAATACTTACCAAATAGTGAAATTTTTTAGTTCTTTTTTGACTCTAGCCATTGACGGCTACATTTTTCAGAGATTTGCATTTGCTATCAATGTATGCTAGATTGCTATAAAATTGTCAAATGCTAAATTCTTTTAGGACTTTTCAGACCTCAGCCATTAACGGCCACACTTTTAGAGACTTGCATTTGCTATCAATATGTGCTACATCACTATAAACACTAGTAGAAACCCCCGTTTAATGTGACAATGCTTAATTTTTCTTGACAGATTTTACTAAGCATCAAAAGTAACAACCCGTATTTTTATGTCATCATTGATGTTGTGTTGAATGTTTTTATTGACATAACAACATGAATTGTTACTTTTAATGCTTAGCAAAATACGTCAAGAAAAATTAGGCCTTGTCACATTAAACGTAGGTTTCTACTAGTGAAACATATCAAATGTTGAAATTTTGGAGGACTTTTTAGATCTCAATTGTTAACGGCCACACTTTTAGAGACTTGCATTTGCTTCTAATACATGCTATGCATTTGATTTTATGCTGAAATTTTTGGGCCTCCTTAGATCACATCTATTAACACTTTCTATATTAAATTGCATATTTTATTGTACATATATATAAACTACAACTTCTTCTAATCTTCTTGTATACATTATTCTTGAGATGTTGACAGAAAGAGATCCACAAGGACAAAGAGTAGATGCCGCACTTTAGCCTTTATCTCAAGATCAACTGAAGTTAGAGTTGTATGGATTCTTGAAAAAGACTATGAATACTTCTTCTCTTCTTGAGTAGTTGAGGTATCAACCACGAGCTAAATCAAAAATCAATATTTCTTTGTGCCGTACGATCTCTCTACTAGTGGTGAGGCCTTTTTTAAAGAATGATATTATGAATTTAGCTGCACATTTTGTTACTTGTGGTTATATGGAAGGAAATGGAGTTTTCTACATTGCCTTCGAAAACAATGAGGGGAAGATAGTAGATGTCACGGATGACATTATCAAAACTTGAAGTCTAAATTGGATGAGAGCAAATGCTGCATTTGAGAGATAATTATAAAATAATGAAGATCTCAAAGCGTTTTCTAGCAAGATGTTTATAGTGTGGGATGGCAACCATCGTTTGCAAGTATGGTTGTCTCTTATCAACCGAGATCATGCGGATGGCTTTCAATGGCATTATATTGTTGAAAATATCATTTTGGAGGTGAAAGGGGACATTGCGACTATGTTGACAACATTACATGAAGTCAATTAGTATTCCCTTATGTTTTTCTATCAATTTTCATTTTATTCAATTCCTTAGTTTCCTAAGTTTACGTGGTTTAGAACATTGAATGTACCACTATTCTACCTTCTTTAGTTGAATGTTTATTTTATATATTCTAATACAATAAATTTTGTTTTGGCAGGCAAAACTAGAAGTCCCATATCTCCGTAAATCTTGTTCATAAGCTCTATCACATTGAAAGTATTGCTAGATAGCTACTCTTGTACTTTGAAAAACTTGTTTCTAAGGATGATCTTGTTGTAGTTGAAGCCAAGCAAAAGTCAAAATAAAGAACTTAATTCATTTAAAAATCAAGGGTCTAAATGGAATCTTATATCAGGTTTACTTTTTAATTTCCTTTTTTGACTTCATATTTCCTTGAATGTTTAGGCTTCTTTACATTTGCTTTTTTTTCCATTTGATGTTATATCTCTTGATCTAGTATGTAAAACATTTGTGATCATGTAAAATTTTATTTATTCTTATACATTCTTTACTTTGTGTAGTAAGAATTGAGGGATGTTGCTTCTGCGGCTCAAAAAAAATTCTATAAGAAGTATTCCAATCTAGCAGATTGGACTTCAAGTGCAGTTTTTGAGTGAGTCTCCAAAGTTGTTGACAAAGTCAAGGTAGCTTTCCATTCGGAATTGAAGAAACAACTTCTTATTGCAGATCCAAAGTATACAACCACATTTTGGGAGCAAATAAAGCTTCATTATGAAACTCATAATGACAATCCAGATATGACTAAAGAGAAACTTTGGATGTTAGCAACTTTAGCGATGGATACTTCCATGAAAATCAAGTGGCTTGAGAAGTGAATAAGTTTTTTTCTCTTCGTCAGGCTCTCAAATTTTTTAAACCAGAATTCAATGACATCGACTTCCTTGAGTGGCTTCATTAAACTATATGGTGGACTTAGGTGAATACTTGTCTTTTTTTCCTATTTTTTTAGTACTACACTAAAATTGGTAAATAGTGTTGGATGATAATTAGTGTTGTTTCTTGTTTTTTACCCCCAACACTATTTATCAACTTATGTATAAATAGTGTTGGGGCTTTAAAACCGCCGTAAAATTTTGGTTTTTTCTTGGGAGGATCAAATTTTGGTCCTTTCCTGAAAAGGTTAAATTTTACCCTCCCCGCCGCCCAACTTTAGTCCTTTCCCAAGAAGATTGGATTTTTGCCCCCTGCTGTCAACCTTTGCCCTTCCCTAGTAAATAGTAAATTTTGCACTTCCTTGAGAAACTCTATTTTTTGCCTCTCTTGGTTTCATTCCTTCCCTATACTTCCCTTTTCCGGTCCTTCCCTATATTTTCCTTGGTCCAATCCTTCACGAGATTGTGAGGAATGGTAGAGAGCTATCCGGCCCTTCAAGAATGAAGAATCCTCCTTCCATGGGGGAAGAGGGGAAGGGGGGCTTATACTCCGTGGATTCCCGCCTAAATTCGAACGACCTCCTAAAAGAGGTTTTCTTCCATAGTTGAGAGACTGCGAGTTCCCGGACTATAGGAACTCACTGCAGCAGCTGATCAGCAGCTGATCTACAGTGATTTAATGTGGTACAGAGACTGCCACATCAGATAATAATATTTTATTAAATTAAAAAAATATTTTTTTATTATATTTTTTTATTTTTTTCCAACTTTCATATCCAAGAATTAGGACTTGAAAATAATACTTGAGATGCTTCATAGTAAGAATTCCCTTCTAGTGAATACTATGAACTTGAGGAAAACTAAATAATTTTCTCTTTATGTCCTCATTGATGGTTCTTTAACCACCAAAATAGAGGATAAATCATTTATGTTAGAGGTAAAAAACTAATCCACAAGTCACTAGTCATCACAACATATTTATTTGATGCTTTATAAGTCCTTATAAGGATAGTAGGAGCATATAGAATAAACATGGCTTAGTTAAACTTAGCCAAGTGTATGTCATAATTAGTATTATTGGAGATTTTCAAAAGTAAAGGAAAAGTCACCTTTGAGGAATTAGGAAGCTAAATAAAAAACATACATCTCTTATCTTATAAGAGAAAGATTGATATCACTACTATAGATGTTTTTATGACATATAATAGTAATGAGCACTAGTCTAAAAAGACCTCTTTGTTTAGGTATGGAAAAAAACATATCTAAGTTCATTTTATTTTTGTCTTCAAAAATAAAGAATATCTGACCTACAAAGGAAAGGCTAAAGTATGGATGATTTCTAATACATCCTATGGATATCAGCCTTTTAATCTGATTTTCATACCTTGCCTAGGTTATTAACTAATGGCAAAAATCTGAAATCTAAATCTTAGTGGTATATACTGAAACAAAGATTGAATTATATCAACAGTACTTTACTGACCTAAGAGTTATTCCAAGGTGTCAAGTATGACAGGAATTCATAAACTCTCTCTGCTAAAATTCTTAATAGAATGATGTAGTGATTAATAAGAAGGGCTCTAGCTACCTCCAAAAATTACCGAAGCTTAATTGGAACACAATGTTGGGCTGGCAAAAGTGCTTAATGAGCCACCAACTGGCTTGGTAATTCAAAATTTAACGGTGACAAGATCTTGAGCTTGGCTACGGAATCAAGTACCTTGTAACAGTAACTAAGAGCTCTGATACACCTCAGGTAGCTTAGCTGGGGTTATCTTTGAGTAAAACTTGAGTTGCTTCCTCAACCACTCACAATCTTATGCAAGCGGGTGATTGGACATATGATTTGTTGAAGCTGTAGACTTGTGATGCACAATTGCTATGGGAACTTTGTGAAGAAACATGACATCATCTCAGACAATGGACAGTAGTCAGGTTTTGAGGATTGGGTTGTTGTTATTTGTATTTTGGGTGTTGTTGAAGTATTTGGGTTTTTTCTGATGCTTGTGATTCTTTTGTTCCTTGTGAAAACAATAACACGTTGTAGTAAGCTAAAGACACCTCGCATGCGATTTCTGACCTCATACTATGATATTGGTTTTCATGGATGCAGGTGAGGCTTACTACCTCAAGGAGCATTAGAATGTTCATACCACTTTTTGATCTCATATACTACACACCTTATTAGGATGGTTCTGAGTTTTAATGAGCCATTCCTATGAAATATGAACTATAGACTTTTATGTTTATATGTTAGTTGTAATTGTTTCAAAAAGAGTTAGCACTGGCTGTACTATTGATGTGATAGAAAAGCTACAATAAGAATTTGAGCCACCAACATTGGTATGGATTGTCTCTATAAGTCCCTACACAGGGGCTGATTTGATGCTTATTAAGTCTGGAAGTGTAAAATTACTTTCTTGGAAAAAAGGGATTTTTGGTGATATTCATGGTTTTGAGGTATGCTAAAGAATGGAATAGAAATGATCAGAAAGGTGCCTGTAATGCAGGATGTATCAGAAAAGACCTTTTTTTATTTTTTAAATATTTTTATTTTTTAAATATTTTTTTAATGTTTTTTTAATATTTTTTTATTCTGATCAGTAGGGTTGGTTCATAGAAATGGGGAACGAGGCTGAAACAGTCTCTCAACACCCCCGAAAAACCTCTTATGCGGTTCCCGATGCTTACCACTTGAATTTTGAACTTTGAATGCCTATATCTTTTTATGGAGGTATGTGATTGAACATTGAATTACATCATTTGATTGGTATTTGTATCCTCTATTTTCAATTAAAAAATGTTTTTTTTTTGGGTCACCACTTTTTTTTACAACTATATTTTTATTGTTTTGTAGTCAGCCATGGATTGTGTTTCCCTTGCTGAAATTCCTCCCAATGCTCCTGCCCATTGTCTTCAATAAGTTTCCAGTCTTGCTAGTCGTCGATCTATGATTTTTTGGATGATTGAGGACGTTGATGTTCATGGTTTAATTGGCCTCAATGCCCGAGTCATTCAAGCGTTTTCAGAACACTTCCGTGGCCAACACCCCGCCAATCTCATGAAAGCGCACCAATGGTAGTTGTAGTGTAATCAATTCAAAGCTTCGGATCTCTCCACCCCATTCTCTTGTAGCTGAAGTCGATTGGGCAAGAGGAGGCGCCATTTTTCAAAGCAAGACTTGGTCGAGGCAAAAAAAAAAGCGAGTGGGTGCAATATTTGTATCTTCTCTTACACCTACTTTGTGAATTGGCCCTTTCCATTCTTGTAGCTCCCAAGTCCAATTTCACAGTCCATTCTATTTATTCCAAAGATAATGTTTTGTTGGTCAACAAAATCACAGCAAATTGGGTCAATCAGTTTATGGATAACCACAATATTGTCTTTCTATCCCAACGTAGTCGTTTGACTTGTAGCCTTCAAAAAGTGCTTCAAATCAAAATGCAAATCCCCTACCATTTGGAGGTCTTGCAAAGGAGATTTGCGTTTAGGGTAATAATGTACTAATAGGAACCACCCAAGCCATGCTTATAGGTCCTTTTAAAAAATTTATGAAATATTTTACTCAAAAACTTCATCAATTTCATCAAAATTAGTTCAAAAAATTATTCAAGTTGTCAACAACGACAAACTCTATTCAAAATATCATTAATCTAGATAAAAAAGTTCTTTAATCCTCTATTTTAAAATTGAACAAAGGACTAGAAAGGATTAGTTACATGAGTTTTTTTGTGCTTAATTAGTATAAAATTATGACATTTTAGAGTATGCAATAGTGGAAAATGACACTATAACATTTAGGAAGAAAGAGTCATATTCATTTTAGTAAACTCTAACAAAGTTTGACCCACACAATAAAAAATGTTCAAAAAAAGCAATGGTTACAACTCAAGTGGTTCCTATTAGTGCATTTTAGGGAATTTGATGAAAATCTAATGGAAAATCTAGATGAAACACATTTCGTTGTCAAGATTGACAATGACCGAACTTTAGGATTTCGGGGAGATACAACAGTGAAATATGTTGAAGTTGTCTCAGGTGGGGGACTCAATGACTATGGTGATTCGCATTTCAGGAGGTTGTCGTGCCACAATAGAGGCTCTTATACTCATTTTTACCAATAAAAATAGGAGCTATCTTGTATGAGGATTAATTGATAATATTCCCAGGGTTTCCTATAAAACGGGCCTTAAAGGTTGGATGGATCAAACCATCTTTGCTGAGTATTTTTTAGAACCTCGAGCATATCAAGTCGATCTTCATCAACGTGTGAAGATTATATTGTAGCGGATATACAGTAACACCTAAATTGGTTGCTATTTTAGTTGCCAAAAACACAATTTTTAGATTTCTACCTCCATGTTCTACTCACTTTTGCCAACTAGCAGATACATTCCTTGTTTCAAAAATCAAAGATGCATGGACAAGATGATGGGAAGCCAAGAAAATTGAGTTGATACAACAAAATGCTTGGCAAAATGCACTCCAAGCAGATGGACAATGGTCGGGGAAGTTGACAAATCTTGGAAAATGTTTTTTCTACAATTGGTTGCTGATAGTGTAGAAGATGTGAATCAAGAGGTGGATGTTGACAATATCTCTTATGCTAGAAAAAAAATGATTTGTTATGACTTAGCATTAGGCCTTGATGGCTCTTGGAGTGTAGGACAATTGTTTCCACATCTCCAAGAGATAATTGTAAAACATTTGCAATACTTCCAAGGGCAAGAAGTGCCTATTTTCAATAGGGCAGTTTAGATAACTTTTTTGATATTTCACTATTTTTTTCTTCTAATTTTTGGCCTACACCTAGAATTATTATGTTTTGTTTTTGGTTGTTGCTATATTTAGAAACTTATACATACACTATAAAAGATTTCAACATTTCAGCATTTCAGCATTTCAGAATCTCATTTCAATATTTTAACATTTCATCACCACTTTTTTTTCCACCATTCCAATTTTTATATTTTGTTTCCATCTAACACTAAATGCACTCTCATTAAAATGGTAAAATGACCAAATTTTACTATAGAGCTTAAATAGTATTAGAATGGATAAATAATCATCTAACACTAACCTTATTAATCACAATTAGTGTTATTTCAACAAATTAGTGTTGCCAACACTATTTATCAATTTTAGTGTACTTCTTTGAACCTTTTGGGTCAATCAAAATATTTTTCTAATTTACAATTTCTGTACATAGAAATTGGCTATTGAGAAAAGAAAAAATTCAATGCTATAGTAGCTGATTTGAATGTGTCTATTAACTATCTTCCCGATGGTATGGAATTATGAATCCTTTGCCTACCATTTTTGATTATGTGAAGACAATGTGTATATTGTTGTGGGATATTGCATTCTTTCGTGAATTTGGCATGGATAAGGGGATTCACAAGAATAATAAGATAGACAAGCAATTCAACTTCAAATCAGCTATACAAAAGGTACTTTATAGGTACTTCAAGTATATCCTTTTTTTTTGCCAAAGCCATTTCTAGAATTCCTACTTTCTTTGCTAATTACTTAAACAAAAAAAATGAAGAGTGCATATTCACAAAGGAGATAATGAAATCTTAGGATCCCGTGTATTGGGAAAAATGCGGGTGATATTTGGATTGTCCTCTTAAAAGACCACCTACTTCTAACATTGTCCTTCGAGATTCTATTGAGCCCGCCCTCGAAGGTATAGCTATAGTTGTTCCTAAAGTGATTGATAAAGATGCAACTAAGAAGACTAAGAAGACCAAGTCAAAAAAATTGGTGGTTGATCTTGATTATTCTAGTGAAGATGTATCAATTGAAGACACTCTTAAGAACCTTGTTGTCACTTGACCTTCTTCTTTCAATGTTGAAGCAAAACTTCATGCTTCAAAGTACCAAAAGACATCTCCTACTCCTGTAGTTTTGGTACCAACCTCCTCTCCTACCTTTGAGTTATCTTCCAAGCTTAAAAGTATGATGAGTGCTTCGGCTCCTTTGTCTATCAATCATATATCTTTTGATCTAATCTTGAATGATTCTTTTGTTAAAATTGTTGAAGAGAAGAAAAAAAATGGTACATTTGGTGTACCTTATGACAACAATGTGGCTTTTCTCTCAAAGGTGAGTTCATTCTTTCTATTTTTTTTTATCTCATTTTTATTGTTATGAAATTTTACATGTTCTACATAATTTACATCTTCTCATTTATTTCCGTTTATGACTTTGACATCTTTTATGACTTTAATATCTTTTATTATGAATTGACATTTCTGAAATTTATCTTTATGGATTGGTAAAGCCAAAGAGTTTTAATGGCAAAATATAAAAGAGACCAGTTGTAGACCTCATCATTGTAGAATATCCAAATGGTCTTCTAGTTCCAGGGGTTTCAAATCCTCCATCTCAAATTCTATATTGGAATGTTAGCATTCCAAGTTTTCTCCATGTGATGATGGCATTCTTTTTTACCTATATTCATGATGATGGAGCGTTTCTTCTATTTTTACCTGATAGTTTTACAATGAAAAGATCTGAAGAAGTGGTTGGATTCTTTAAGAACTACAAATTGAAGATGAAGGATGAGTGGACTATCATAAATTACTTACATTTGGCACATCTTATGAACTCGTCCAAATTTATAAGTAATAATTTTAATCTTTCACTTCTACCTTTGACTCAATTGTTATTGTACTTATTTTGATTTCAAATGTACCTTCTAATTTGAATTTGATTTTGATTTTGATTTGTAGACATTGAAGTTCAAAGCTTTGTTGTTGGTTCAATCATTTGCCTCTCCTATTGCTAGACAACCTCAAGATCTTCAAATTTCTATTGATCCCTTAATTCTCGAGGTTGATTTAGCCACATATGATGTCCTCTTCAATTTTATCATGACAACAATTCAATCATGTAGAAAGAAAAATGGCAAGTCAAAGAGGGGTGCTAAGGAGAAGTCTAAGGTTTTAATGAAGCTTTTTGTTCATGGCTTAAGCCCTACAAGTGGTATTGTTGCAAACATGATTGCCTCTACAGATATTGTAATCTACATTATTGAATCATTAATTTTTTATTTTGTGATTTGATTGTTTTTATCTACCCTTCAACTTTGATGTTTTTATCATGTCAATATTGTGTCTTAATCAAGTTCTTTCATCAAAGCAGCTCATTCATCTAATTGCCATATTCTAGCATTAGAAACTAGAAAGTGATGCCAAGCTCTTTGATGAGGTACTCAAGCCATTACAAACACCTACAACCATCTTTAAGACTCTTGATTCTTCTACCATAGGCGATGGTATGAACATTTATGATGATTCTCCTATTGAAGATGTCGAACTACTTGACTTATGTGAGTAAGTTTTATTTATGTTTATTTCTCTTTTAACAACATCAATTCAAAACTATATCCTTAATATTCTAATTTGTTACTACTTACTCAAATATATAGTTTGTTGTTTGCAATTGGATGAGTCCATCACCAAGACAGACCTTGCCTTTTTATTAAGACTTAGAATTTTTTTAAAGTCCTACTTTGAGTCCTTAGGGTTTGCCTACATATGCTGAAGATTTAACTTTAGTTTATGCTAATGTTTCATCTGATTCATCTTCAGTCTCTTTATCACCTCGTAGATCTTATAATCCTAGTGTGTGTTCTTTTTTTTTAACTCAGTGCATCTAAGTCAAACGATATTTGAGTTTGATTTTATGATTTCATATTTCATTTCTATTTACTTTAATTTCTTATTGAATTTAACTATGCATGATGTAGCAACAATCCCATTTAGTGGCATGAGACTTCATTCTATGCCCAAATTGAACAATAAAATTACAAGTCTTGAATTACACTACATCATTAGACTTTATAAAATTCTACATAGTACACTTTAGCTTGGAATTCAATTAAACTACAAGCATTGGATTTAGAAGAAAAGAATTTGACTAAGATAGTCCAAAAATAAAAGCATTCACTAAAAAAATAGTTGCTTAATTCATTCTAGGTTAATACATATATGTAGTATATAATATATGACTATTATGTATATTTTAAATATTTTCTATCCAAGATTTTTTTGTTTTTAATTTTAAAGTATTGTTATAAGAATAAAATAAAATAAGATAGGACCATTTTCATTCTTTAAATTTATATGAAGACCAACAATTAAGACTACATTTATTCCTTAGTCATAAGCTCAAAACCATTATTCATGATGTAGTGCTTGTAATATTTTGCCTATCACCAAATTTATATTCAACCTCTACAATCCATGTTTATTGCCCTTCTGTTTTTAACTTGATAAATGTCCCCTTTAAATAATGGTATTATGATGCATTGTATTTTTTTCATATATGAGATATCCTAGACTACTATATACACCTATTTTCATCATCATGTATCACTAGTAGAAAATCTCCCTGGTTCTGTTGATTTGGTCGCGTTGATGATCAACAGATTTATGTTGATTAACAGAAACCTGTTGATCATCGACGCGACCAAAGCAACAGAACCAGGGAGATTTTCTACTAGTGTATTGTTTACAAAATACTTCCTGTTTTATAATATTTCAATTTAAATATATATTTTGGTTCAATTTTGGGGGACAAAATCACATAGTAACATATTCATTTGTTGTTCATTTGGACTACAGATCCTTGTATTTAATTCCACAGTCATAGGTCCCTAACATATTTAGGAATCTTACATGGGTAAAAAAATGGATGCTCACAGGCTCACACTCCTTCACAGGCTCACATGCTCACAAACTAGCATCCCCAGTCACTTTTGGATGAAATCTTGTACTACAAGAAAGTTTTTTATTTGCAATTCAAACAGTGAAAGCTAGAGACAAACAATTAGAATATCTTGGAAATTTTTTTTGAAACTTTGATTTCACAAATTGCAAGATAATAGGACTTGAAGTTTGAATAAATTTATTTGTTTCAAAACTACCTTAATATAGTTAAGAAAGTTTCTTCTAGGATGCAATTTGAAATACAATTTTCTCTTACAAATTATATGCTAAATTTTATTAGTTACCGACATGCCTAGTTTCAAAACTATAGAATGGTTTTACCACAAGATGCCAAAGTGCCCAAAGTGCCTAATTTTTTTGGAAAACAAACTTTTGACCTAGGCACCTAATTAAAAAAAATGTTTTGTTCCTACTAAGAAAATACTTGTTCACACCTTGTGTCAAAATTTTATAAGCATCTTATTAAAATTGAATTCAAAGGAATGTATCTAGATTTTTAAGTGTTTCTTCAATGGACTTTTGGTCCTTGAGGGGTAAAAAACATCTCTAACCACCACCCCATCAAAATGATAAAACTAATCTTTGTATTTATATGGAATTAAAATTGTTAATTTTGTCACTAGAAGTACACAAAATAATAATTACATCGAATTAATACAAGATAATTTAGATTTGAACATTAAATAATCAAAATACTACTAATTTATTGATCAACCCAAAACTTTGAAGTGGTCAATATTCCATTTTACTTTGCAAATGAAGATATTTAGAGATGTTTTGATTATTAAGGTCTAACTTTAGATTTTATTATATCTTTCATATATGATTATTTTGTACTTTTGTAATGACAAAGGTCTCAAATTCTAATTTCATGTGAATTAAATATTATTTTAATCAATTGGAGGTTTTGGAGTGGAGATGCTATAAGTGTCCAAACTTCAAATTAAAAGCCTAATTTAATGGTCATAACAACTTGAAAATATTTTTGCAATAAAACTTATGACTCTTCTTAGATCAATATAATTGTTATTATTTTGAGAACTTTTTAATTTTGAAATTTTTTTAGTATATTTTGTAACTTTATTCTTTATTGCAATTCTTACAAATAGAATAGCTAACATTTTATGATAGTTTAAGAAAAAAAAATTGTATTCATTCCATCCATTGAATGATACCTTAAGTTAGGTAATTTGCTTTCTTTTGTTATGGTTAGATCTCTTGAAATATGCATCCTTTGGTTTCATTTTTAGTATCATTAAATAGCCGTTAGAGAAGTATAGTAGACGGGCTTTGTTTCATGGCATCTTAACCTATGGAATAGAAGATATTGAATTTCAAAGTTTTTAAAAATTATAAAACTACATAAAAAAAATTTTACTCTTATTTTGATTATGGCAATGACATAGAGCACACTTTCACATATGAACATTGAAACTTGTAGTTTACATTTGAAATTTTGCTTTAAGTTATCCTATGAAATCTTAAATATTGTTTATAATATTTTGTATAGTACATATACTCATAGGAAAATTATTGCCTTGAACTAAGATTTTGAGGATTTGGACTAGAATCTATAAAATGCAACAACTTGATGCATTTATTTTATCTAAGATTAAAAAAAATTAAATGTCCATTGTCATACATATAAGTAAAAGTTTGTATATAAGTTGTGACTTTACTTTAACCCCTAAGAGGGCCTAAATCCATTTGGTGAATTACAAATGTTTTTAAGAACATACTACTAAATTTATGAGAATATATAAATGAATTACATCCAAGTATGTTTAAAAGCAATTTATGCCTATACTTCGATAAATAATGTGATTAGTGCAAGCACTGGGTGCTTCATGATTATTATACAAGGTTCTAAATGGGTTCAAATAAGAATCAAGAAAAAATGAAAACTTGCAAAATTATTATATAATGTTTAGATTCTATGCAAACAATGATTTATTTTGCGAAAAAATTCAAAAGCTACGTTGGAATTTCTCCCAATGACTTGTAGGGGTTTACTACTATGGTATAACCCTCTAATATCAAAAGAATCAGATATTGGATAATGAATGATCAAATAAAACTTTCATTTTGAAAAATGAAAAAAATCCATCTATATAAAAAGATTATTAGACCATAATACATGAAGTAAATATCAATGTAGTATTCTATTGATAAAAGCTCGAAGTGCTTAAAATATTTTAATATTGTACTTGTACTTAAATTAGATGCTTTAAATTAGCAAACAATCCAAGTTCATAGAATACATTGTAAATACCTTTTTGAACAACATCCAATGCCCAATGCCCCAAATTAAGAGTGCATGTGAAAAATTGTGATTGAAATAGAATTTCATACCACTACAAGGATTTGGAGGTATAAATGCCTGCAAAACAGTCATTCTAGACTACAATGACTGGAAAATGACTTTAGACCCTTGAAGTCATTCCAAACAAGTTATTCTTTAAACGACTGCGATTTTATTATCACCGTCCATTTTGGCCTTGGATGAAAAAAGATGACAGAGTCAATATGGTTGATGAGGTGAATAAGTAAATTTTTGAAGAAAGATGAGTAGATGCCCATTTTCAAAGGAATTTTTGGCAATATAGACATCCACATCAACCAATTATGCAGTCATTTTGTAGTTGTGATACAGTCAAAATATTGCTGACGTGGACATCCACGTCAAAGTCATATAGAAGTCATTTTAAAGTCATTATGTAGTTGTGATACAATCAAAGCACTCTTGATGTGGACATCAAAGTGATATATAAAGTCATTTTAAAGTTATGATGTAGTCATTTAGAAATTAGGATGGAATAAGTCATTTTATAATCACATATGAGTACATTCAAAGTTCCATGGTACTATACCATATACAATAAGTCATACACCATACATAATACACCATACACCACATCCAATACACCATACACAATATAAAATATTTCATACATGATACATTACATTTGGCACATGTGCCATATGGCTTTCAAAGCCTCTTAGTATGAGAGTAAGAAGGAATGAAATGACAAGACCTTTATATTAGAGGAATAGAAGGGGCAAGACAAAGCACGTGGGATATATAAACTACAAGATTTATATCATAAGTTAACTATTAGACCTCATTTACACATAACAAATCAATTTTTTTCAAAAAAATTTGAATCAACAAAAGTTGGAAAATCAATTCTACTTTCATTTCCAAAAATCCATTAAAAATTTTGAGCCTTAAATCAAAAGTTATAAACATATTTGGAACCTTGTAGTCATTTTTGACCTTGCAGTTGTTTTAAAGTTGTGATTAAGTAAAGTATAGTCATATTGTAGAAATTTAAGAACAACCATTAAGAAAAACTTTAGCCCTTGGAGGATTTGTGAAGAAAAACAAGGGAATCAAGCCAAAAAAAGTTTTTTTTTAAGTTTAAGAAAAAAATGAAAATCTATTCTTTAGGCCAATGAATGGGGGTGCTTGAAACTGTAGGATTGCAGAAATACTAAGAATGAAATGATTTTTATAATATTAAGAAAATATTTTTAAGAACTATATATTAAAAAATTAAAAAATTATAGAAATTTAGAGGATCAATGCTACCACATTAACATGATATTTTCAAGATTATAAGTTTTTAAAATTTTATTATTATTATTTCAGTATTTTTTTAAATAAAATTTTAAATTTTAAATTTTTTTAAAAAATAATTTAATTTTTTTATAAATCACTACACTAAATAGGGTATTTAGTGTTGGATTACATTTAGTGTAATTACCACCCTACTTGACCCTACACTAAATGTCAATTTTAGGATGATTAGTGTAGTGCTAAATTTCAATGCGCCGCCTTCCTGTTGTCTCATAAGAAGATTTCTGGCCCTGAAGAAGACTGTTTTCAGGGGTGTTTTCAGAAACTGTTCCCATTGCTGCAGAGCAGCCCCCTGCTGGTCTGGATTTTTGAATTTTGAAAAAAAAATTAATTAATTAATTTTGAAAAAATTTCAGAATGTTTAAGAAATAAAAGAAAATGATTTTTTTTTTTTAAAAATTTCAAGAATTTTTTTAAAAAATATTAATTAATTAAATTAATTAATATTTTCTGACGTGGCAGTCACTCTACCACATCAGCACTGCATTCCCAGAGTTCCCAATGCGTTCCCAGCGTTTGGGAACTCACAATCTTGAAAATCCTCTTATGTCACTTTTTACCTTCTAACACTAAATGTAAACCTCTTCATATTTCAAATTTGCCATAGAGTACTTTTAGTGTTAGAAATTACATTTAGTGTTACTTACTTTAGTAGGGTAAATGATATTTAGTGTCATGGTTCGCAAATAGTGTTGCCAACACTAAATACCCTATTTAGTGTAGTTATCATTGATGATGACTAGTGATCATTGTTGTTTAAAGGGAATGCAAGTAACCTTGAAGGAAATTCTTGGAAGGAAATTAGCCCTTTTAAAGGTTGAAAATTCTTGAAATTTTTCTTGAAATAGTATTGTCCATATTAGCTCAATGCCCTATTTATTTTTAGTAAGTGCAAAACATTGTACTATGGTCAGATGAAGACCTTGTAATAATTTTAAAGTCATAGAGTAGTAAAGCGCAGTCAAATTTTAGTAACTAAAAAATGACTACCATCCACGTCAGTTTGGTGTCCTAACCTTTTTTAGTGCAAAAAATTACACCCTAGCCTCTTTGGGACTTTGCAGTCATTTTAGAGTCGCATACTTGTAAAACATAATCAATGATTAGTAATTAAAAAATAACTACCATCTATGGTCAGTTTAGTGCCCTAACCTTTTTTAATGCAAAAAATTACACCCTAGCCAATTTGGGACTTTGTAGTTATTTAAGAGTCGCATAGTAGTAAAACACAGTCATTGATTAGTAATTAAAAAATAACTACCATCTATGGTCAGCTTGGTGCCTTAACCTTTTTTAGTGCAAAAAATTACACCCTAGTCTATTTGGACTTTGTAGTTATTTTAGAGTCACATAGTAGTAAAGCATAGTCATTGATTAGTAATTAAAAAATTGCTACCATCTATATCAGCTTGGTGCCCTACCCGTCTTTGGTGCAAAAAATTGCACTGTGGCCTATTTGAAACCTTCTAGTCATTTCAAAGTCATTGAATAGTAATAAGTAGTCATAGTTTATGACAAGCAATTAGTCAATGACATCTTAAATGAATTTCTACCAATGAATATCTAATTTCATCTTTTCTCCATCCTTGAGTCATAAATATAATTACAAAATGACTTTGAAATTGTGGAGAGGCCAGAGTTGGTGTAATTATAGAAGCAGTAGTCATTCTTTAGTGAAACCGGACAAGCAATCATTCTTGCGCAGTCATTTATACCCCCAATTCCTTGTAGTGTACATGTACATTTCCTTCAACCATAGATAGCTTCATGGAACAAAAATTAGAGTTACTTGTCATTCAAGAAACTAAATAAAAGTTACATTGATAGCTTTGCAGGCATGTGAGTCTAAAATTTGTCACTTGAGACTTGTAGTATTTTGTTTTTATCAAATAAGTCAAGTTTATATTGCTAAAAGTCCTTAAAAGAGTGTTGAGTCCATGTATACATATTACACACTAGTAGAATATTCAGTCCAAAATGGAATGTTAGATCTAAAATAAACTAAAATTTTACAAGTAAATAGGATAGAAATCCAAAAGTTGTAGAAATTATAAATACTAAGGGATTACCACCTAAATCGCCTAAACTACCTTAGATGTGACAAAACTTGGCTAAATTGTTCATAAATATCTTTAGAAAGAGCCCTAAATCAACTTTAGAGGATAAATTTAAATTCCCAAATTGATTCCAATAAAAAGTAAAAACTCCAATTGTTAGCCTATAAGTGATACAAACTCAAGATGAACAAGTAGAAAGAATCTATGGCACAAGCTTGGTGTTCTAGGATTAAAATTGTGCTAGGAATCCAATAGTAAAATTGGTTGGCCTAGAATCCTCATTGTGTAAAAGATTCTTTATTTAATCATATTTTAAAGAAGTAATGGGATTTTCTTCTTCTTCATCTAATGTGTAAAATAAAAATATGAGATTACACATATTTTATAAAGTTCCTCAAGAGGTTCTATAAAGATTTTAGAATTTTTTATTTTTAAAAGATCCACTTCCAAATGGTCAACTACTTTGATAAATGATAGGACATTCCTAGAAATTGATCAAGTTGCAGTAAAATTACTATAAAAATTATTATATATTTTTTTGTACTAGTAAAACACTTCAGCAAGTTTCATGACATGAAATAGCCAAAAGTACTTGAACCAATACAATTCTCTAAATCCAAGGATTTAAATATTTTTTATAAAGATGATTGGAGTTTCGAGAGTATACAAAATTGAAATGAGATCAAAACACTACTAGAAAATGAGGTCCAAATAAAAAAAAAATCAATAAGTTTCTGTTGAAATATGTTGATTTGGGTATTGGCATTGACAGCTTCAATAAATTTTTGTTGATTTTGTACAAATTAATAGAAATGTAACATTGTTTTTGTTAATGAATAGTACAATGATGAAATCAACAAAAATATGTTGATTTTTTTGGAATCTTTATGGAATATTTTGAAATATTCTAGGAATATCTTGAGAATCAATTATAAAACTATTAAATCTTCTAAGAATCCATTAAAATCCATTGGAATTTGGTGGAATCTATTAGAATTTTTTCAAAAGTTTTGAAAAGTAGGATATTGAATCCAAATTTTATTCAAATATTCCATGTAATATTATATGATTTTGAATATGATTTTGAATTTATTTTGAATATTAATGAAATTCAAAATCAAAATCAAATTCCTTGCAAAAAATTTGATCATATTCAAGTTTCCATTTGTGTAATACTAAAACTAGAATAGTTTCAAATTCAAGTTGAACTATTGAAATTTTTAATTTTTAATTTTTAATTTTTTGATTCTATTACATATTAAAAAACATGTCATAGCCTCTTCTAAATATTAAATTATATATCAAAAATACACTACAATCATATTTTATCTATCTATCAATCTATCTACATCTATATATGTACATATTTATGAATCTTAATATCTTTGTATCTATATTTCTCTTTCTCCCTCTCTCTATATAAAAATTCAACTATAGTGTATAATTTGATCACATGTTGTGTAAAAATTTCAAAGGAAAAAAATCAATTCACATTTGCAAATACATGACTGAAAATGCTGGAAAGCTTTGTATTCTAAGTTTTAAACTACTAAAGTATTGATAGTGACCATCCATCTCCTAGAAAAATACTTTCCAATTTTTTAATAATATGTTGAATTTTATTGAAACTTTCACCACTAGGACTAAATTGAAATACAAATTTTTTTTAATCATTTTTGTTGAAAAATGTGACACTTAAGTTTGTTGATTTTAACTAGAATTATATGTGTGCATACTACTAGAAAATGATGTTCAACTTAATAAGAAATTGACAAATTCCTTTAAAAGTAGGTACTATATTCACTAGGGTAGATCACTTCCCGCATTTTAAAAACCACGTGCGGCATAATATAGCATGGATTTTATTGTTTCAAGGTAAAATTTATAAGGGACTTACAAATAAAATAGGGGACTTTCAAAGTAAAAGATGCATTATAAGTAAAATAGGTAGCTAAAAAATGTAAAGTATTAAAAAAATTTACATGTAATTTAAGGACTAAAGATTAGGATCCTCAAAATTGCATTTAGTAGGGTCAGTTGTATTTAGAGTTGGCTGTAGAGTACAAAGTAATCAGAGTATTAGTATAGAATGTTTATAGCTGGTTGTTGTGTTGTACTATACTAGTAGTAACACTGGATGTGTTCCTCTACTGTGTAGGTGTAAACCAGAGAATTTGTGATGTGGTAGTGAAGACTCTAGACTTTGCAGCCTGCAAGCTGGTTCAATACAATGTTAACGGAGTGTCTCATCAGAAGCTCGTGAAGATTCATAGCGTTGAGGAGAATTTGGCTTTGTTTTCTCGGTCTTGGGTTTTGCAGGTGGAGATGGCATCTTGCCTCAGTTCATGTTCATTTGCCGAGTTGGGCACAAAAGAGCTCATTGAGCTACAAAGGTGCCTAAAATCAGGGTGGTCAACAGAGTATGTAGTCTCTCCCGTGTTGGTGGTAGCACGAGCAATTCTGGTATTTGGATAACACCATTACTGAGATAGGAGGCTAGTTTTGAGGCAATTCAGTGCATATGAATGCATGAACTATTTTTGATGAGGCTATAGTGTATCTTAGCATTTTTTGAGCATTTGTGAATGAACTATTCTAAGCACATGTTTTTGTTTTAGGTTTTCTTTTTTTCATGACATTGAATTGTATCTGTGAACCATTTTTCTATGGCATGTGAAAGACAATGCCTTTTGTTCATTTTAGTTGATTTATTTTTGTTTTGAACACATGGATTACATTCTCTGATTTTTCAATGCATTGCAATTCTTGTCAATCTATTGTTTCCTTCTTTTGCATTGTCAAACTGTATTTTTATGCATTGCAGTTCTTATACATTCATTTTATGGATTTTTGTGTATTGTAAGTGGTAATATTGCCATTTGTTTTTGGTTCACTTGACAAAATTGTGTATACCAAAAAAAGATGTGACAATGGAAAAGAATATTGAGCCAAGGAAATATCCTAACTTTTTATGGAAATTTTCTTGGTCCTCTCTCTTACCTTCTTCCTTTTAACTTTCTCTACAATTCACTTTTTTTCCTTATAAAGAAAATATCCTAGAAAAAAAATCTCACCTACATAATATAAATAATATAGGATGTCATAACATAGGACATTTTTATAAATTATGTAATTATAGGGGACCACTTATTTGGGCCTTTGAGGTAAATAGCCCCCCAAAAAATATCCCCTCACCGCACGGGGGGGTATGAAATATACAAAGAGTGATCTACATGGGTATATTCACCATAAATTTTAGTCGATTCAACACTAATTGACAAAATGCTTGACTAATTTTTTTTGTTAATTTTAATAGTTGACTAGTGAAATTCAAATATAAAAAAAAATTTAATAATTTTTCTTCCATTTTGACTTAGAAAAGTTTGAAATGTTTTTTGTTCATTCTTTGAATTTTTTTAAACCAATTCTAAATTAAAAGATTCATTTTGAAATAAATAAAACTTGAACTCTAAGATACATTTTTTCTTTAAATTGTATTCAAATACCAATCCTATATGTTTACAACCTAAGAGTACAAATTGTCAATCATTATGAAAATTTTCACTTGTTTTGTGAAAATATCATAATTATACTCCCTCCGTCCCAAAATGATCTTCTTGTTGCCTTTTGTGATATAAAAATTTGTCAAATTTGGATTTTAATTCTTGTCCAAGACTTGGAAAACAACTTTAAGCAATAATTTCCCTTCCATTCATAAAATCATCAATCAAAAGACAAAAGAAATGATTAAAGGGGTTAATCAACACTTTTTGTTTGTATTTTTCTGCATCTCTTTGAGTGTTGCCTACTTGAAGGAGGTGAAGCTTTGGTAGGTGGAACAAAGGTTCACACATGGTCTTAGGTCCATACTAATCACCCACAAAATAACAACCTCAAATTCAAAATTTAAGTGCCTAGTGGTGCTTTTTGAAAATGCCTCCAAAATTCTACTTTTCTATATTCTAAAATTACACTTTGGAAAAGGCTTTCAAAACTCAAAGTTTCAAAGATACTAAGAACAAACCAAGATTTGCTTACAAATCCAAAGGGGACTTTAAAATGTTATTTTTGGCCTTAATCCATAATATTTTGTTAAATGAGAAGATCATTTGGGGACGGAGGTAGTATTTTTTAGTGATTAAATGTGAAAATGAATTTGTAAATATTTCAATAATAATTCAAACAACTTTATATTTATTTAAGAACTACAAGTAGCAATGAGGATTAGTGTGAGCATTTTCAAAATATTTTTTTTATATACTTCAAACACCAATGGTATTGAATTCTAAGACAAATTTTATTATGAAGTTATATTTATCCTATTATATAATTGATATATGCAATCTTCATATTTTTTCATTAAGGAAAATGTGATTTTTTGGTATAAAATGATGTTTTCCAAAAGTTTTATAGATAATTGAAAAGATTGTGAATTTTTAAAGGAAAAAAATGCAATTTTTATTTATTTAAATTAAAATATACAATTGAAAAATCTAGTGTTTTTACCATATATAATGTTCAAAATAAAAATATGATTTTATAATTTGAATTTTTTTTAAATTTAAAAAGTAATTTGAATGAAAACATAGAAGACAATGTAATATGAATTCCAACACTCAAAGCTTGCAATTGCACCAATTCTTTAAGTTCTTTGTTTTTTCAAAGAATTTAAATGGTATTGCATTTGAACTCCTCAAGTTTCATTTTCAAAGTTTATAATGCATACCAAAAAGAATATTTTGAAATTTACTATGAAGGTTGTCTTCCAAGTACAATGACATTTTAAGAAAATTCATCATTTACCAAAATTCCATATTTTGAGAAAGTAGTGAACTTTGGAGGGCATTTAGTCATAGAAAATCATGTTTTTTCAAAAAGCTTTGAACTAAGAAAAGGTGAAAAATGAAGTTAACTTTCATTGGAAAAAAATTTGTTTGTGATTTCAACTTTGCAATTGAAAGTTATGGTCAAAAATTGAAGGCAGTGTTTGAAAGAGCTTTCTTTGACATTTTCAAACACTGCCTCTGATTTTTGACTATAACTTTTGATTGAAGATTTGGAATCACAAACGGATTTTTTTCCAATGAAAGTTAACTTCATTTCCCATCTTTTCTTAGTGCATAGTTTTTTGAAAAAACATGATTTACTATGACTAAATGACCTCCAAAGTTCAATTTTTTTCTCAATGTAATTCAAAATTGGCCAAATGAAAGTAAGAAATCCGGCAAATTGCCAATTGAAATTTGAAAATGGAGGATCCAATTGAAAAAAATATCACTTCTTAAGGTGACATCCGACTAAAAATTAAGAAATACTGAGGCAACCTCGGGAAGCTAGGAAATTGTCCATTTTGTATTCAGAAACTTCCTAGATTGTGGCCTTTGGTGTTTTGTTTTGAGTATCTTTTGTACTAATACATTTGTACTAGTGTGTGGTTTTATTTCTAATTTGTACTAACACATGTAGTAGTTTGGTGTTTGTACTAACCTGTTTATTGTTCATATTTATCCATCGCATTTAGAATAGCCAAGCTTTTACTTTAATATTTTCCAAAATCAATAGAATTTAGAATGTATGGCAAGGCTTTTGCTTTACTTCTTTAGAATTTTGGATTTTTTTGTGTATTTTCCTAAATATGGCAAGCTTTGAACCTTTCTCTTGTTTACTTGTATGTGATTAGGCCATTTTGCCTTAATTAGTGGAAGTTTGATACTAGATTCTAAACTCAAATGTATACTTTTATCTTTACTAGGAGTGCCGCATCAATTTAGAATGCTATTTTTAGCTTTTGTAGTCAAGTACAAAAACCTTATAAACTTTTTCCATAGTAACTATTCAACAGACAATGTATGAACTTTAGGCAACTATATCTTTTTTTTAAATAGTCAAATTTAAAAACCACAAATTTGTGTTGGAATCATACTTTAGATTACTACATGATAAAACTAAAATATACATAGAAATTTGAAAATCATAAAAATGTGAGGAAGTATTCTAAATAGTCCCTACCATTTTGTACTTCCTCCTTTAGTTGAAATTACCACTTGCATTTGGGCTAGTACACTTGCAATGAGTTTTTGCAAGTAGTCCATGATGACCTCATCCCATATCGCTCAAATTATGTTTATCATGTCTTCTTTGTTCTTTGGTCAATTGTAGTGGTGCTACAAGTCTTTCAACATCTTCCACAGGTTCTCAATGGGATTCAAATTTGATGAATGTGCAAGCCAATTGAGCTTTTGAAGGTCATGAGTAACCCTCCATTCATTTGTAAACGTGCTATGATGAACCAAGGCCCCGTCTTCCATAAGTATAAGATTTTTTGAAGTATTAAGTATGAAATAGAAGCTGAATAAAGTGCCTTTATAAACATTTTGAACAAAATGTAATGTTGTTCTTTTATAATCAGGCATTATAACTATTGGGCTTTTCTCAAAGTGTGTAAAGGCCCTCAAACCATAACAAATGATTGACTGGACTTAATGTAGGTGCCAAACAAAAAGAAAGATATGCTTCAGTAATTCAGCTATATCTTTATATTTTGTTTTCTTTTGATGAATGTGAACTATAAGACTTCTTTTTTCATTGCTTAAAGTCCTCGTCTGCATTTTAAAAATTCAAATGCATGCGAGAAACTAAAAGGGCAACAACATCAAAATCACAATTGATTTTATACCAATATAATCAAACTCACATAAACCTAAGATGTCAAAAGCTTACAAATTAGAAGTTGGAAGACGCTCCAAATGAATTCAAGTCCAAAGCAGTTGAAAATCAATTGGAAAATAGTGAACTGCAAGTTGCAATCAAAGTTGTAGGAAAAGATGTAAAACTATACTCATATATAACCCATATAAGGATCGGTCTGAACAAAAGTGTTACCCCATGCGCGGAAGTATAAGCCCCCTAAGCCAAATCAAGCAATAGTTTGCTTGCTCTATATGCGAATATGTGACAGAAATGTGAACAAATAAAGAAATGTGCTACAAAAGTGTAAGGGACAATGCAAGTGCCGGAGGGCAAAGAAGAAGAGAATGACAATGGTAGGTGGTACAAAGAAGACAAAGAAAGCCCCTTTGAGTCGCAATGCCTGAATTCAAAGGAAAAAATTTGGGGTACAGAGGACAATTGAAGAGCCATCGCTTGCCGCCAAACTTTGGAGACAATCATGAATTAGGTAGCCAAAGTAATTAATTCCAAGCAAATTGTAGGACATGTGGAGGAAAAGAGTAATGACAACCTCACAAAATTTTGCAACAAAACAAGTCACAAAGTTCATGGATTTTGGTAGGGAAGGCGGATGAGTCACTTTGTCTTTGTGATGGCTATATAAAAGTTTGTAAGGTTTCTGTACCTAATTGTATAAGGAAAAAAATACAAAAATTTAAAAATAATAATCTATCAAAAGTTAGACCAAGTGTTAAAGACATAGAAGTAGAATAGTAGAAGAGTAGATAGAGAAAATTAGCATTTAAGCATAAAAATTGGAGTTATGAGTAAAAGAAGTAGGAGTCAAGGATAGAAGATTATCCATTGAAAGTAGAATTAGAAGGAGAAAGTAGCAACTAGCATCTAATAGTAGTAAGAATTAAGCAACTTCTAGCTCACTACTCTTTTTATTAACTATCATAAGAAAAAATAAAGTTCAAAAACTCCAAATAGAATGAGATAGAATGTAGTAAAAAGCAAAATTTGAAGTTGTTATGCAAGTAATGAAGACACTTATAAGATTGGAAGTTGAGTTAGGTAGAAATTCATAGAAAAAGATTTGAACCATTAGAGTGAAAATTAAAAAATAATTGATCAAGATAAGTGATACGAGTTCAAAAGTCAATTATTAGTTTGAAAGGTAGAGTCAATTATTCTAAAGTCATCCTTTGAATATAATAATGTAGTTGGAATAGTTTTGAAATAAAAGAGGGTGAAGAAAAGAAAAGAGAAATAGTAAAGGTCAAAAACTATATTAAACTACTTCTTTTAAGCAATGAGCAAAATTGTACAAAGTACTACAAGATAGCAAATAAAAAAGCGTTGAAAAAACTCTATAACAATATCCAAGATGAACCTAAGAACAAGGTAAGTCACTAAACACTCTAATTCTTATTGATTTTCAAAGTAAGACTTTAACAATACAATGGCCAAACTAGAAGTTTAAGCCAAAGTAGCTAGAATATGTTTTCTCACATTTTTCAACTTTAAATAGTGTAGATTTAGCTTAAAGCTTTTCAAAAACATCTTAAGCTTAAAATTAGAATTCAAATTGAGAAAGATAGAAATGGATGAAGTTTAGAGTAAAATTTGGATGAAAATTAAATTAAACTCAAAACTTTAGAACAAGTTGAGTGAATTTGAGAAAGTTTAAAATCTAGAATTCTAAAGTGAAATAAAAACTTAAATTTGAATTGTGAATTGGGAGAAAAATAGGGATGAAGTTTAAAAAATTGATTAGCGGTCAAACTGCATCTATTCATAATTTCTATTATGGAAGTCCGATTAACAAGTGTGATATCAATTTTGGAAATTTAAAATTAAGACTTAAAAAGAAAAATATCAAATTGCTAAAAATAATAATCTAATAGTACTTTCACCGAGACATAAAAATTAAAAAAGCTCAATTAAGAACTTCTAAGATATATTAGAAAGAGAATATTAGGACCATAGGTTGGTAAAACTAATAAACAAGAATCTATAAGTCTATCCTATTCAAGAAAGGACTTAAATTTGTAAAAGTTAAAGAAAGATGAAATATTAGACTAGTTTTGGATGAAAAGTTAGAGAATTCATCAATTGTGAACAAAACTTAGTTTATTAGTAGAAGATTCCATCTACAACTTGTCTTCCAAATTTTGATTCAATTTAGGTTATATAGAACTTTTAGAAATTGTGAATAAAGTTTTGTTAACTTTTTCAAGAGTAAAATTTCATATATTCATAACTCTCACTACAAAAGTCGGATTGAGTTGCGTTTTAAATTTTTTGAAAGTGCAAAAAATTCTTTACAATTTGGTGCAATTAATTTTAGTTTAAATCATTTTGCACAAAAAGAACCCAGTAGCCTACTTGTTTGACTAAAAAACCTTGAACACATATTGTAAAGTCACACTTTGATTTATTTTCATGCCTTTGAGTCAACTAAAGCATAAAACAAGATTCATTTCTTGGAAGGCACAGTAAACTGATGCTTAAGTACTTAACATTAAAATTTACTCAATTTAAATAAAGAATTTGGTTGTGTTAATTAAATTAGTTGCCATAAGTGGGTAATTAATTGCTCACAATATCTTATGTCCAATTTTTTTTTTTTAATTTCTTCTATTCCCCATCAACTTTCATAATATAACTTCTTGCTTATATTTACCTCATTTACATATACATTCATTCTTTGAGTAAGTTCATTTTTGTAATGGTGCAAACTCATCCATATTGCAATAAACAAGTGAAGTGTAAATACTTCAAATGTAAATTGAACGATGAAGAAGATGGATTCAAATTACAAGATTAAAAAATAGCATCATGAAAGAAACATTGAACTACTATTTGAAAAGGATTTTCCACCTGTGTACAATTTCCTGAAAAAGCTATGCAAGATAAGGACCCTCAATAATCACCACAAGTGTTGCAAGTAGATGTAATGGAGAATTGTGGGTTGTATTTACAATTGAAGATGAAGCGGGAAATAAAGAACCTCATTATAAATATGCAAGTAGAGTGAGCTTAAAAAGTATAGTTCTAAACATAAGATGATAAATAATCACCTTTAAGGAGATTTTTAATAAAAATGTGTTAAAAATACATGTATTTTTAGTAAAATTTCAATGAAAATCTCCTAAAAGATGATTACTTGTAATCTTTTGTTTAAGACTATATTTTGAAACTCATTTAAAGCACCCATTTTTCTTGTAGTGAATTAACCAAGTTGTAACCGTATCACTAATAATTGTCCATTTTTTCACCTCTCTCCTTGATGGTCACCCAATCCAATTGTTATGTTGAAGTTGTAACAGTAGTATTTTAGAATAATAAACACATATAATCCCTTAACTATTGTCTTTTTCATGTTTAGGTCAATTTTGTCCAATCATTGTTCCCTTTCTAAACTCTATCATTATTGCACTTGATGCACAATGTTTAACAATTATGTGTCTATATTGATTATTCATATTGTTCAAAAGTATGAAGATTAGATCTTATACTAGTGTTTGATTCTTTTCATTTTATTTTAGAACTTCAAAGCTCAAGTCAAATAGTCCAAAGACACATGTAACATTAATAACCCCAAACCTTCATGCACAAGAATTGTTTATAAAGAAAATGTCTAATATAAGTACCACTTTCTACAAAGCTTTAAAATGCCCTCCAATTTTGATATTGTAGATCCAAAAACGACCCTAACTTTATACTATTTGCTACTTCCAATGGTTTGTCCAATGCTGCTTCTTTGTTTCTCATTAAACACATTAATTTCACTTAGGCATGCAATCTCTCTGATTGCACAACACACTATGCAATTTCCTATTACTACCAATGAGTAACTAAAGTCTTAGAAATGAAGTTTCCTATTGTCTTCTTAGTTTATAATTAAGGTAATATCATCCAACCAATAATTTAAACACAAGTACTCACTTGCAATTTCCTAGTTGCTCAATGACAATGAAGTTGTATAAAAAATCTCACACTTGTAGCCTTTTACAAACTCATCATTTATTGCAATTCTTAGCAAATAATCTTCAAAACTCACACATAGATGAGTATTTGAGCACCTATTGATAATGTAAATCTAATATTTTAATGAACACAATGTTAACATGACAAGTATCCACTCACAACAATACTTCTCTATAGGGATGAACAATAGTTTTGAATAGCCTCTAATGCTACTAAAATTTGTAAGCAAGAATACTCACCAAAGTTAGGGCTCATGCACAACAAATAGTGCATTTTATTAAAAAAAACATGTGACATAATATAGATAGGAATTTTTGTATTTAAATATATATCTATATATATATATATATATATGAAAAAATCAGAGTAGAAAAATTCATTATAAATAATGAAAAATTTGACCCATTATGATAGTGTAAATACAATTTAGAAGTTGAAGATTTGAAGAAGGTTGTTTCTTTGTGAGCTTAGGAATGTGAGCCTATGAGCCTAGAAGACTACACACCCATAATATAATTGGTTTTATTAAAGAAATCCTCTATGATTTATAGTGTATTTATATTATATACCTATATTATAGGTGTTTATATTGTAAGCACCTTCAATGATTGAAGTATATGTACCTATATATATGCTCAAGGCTTACATGCTCACATTTTCATACTCACAAATTAGCACCATTTAAGATTTGAATCCTATGTATTATATTTAATACAACATATACAATTGTGTCAAAGTTGTATTGAATGAAAAATCACTTTGATGTGCACTCATCAACAAAGTGCGTACAAAAAAATTTGTAACAAATATCCTAAAATTTGATGTATAATTATAGCAAATATTATTGCAACCTCTACTTGCTAGTAGATTTACTATCAACTCATCACCATCTATTACTTTGAAGAAAATATGATGTTGTTGAGATCTTAGGTGTTGGATAAAAATGAAAGTTTGTTGTAGATTGTCATGTTTTGATGACTTCAACATTTCTGACCTTATAGAAATTTGAAGGTGCTTACAAGTAGGTTGGTTATAGAAATTTTGTGTTCTTTGTGGTGAATGGAGCATTGTAAACCCTTTTGTTTGGATAATACAAGCTCTAAAATCTGTAGTCCATATAGAATTAAGGATTTTTTGGTTAACTTTTTTAAATGTGTTTGTGAAGTGAATCTTAAATTCAAATGCAATTTAAAAAAATATTTAGGATGTTTTGAATATGAACTGTATGTGATTTCTCACCTTCAACATTCAAAATTTTACATAGACTTTGTGGTAGTGTTGTTGTATCAATATAGTAATATAAATTTTGTTGCTAATTTGTGTTTGTAAACACATAACATGCTTTGAGAAGGATATACCTTGAGTACTTTGTTTGCAAGACCTTATATTTGTGAGCGTATGTTAAGAACAATTTTATACAATTATGGTTTACGTTGTTTGCAAACCAATTTGTGATCATGCTTTATTGTTTTATGTTTGTTATATCCCTTGTTATATTCTAATATGTTTTTAATTACAATATGCTCTCCAATTTTTTTTCATACACATGGCTATATTAATCTCTAATACCCTATTGTTTCATGTAGTAGACAAAATCCCTATAGAATGCTCCTTGTAAAAGTCAAGGTGAAGCCTACACCTCCAAACTACTATAAGTGAATTATATTTAGACAACTAGCAATAGGCAAGATAAGCACAATAATATATACACACACACACACATATACATGCATACATACATACATATAATCATTGAAAGTTATAAGTTTTTAATAGAATTTAAGAAAAAATTATATTGATAGTCCTTCGAAAGATTAGTCACATCTATTTCAACAAAAATAATGATCATTCATCATATTTATTTATTTTTATTTTAAATCTTGTATTTTAATCTATATATCAATGACATATCGTAACCATCAAAGCCCTATTTATACTTAGATATTTATTTTAAAGTAATTTCTCTATCTATGCTCATATTTGGGAGAAAAATATCCCTTCTTTTTGAAAAAAACAAAAACTGAAAATTTTAACCAAAAATCATAACTACAAAGTTCTAATATATAGAATAGATTTGGAATTAACAGATGTTTAGAGTTGCAACAAAGCCACAAAGAACAACAACTTTTTTTCTAAGTGAAGGCAATGAGAAGTAATAGCCTCAAGCATTGGTAGAAAAACTACAAATCTAAACAAGTGTCTTCAAGGTGTGGACTACTGTTTGGCCTTGAAATTAAATGATGTAGTGAATGTAGAAAATATAGTATGATGTACAATACAAAAAAAATTTAATTAGACATTTATCATCTAGCATAGTTCACATAATATTTGAACTTGGTGTTTATTTTCAAATTTTTGTCAACATAATGAGTTGTAAACAACAAAAATAAAGCAAAAACATTTGAATGAAATAAGTATAATCCTAGAAATATAATCTAATGATATTTGAATATTATAATACATTTGAACATTGATTTTAATGTAATTTCAATTCTTATTGAATCAAATCATAAACATATATCTATCATTTTAATTTGAGATACAAATAATATCATGAATATATAATCATTTTTTTTAATTATATACCAAAAAAATGAGACATGCAAAGGAAGAAAGTAGTTCAAATAATTTGAAAAGGACCTTGGTTACAAAGATTATGTGATTGTTTTTGGACTATGTCTTCTACATCTACTACATTTTATTTTGTCAAAAAAGTGTAATTTGACAAGAGAACTTGCATTTAAGTGAAGTTGAATTTCTATAGATAGATGCATATACCAATATATAACTTTTATAAAATCCTTGAGTTTCAATTTGAGAAGACTTATGAACATGAAAGTCTCAAAACTTGAAAAAATGACATTGATTTTAACTTAAATAGTTTAGTAGCTTGTACCTTGTGAACACCATAACATAGTGCATAGGTCTAGATGCATGAGCTAAAAGAAATGCACATTATTCCAAAGATATTCAAGGTTTAACTTGGAATTTCTATAGAAATATTTTGTATAACTCAAAAATGGCAAAAACTTTAATAAATCTAATGTACAACAACAACAAATATATTACTAATCAAAGTAGACAAGACTATTACAAGCCAACAACTATAAATTACAATTACCTGACAATCATAAATTTGAAGTCTATATTGATTTCAAAAAAACTTCAATATACTTAATTGTTAACATTAGGCATACAAACAACTAATCCATCACCAAACTATGTCTTCAATTGAGTTTGACCACAAGTTTGTATATTCATTAATTTGAGATCTTAACCCCTTAAGAACCTTAGGTAAGTTTTCACCAAAGACATTCCAAAATTTGCCATCTCTAATACAATTACCAAATTTTTGAAGAAAAATATTTTTCAACACATATAACTATAGGATCTTGTATTATGCTAGTTTGAAAATGTGAAATTCTTTCTAGAAATTTCTATTGTGTGGATTGCAAGATATTAGTTTTGAATTGACAAAAATCTTTGGAGGGCCTTGCGAAAAATAAGGTAGTTGCACTTCACAAGGTCACATTTGTACTAAAATAAATGTCCAAAATAGAAGGGACTTTTTGCATTCATTATTCAATGCAAATTGCCTACATGCTTGAAAATTTTGAAATCATTTGGAATTGTACAACATGTAGGAAAAAATAATAAGTAGAAAGAGCTAGCAAATCATTCAAAACACTAAACTGTTAAGAATATAGTTAAATGGAATTGAAAAACACCAATACCAGTGGTTTTAATGTTGTAATAAACAATCTCCATCTAATGTTTTTATTTTTTTTCAAAAATATTGAAAATTGATTTGAATAAAGGACTTCAAATTTTATCCTAGTGTAGGAATTCCATAACTACCCCCAAATCCAAAACCCTCATAACTTTCATCTCATTAATAAAAATGGAATGAATCAAAGCTTCCCATATAAATGAATGTACAAAGTCAACATCAAATTTTTTAATCTCAAAAAATGATTTATTTTGATATGCCCAAACTTCCAGCCTAGTAAAAGAAACTACATATCATACAATCATTTTTGAAACATATTGTTAAAAGTTATAAAAATTGTTGTGCCTCAAAGATATTTGTCATTTGTATTTTGTGTGAAATTTTGTAGTGAACTTCCCAAAAGTTTCTATATAGCTTAGTATTTCAAAAGTTAATCAAATACTTCCCAAGATTAAAATCAACTATTAGCCTTCGACAAATAGTTTCACTTCTAAGCAACTAAAAATGAATTTGGTGAAGTGAATAGCAATTTGAAATAGTAAGATTTAATCAAAATTTGCATTGTAAATACAATGATTCAACAACAAATGTAATAAATAAGAAGAAACCAAAACTTCAATCAAAGAATAAATCAAATAACAATTGATCTAAATGCAAATCTAGGTATAAATTTGACTTATTTAGTGTAAAGCAATGACTGCAACATAGTAGTATGGATTTAATATAATTGAATTCTATATATTTGACCTTAACCTTGTCATATTAATTGGTGAGATCCATTTACGTATTGTTTAGTAGAATACAATGCTTACTCATCAACCTCTTGAACTCTTCAAGGGCTAAGCCAAACCAATCATTCAAGTTTTTACATTACACAACATTGAAGTTACACTACAATATTTTATGAAATCCTTGTAGGGTTGTAGTGTCATCATCTCCAAAGTATAAATCTTCTTGCATATGTCTCCATGACTAAAACTACACTCACCCAAAATATTAAACATGATCAAAATGGTGTGATAATTAGATATAGCTTCTACCTAATTTTTTGGTTAAAGACAAAACCACAAGAATGGAAATTCAACCTTTGCTCGTGTAGCAATACACAACAATCAACTACCATTGTCTATCATTGTAGTTTCATATGTCAATAAACCTTCTAGTTTCATTCATTATTTGCTAAAACATGAAATATACCATTTTCCAACTCAAAAAATCACTTCAATGAATGTGGAAAAGATTAAGAACCTTCTAGAATTCATATTTACAAATACATATTGAAGACTCCAACATAGGCCTATTGTCCACAAGAATCTTTTCTATAAAAAACCATATTTTTGTAGATACATTTTAATAGACATAGATATGTTTTTATGCTTATGATAATATCATGCTTAAGTGTGTAAAAGGAATAAAGAACTATACCTATTTTTTTGCATCTTTGTAGATTGAATGTAGATAGACGACGTCAATAATTGTATGCCAAAGAGAACAAGTTGCATAAAGATCACCATTTTTCCAATGACAACTTGTTGTGATGTGCTTTTGTCATTCATTCACTTTAAATAGGGGCATATTTTGTTTATAATCTATTCATCATTACATATGTTGGAATAAGGTATCAAACTTGGATTCTATAATCAAATTTTTTTATCCATTTCATAGCATGCATGGCACTTTACCATTGTAAAATCTCATCATTATTTGAACTCAAACTTGTTTGGTTCAATTCAATTTTTTCCACCAATCAATTAAAATTTTTATGAGATAGTCATACCTATTTTAGGTAATATAAGAAACAATTTTCTTCTTTGGACCCTTTTTTTGAAGACGAACTCAATTTTTAAATTATTTTCTCTATTAGTCTAACATTGGCTAGCTTTGAATAGTCTTTCTTACACTCAAATAGTGAAAGTGGGACAATTAGAGTGTTACAATTCAATAATCAATTAGATGCTTGCAAATTTATTGGAAGTATTGGATGATTGCACGAAAGACCTATACTATTTATTGCGTTTTACAATAGTACTCCTCACTTTTTCTAGAGTACTATTAAATTAGAAAATTAATTTTTTAAATTCTTAAAAAATATGACTTATGTATACACTTTTAAAATGAAGGTATCCATGGAAGGAATCATATAGTAGGAATCATATATCAAAATTTTCTAAGTAGGAGAACTTGAAAAGTGCCAAACCTCAAAAAAATACATACCTTCATGTTTTAATTAGGGAAAAATAGTAAAAATAAGTAAATACATTTACAACAACTTTATGGAGATGTTCATTCACCAAAAAATCCACCAAAATAATATTTTATATGTTTCAAAATACAAGCAGAATGAAGCTCACTTTGTAGACTTCGACACCACATAAAATTAACTATTTTCAAAAATCCTTCTTTAAAGAGCTAGATGTCTACTATAAGACCATCTCATCCAAATTTCATCTTAAAATCATTAAAAAAAAGGTACTCCTTAGTACTAAAAACCTCCAAATTGTCATATGTGACATTCAATCACTAGTACTATTTTTATATTAAACTATTTTTGAAAATTACAAAAAAATTATGTAAGGTGTATAATAGTCATGAGTACCTTCTTCAGAAATCTTGAGTCATTTGGATCAAATTTGCAAAAGTTATGATCAAAAAACAGATCAATATGAGACGTGATGGAAAATAGTACAAGTCTTTCATGCAATTGCCCTATCATTGAAGGTCTTTGTATCAATAGATGTATGCATTGAGCACCTAGGAGAAGAAATTCAGGATGAAAACTCTTCAATTTCAGAATAAAGTTTCACCTTAGGTTCAATATTAAGAGCATCCCCATATAACATTCCAAAAGCCAAGAACACGTTAATGTAGTGTGTCTAGCATGTGGCACTGTCCTATGCCAAACATGCCAAACTAAAAAACCATCCAACAAATACTGCAAAATAAAAAAGGTATTGAAATATTGTGGGTCTTCTCCATGCCTTACTATCCCTTGTCTTGTCCTTTCAAGTCGCACTCCCTTCATTGTTGCACATAATTCAATCAAACTTCCACCCTCTAGCCAATCCAAAACCTTCTGAGGCCCCCACCTGGCTTAACACGTGTGATGTACTTCACCCAAGGCGTGCTTGGTGGGTGGATTTTCAATTCAAGCATGGGAAGCCTCACAAATAGAGGACCCTGCAAGGTTAGAAACCCACACCAACCAACCCCTTTGGCGCCTCTGCTTCGAGTGTGTGGCATAGGGATGCTCTAAGCACAATTGATAAAGTGACAATAGACCATCAAATACCATGTTTAGTACAGCATTGAAGATTTGATTGCAGTGGAGTAATGCTCCTTGATTTGCTTCTTTGAGATCACCTTTTCATACCTCAAGTTTCTATTGTCTTCTTATTCAACCAATTCTACCAATTCTAGCCATATTAAACACGTTACAAATTATAGAATTCTTATATTTACATGTGACAATAGCTTCATTTGTCTCAAAATTAAAGTATAGTTTGTCATAGAAGAATAAAAAGGCTTTAAAGGATTAGCAATTAAAAAACCATAAACACCTAGTTTTTCAACTATAAATAAAATATAAAGAAATTGACCTAGTAATAAAATAATGCAACTCATAAAAAATGTACAATCCAACAATGTACTATGCATGCTACATAGACTTCATTTTGTCTAGTACAGATTGCAATTGAATTAAGAAAATCCATTCATTTCATTTAGGGCCACAGTTGAGATATAAGACATCTATAGTACAACATGCCTTGAATTCTACAATACTTCTTGTTCACAAAATTTTAATGTTACCTATAATCATGTGTACTTAGATCCTTTTTACTATACTTTATAACACTTTTATAGAATAGTGCCTAGTATGTCACAAATTTTATATAAATCATCAAGAGTTCGACAATATATATTGACCATTAGAGTTCAAAGTCCTTCACAAAATTGGCTTAGATATGGACATTGACAAGAATACACACTTGAAAAACAAAGCCAAGAACATCACGAAGATGGCAAAGAGCAATATCAATAATTGTCTCATCCCTAAATAAGAGACACTGCAACTTGAATCTGGGTTCTAGCCAAAGGACGGTGCTACATTGCTTTTTTAGTTTCTAACATGTATAGACTAAATAGATTGCCTTATTTCAAAGCCAATCACCTTTTTTGACAAGGTATATATATTTCATGAAAGAAAATGCTCTTCACATGCTTAGCTTTACAAAAAATAGATTATATTCAAATATCCAACGGTGCTAGTATCTGAGCATGAAATGCAAGCATATGAGCCTTGAGTATGTACATAAGTAGGTATCCGACAACTATTGAAGGTACTTATAATATAAACACCTATAATATAGTTGCACTATTATTATAGAAGGTTTCTATAATGTAGACATCAATATTATAGGTGTATAGTCTTTTAGGCTCACATGCTCAGTTGCTCACATTCTTAGGCTCACATAATAGCACCCCTCTTCATGTATTTTCATGTTTTACATTTATACAAAAAGCTCATAAATAGACTATATAAGGAAAAGAAGGCTCTAAAAGAAGCTAAGTGCATCGAAATGTCTTGATTCCTTCATCTCCTTCTAAAATGAAGATTTCAGGAACGTGGGATCACTATAAAGTATTCTCGCAGTCGAGGGCCCATTAAGTGGTTATACCGGCTGCAATTGCAAATTTAATGAAATATAATAAGAATTGAGCCCATGGTTGTGTACAAAGAAGCTCCCTTTGTGAGTACACTCTAATAGAGATTGACTTCATGCTCAAAATAAAAACTATTTTTGCAACCGATTGGGCCCCTCCACGCTAATCCTTAGCAGTCAAGTGTAAAAGGTGTAGTATTTTTTTTGTTTATCTATATAGAGTATTTGTCCTTTTTCTCAAAGCATTTCCACGGGGGCTCAAGGAGTGATGCATACTGAGAGAATGGCCGTGCCTGGTCACAATGCTTGCCCTATGGGAGGCACTAGGAGGCCAAGAAAGTTGTGGGCTAGAGCCAAAAATGGCCACCAAATAGCCACATGGTAAACACAGCCAATGGCTCACTATGTCATATGGCGCATAGTTTGAGGTATGGAATATTGCAAGGCCAAGGAAGTGGCCAATGGCTACGCCCCACTCGACCATTCCAAGATGATGTGATGCACTAACATTCTTGTTTGACATGCCCAATTCCCGTAGCCATATGTGGGGCCCGTCTTCCCTAGGGAGATTACTCTTTGTTATTTTAAGTATACACTTGCTTTAATAGAGTATTTGACATGGGACTATTTACCTTCATTTTAATAATTAAGATGACCATATTTTTCCATATAAAGACATCAAGGGCATATTTTTAATATCCTATGTTTTTTTTATAAATTCATTCATATGATTTTTATAGTTGGGCTATCTTATATTCAAAACTTACATGTCTAATTTTTTTCATACCTATATATAATACACACCATAAAACTAGTATCTTACATGTACACTTTTTTCTTTTTATACATATGCCCTACTTGTATTGTAGTATAATTTCAAATGAAAAATAAAAATGTCAAATGCAACATTAGTTTAAAATATTTCAAAATTCTATGCAATGTATTCTAAACAACTTGATATGGTAAATAACAAGCATCATAAAAACATTAAATATAGTGATGATGCTAAAATTAAGAAAAACACCAATACTAACAATATAATATGAACAACATGAGAAATTGAAATTCTAAAAATAGTGTAGATTAACACTTGAATATTACCACTACTGTAATATAGAGACAATATATTCTTTCTATCTATCTATCTATCTATCTATCTATCTATCTATCTATCTATCTATGCATTTGCAATGGTTTTGAGTTTAGAATCAAAAAATAAAAGAGTGTTTATAAAATACTAGTAAAAAAAATGATTCTAGACATTTACAAGCATATGTATAGGTAGTTGAGGTAGATATAGAGTTTATAGTGTCAAAGTATGGAAAAGATTCTATTTAATTATTGTTTGAATTGTTGTAGATCAAAAACTTCTATAGATCAGCAGTTGCTGTAAATAAGTAACTCTACAAAAAACAGCACTCCCAATCAATGCCACACCTTTAATGTTGCTTGTAGCAGTACTAAGGAGCAATAACTGATGAATCTTCATAGACTCACCTCAATTGCACCCAATCACCGTAAATTTGTCTCCAATCGCACTCACCAAACTTTGTTTAATGCAGCTCCAAAACATTCCTACAATACACGGGAATATAGCTCAAAAGCACCTAGGAACTTTATATGAATTTAGCCACCTCTTGCACTGAGCCTAAAAGCACCCTTTGAATTTAGTCAGAAGGTGATGGAACATATAAAACCTGCAATCCTAGGTGCACGCACCACCATATAAAATCCTAAGACCTTTACAGAAACCCAACCCTAAACAATCACCTTCCAAAACAAAATTGTAAAACCACAAAAAGAAAGTTGCAAAAATTATCACAAATTTAATCTGCCTTATACAAACTTGACCCCGATTGTCCTTGACCGACCTTTCTTTGCTTGATGTATCTTCACCAACCTTACTTTTCTCAATCTGTCTTTACAAACCCGATGCAATTGCACCCGAGCACAGGCCCAAAACGTTGCTCAAATACACATGAATGCTATTCAAATACACTCCAACATTGCACAAAAACACTAAGCCAAAACTCTGCTTGAATGCACTCCACTGCAAGAGCTTTCCTTGAATGCACTTAGTCCTTACACTTTGACAGAAAGCAACCCCCTCACTTTGTTGATGGAAACTTTGCTAACGGAGACGATGTAAACACAACATCCAAACCCGTAATCCTAGGAGCACGCACCACTAAATAGAATCCTTAGGCCTTCACAAAACTCCAACTCAAAGCCATTGCCTTGCATCCCCAAATTCTAAAACAACAAAAGAAAGCTAAAAAAATCCCAACAAATCCTAATCGCCTAGCAAAAAACACATCAAAGGTGCAAGACAACAAGTGCAACGTTCTCAGCAACCCTAGCCGCATTAGTGACAGTACCCAAACCCTACACCAATTTCTTAACGGATACTTCATGTGAAACACAAATCCCCATAGTACAACCTCATTGTAAATTTACAATTCAACTCTTTTGTCTTGGAACAGTAGATTCTTACATGTTGTCACATCGTTGGCATACTTATAAAAAAATTTGTACATACAAGCTACAACAAATGTAAAAAACAAAACCCTAGATTTACTAGATTGTGTAAGCTTTATCATTCACTTAAATTTTTTTGTCTACATCTATATTCATTGTACTACAAAAATTTGTACAAACTTTATTTGCAAAGTCTCATTTATTAATAATTTTTTTACTAAGTGATGTTTATACATAGCCTAATTTATATATAATAAGATATGTAACATTTGAAGGACCCTATAGTAGCCCTACATATTATATAAAATTTATTCCCTTTGAATTAAATAGACCCTATCTTTTAACTCACATAGTTTTCTAAAATTTGCAAGTAATCTCCTTAGGCCATCTTCCTGTAGGCCAAACAAACAACCAGTGGCCGACCAAACAATTTCAATTCAACAAACATCCCCTGGTTGTACCTCTCCCATGCGCAACCCATGGGGATGCTCTCAGAACTTACAACACAAGTGCAAATAGGTTGGAAAGTACAGAGGCCACATACTAGGGTTTTTCTTTTTCATTTCTTGTGAAGTGCCAAAGTGGCGATATTTCATTTTATTGTGGAGCTCCAAATCTCAACATTCATCCATATATTGGATATAAAATATTATATTACCACATAATACATATCTATCATTCTATTTTCATCCATTATTTGACAATTTCATCTACTATTTAAAAAAACTTTGAAGTTCATTGGCGATTTCATCCAAAAAAAAATTTCCCTATAGGCTTAGTGCTAGGCCAAAAATTTTGGTGCGATTTTGCACCAAAGCACCAGAAAAAACAACCTTGCCACATATTAAAGTGTTGTACACAAAGCTCAACCTCGCAAGTGCCGCCCGTTTTTAAAATTAAATCGACTCTAACACTACGGACTTAGTAGTCAAACCTATGTGGGCCCTAATGCTAGGTTTGCTAGGACCTTAATCATGTATAATATGTCTCAGAAGAAAACACATGACTCCTAAAAGTATTTATTAAAAACAACTTCACTGCTCACATCAATCTATAAATCAAGCTATTGAGTTCAAAAAAGGAAGCATGCACATTCTCACTTAAAAGCTTGACAACAACCTACTTAATTCTTGATTGGACCTTGTATTTTATACTAAATCTATAGTGAATACCAATATCTAATAAAAGTGTTCATAAGTGAACCATCTGCAAAGTCACTAGTACCTTGTAATGACTTAACCACCACAATATTTTATCACTACAAAAACTTGCATTGATTTTTAGTTTGCATTGCTTATTTTTTCACACTTTTATAGGGTTGGTATAAAATGCCTAGTTGGAGTTTGAGCCTCCTATTTTACCTTCCAACTTGTCTTCTAGAGGATCAAATCTACTTATTGGTACTATGAAAGTTCAAAGGATTGTTGCAAGAAACACTTGTACTTTTTTTCTGTCCCCTTTGCTTTGGACAAGTGGTTTTTTGTTGATAACGTTTGCATAGTGTGTCTATTTAATATGAAATTTGGAATGAAGGTACAAGCATTAGGGGAGATTTGAGGCCTCTAAAACACTGCGAGTTTCCAAAGTCTAGGAACGCAAAATTGCAAGAAATTTATATGGTCAAGAGAATGCCACATCATTAATTTTTTTAATTTAAATTATTTTTTTCACATTTTAGGACCCCAATTTTTTTTTGGTAATTGCTGGCCTAACAACAACCAACAATTACAAAAAAAATTTGGAACAATCCCAAAATGGCCCTTCAAAGGCCTCAAATCCCCCCTAATGTAGTAGTTCTAGACATTGAGTAATTCTTAAATTTAAAAAAAAAATTAGTTTACTATTTTTAAACTTCTTGCAATTGGATATCTTGGCCATTTTGAGGGTTTAGGGTACTATTTCCAACCCAAAAATACAAACTTGAAGGTGAATATTGCGATACAAAGACTTGTACTATACTTACACAAGCTTGTGAAGAGTTTTTTTTATAAATAATAAAGTCTCTTCTTTCCACATGAGCTCAAAGTGCACTACCTTTGTACACATGTAGAGAATACAATTTTTTTTCTTGAAGATGAAAATGGGCAAGAAGAAGCATCTTCAAGTTCAAAAAAATGCATTTTTTAAGTTTGTTTTTCTGAATTTTTTTAAATTTTTTTTCAAAAATCAAATTCCAAAGTATCTATATTTTTACATTTTCCATTACTCTTTGAGAGAGCATAACTTTTAAAGAAATTTTTTTCTAGGTCAAAATTTTCATTCACACATTCTTTAGAGTTTAGAGTGCTTTACAATTATTCATATTTTATTTCATTTAAGAAAAAATTATTCCAAAAGTCTTAGTATAATTGTACTTAGGCCATTTTGAGCCAAAAATGTGAAGTGTATCTTGCAACAACCCCAAACCATGTTGTTTATTGTCTATTTGAATGATGTTGACAAATGTCACTATTCCTCCTTCATCCATCCATGTTGCTTCTACATCTACTACCCTCTCAATTGTTGAAGGTCCATAAAAAGTTTTCTTTCACATTTGAGAGAAGTTTAGAAATCATAAAATTGAAGGGCATTGGTTTAATAACTTTTGTTGTTCTAATGCAACTTTTGTATATTGTAGTACTTTGTTTGTCAAGGACAATTGAAAGAGAGTTGATTGTAAAGCCAAATGTATTGGGCAAAGAATAGAACACCTCACAAGTTGGAGTGTTTTGGTAATATGGAAGGTTTTGCATTAGAATCATGTGGGAATTTAACAATTATGATTGGGATATATGATCATGATCGCACAACAATAAGATTAGAGATAAAATCTAGGAAAGTAGTCATATATTAGCATTAGCAATTTAGATACAACATAAGGGCAAAACACCCATTCCCGCACATGTTCCTTGGAATGGACCATAGATTCACCCAATTGTGTCAATAGACTTTCCTTAATGTGTTCACCATATGTGTAATTATAATTAGCTGATACAGTTGAAGGACACTTAGGAGAATCTGGTTGGCTGAGTGCTGATTTTTGCAGGGTTCAGTTTTGGAGGCACCTACCGGACAGGTTCACAAGTCTAGGGAGCCAACACTTTGAAAATTTGTAGAAATTACATACTGTATTGGAAAAATCTTTTTTTTTAATATTCATGATTTTCACTCGTTAGTACTAGAAAAATATCATTTTTAGAAAACACTAAATCCAACTATGCTGAATTCCTTATTTGCACGATTTTGGGTGTTTCCACTGTAGAAGTCTTGAAAAAATATTGACTTTTAGACAATGGAGATATGGAATTAGTATTATTTGAATTTTGTCTTTGCAATTTGAATAATTGTTTCTTTTTGCAATGTCAACTAGTAGACTTCAATACTTGGAAGTAAAAGAATTAGAAGGGAGAAAAAAAAAGATGAAGTAGAAAAGGGAAAAAAGGGGAGTAGAAGGAAGAAAGTAGAAAAGACTTCAAATGAAAAGTAGGAAATAGAATGGGATTTAAATTCTACAACTTACTAGTATTAGAAAAGTTAAATGGTTAGCAATTGACATTTGACAAAGAAGGGACAAGATGGAGAACAATAGAGGCACCAAAGTCATCTTTGAGCTTTTCTTAGATGTGGTTTATACCAAAATTAGTGCCTAAATCACCAAGTTTTTTTTCCATATTTTTTATTCAAAACTTAAAAGATATAGTAGAAATTACAATTATAATATAGACCTTAAAAAGCAATAATTTTTATTTCAATTTTAGTTTTAAAGTCTTCTAGAAGATTTTCATAGCTTTCCAAGAACATATTTAACTTAAGAAATTATAGACTTAAAATAAGCAAGATATTAATGAATGATGTTTAAAAACAAGACTAGATGAGAAGTACCAAAATTCATCTAGATAGGATAAGAATGGAGACTTATAGTTTTGTATAAAAACAAGGGCTGAAAAGTTTAAGTAGAGTTCATTTTTAGTTACCCTAGTATGCCTTCTCTTGTTGCCATATATTTTTATTAAATTTTTTACTGAAAATCACTTAAAAGTTCATTATATGTCTAGGACTATATTTAAAAACTTATTTAGAACACCCCTTTCTCTTATAGTGTTTTTTTCAATTTAAATGTTAATATCTTTCAATCCACATTGTGAAAATTGATATTTGTATTAAAAATGAAAATTTAAGAATATTTTTGGCAAGAACATGGTGAAGGTGTTTTAGAAATTAGTTCCTTAAATCTACAATTTGCTTAAAGGACTTTTGGGATTTGGAGTAGGCTTATTGTGATAGTATGAAATCAATTTTTGACATGACTTTTTTAATTCTTTTTGAATGTAGGAAATTATATTAGCTTCTTAGGAATATTATCTTTATTTCAATCAATGTCTAGGAACTTAATTTAAGCCATACTAAATCTAGAAAACATTACATTAGGCAATACAAAAAATATCTCAAAAACAAAATTTTTAATTTTTTGTTTTTTGTTTCAAAGATTATATTTTTGTCTTCATGATGAAAACCTTTGATTCATTCCATTTGGATTAGTCATGTGAAAGTTATAGAGCCTTTTGGTTTCTTGGCAATCATTGCATCATCTTGAGAAAATAACTTATAGGATTCATTTTTTATTTTTATTTTCATGTGGAAAAAAATAAACATATTTAACTTTTTTTGCTTTAAAACTTTGATTGTTGCAATTAGTATATTTTAATTCCATCTTAGAACTATGAATGACTTACGTTTTCTTTCTTTTCCAAACCTATTTCTATTTAACAATTTTTCCAAGAATAAAAATGAAGTCATTAAAATAAACTAATCCAGCCTTCATGACAAACTCTTCAAAATATAATTCAAAATTTAGAAATTCAAAACCAAAAATTTGAAATTTTTAATTAAGAAGATTTAAAGCCAAAAAAATCTAATAAAAAAATACAAAAAATTGCATTTGTCACTTCAAATGTAAATATTGTGCAATCTACACAATCAAAGATTTTGAAAATTCTTCTACCTATTCTTATAAAAATTTAATGCAAGATCCTACAATTCAAATTTCTTTGCTCTTTGCAATAGAAATGGAAATTTTGAGTGTTTCTTTAATGAAAAACAAACCTAAGAACTTGTAAGATTAAGTTTCATTTTGTTTCGTCTAATAGTTTAGCTCCTAAGTGCTTAATTATCTGTTGGATGGGTGATAAATGTTGTAAAAGTACACTTCATCCAAATGGTGTTCATTGAGGAAGCTTGAAGAAAAATCATTGTAATATGCTAATAGAAAGTCAAAACAATGCTCTTCACAAATTGATCATATGACACTCAAATGGAGCAACACTATTATTCTCCAAGAAAATGATTGAAGTCTCTTTTGATGGTTCCTTCAACCTTTGACCTCATTAATCAAGTTATTAATTACACTGATGTTGTCATCTTTATAATGAATTTATGAATGGATGATATGACAATGCATCCATTTGATAATTTAGAAACAAAAGTTGACACATCATTTGAATCCTTAGAAAGATATAAATCATTTGTTGCAAGGCTAAATTCAATGTCTATATTATACACTTGTCCACAAGGATTTGTGACAATTAACCCTTAAGCGTCTCAATCCTTTTTTGAATTTTTGCACATTTTCGCTTATGGCTTTGTACAGATATATCATTTTCCAGAATTTAATGAATTTGATCATTAAAGAAGATTGTCTTTTCTAGATTCAAGTAATACATTTGACAAATGAGAGGTTAATTGGATGAAATAGGGCCTTGAAGCCCTTTGTTCATCGTCCAGAATATGGACGTCGACGCGCTTCAGGGTTAAATCTTGTTCATTGAATAAAGGAATTTTTTAAATGATTAATTAATTTTTGCTGGAAAATTATTGATTTATTCAAATAAGAAATTTTAACAATCAATTTCTAAAAAGATTCCATACATTCCATATATGAATAATATATATACTTTTTATTTTGACATGATCAACATTTGAGTTGACTACTATATTAAAAAGACATTCAAATGTTTTCACTTTTGAATATTAGAGTAAAAGTAAAGAAGTTTTCAAATTCTAGTAGAAAAGTTCTTTCCTACTCTATCATGTGATTATGTAATCACATAATTATAGAATAATCATGGAATAATTTGTTAGAATAAATCATGTTGATTTCATTAGGTAGTAGGCACTTTTCTAAAATTATAAGAGTTAACAAGTTGATATTTAAGCTGCAATCACAATTTCAGTTAAAATAATACATTTTTTAATATTCAAAATCATGCCAATCTTAACATATAGTGAAATACTAGTAGAAAAGGACTAAATTAACTATGATTAGTGGATTAAATTTTGAAAATATAGTAAAAAAAATTAATCCCTAAAGTCCTATTGTTCCTCAAAACAACATGGATTTTGAGGAGTCTATTTTAGTCTCAATATTTTTCATAATTTCTTAAAGATAGGAAAAATAATTATCTTTAGAAATTATCATTTTGATTTCAATTAGTGTCAAAGTCTAAAAGTTACCACATAATAGGCTAAGAATCTAAATTCTAACTTTGGTGGGCAAAACAAAGAAATTTACATAAAATCTAATTAAAAATATTTTTAACCTTTTTTTCATAGATTATACTAGTATTCCCTTTGTTGTTGTTACAATCAAAAGAAATGAAAAGAATTTTTTAATGAAAAGGTCAAAATGCCACAAAACAAAGTCTATGCATTTTTTTTTGCTAAGAACTTTTGACCCAACTTTTGAGCAATACCAAGACCATTGCTCTACTCTTTACAATTTATTAGATCTCAATATATCGAACAAAACAAATAATCTAATTTTGAATATGAATATTTTAACTACATAGGAATTAGTCTAAAGGATCATTTGTTCATTGTAGGAACAATGGGGATATAGTTAGGTTTTTATTGTCTCAATTTTTAGTCGGTGTATTTGAAACTTTTTAAGAGGAGTAGGTTTGCAAGAGCTTCATGGATATATAATTTTTTTTAATTGCAAATGGTGCTCAAGAGAAAAAATTATGGTATAATAAGCCAAAAATGGAGATTTGTGAGTAGCACAAAAGAATTGCAAAAAATCAAATAATTTTTTATTTCAATTCAAAAATATTGCATTTTTGTCTATGTATGAAACTTTCATTCATTCTATTTGGATTACTTTTAAAAAAAATCTGGACAATCTTGTTTTTTGGTCAATCCAAACATCTTCTTCAAAAATACCTTTCTATCCAATTGTGATTATTAATATCTTCCAATCCGTATGGATAAATTTGATGAATTTTTTACTAGATGATCTCAGACAAGAAAGGTACAAGTCCCTATGGTTAGATTACACACACATATATATGTTCTGTTGCAGTGTAACATTGGTTGAACTTAAGAGAAAATGGATTGGATGAAAAATATTTTGGATGAAATGTGTTTTCAATGAAAACGTAACCGTTTTTGTAACATTGGGTCATGATAAGGGTCGTAACCATTTGTACTTAATATAATAGGTGTTTATATATATATTTATGTATTTATATATATGTATATGTATGTATGTTGTCTTTAAAGAACATAGCAAAAGTTGTGGCTTTAAGTGTTTTGTGACAAAAAAATGGCCTTGGTCCTTTTAGAGTTAACTTTCATTCATTCTAGTAGGATTTATTATGAGAAAGATATCAACAACCTTGTTTTTCAAACAAGGGTGATTGCACGAAAGACTTGTACTATTTGTTGCGTTTTGCAATAGTACTCCTGACTTTTTCTGGAGTACTATTTAATTAGAAAAATATTTTTTAAATATTTTTAAAAATATGACTTATGTATATACTTGTAAGACAAAGGTACCTACAAAAGGAATTGTATAGGAAAATTTTCTAAGTAGGAGAACAAGAAAAGTGCCAAACCTCAAGAAAATACATATTTTCATGTTTTAATTAGGGAAAAATAGTAAAAATAAGTAAATACAAAAAATAAAAAGTGTCCATTTGCAACAACTTTATGGAGATGGTCATTCACCAAAGAACCTACCAAAATAATATTTTATATGTTTCAAAATACAAGCAGAATGAAGCTCTCTTTGTAGACCTCCACATGACATAAAATTAACTATTTTTGAAAATCCTTCTGTGGAAAGCTAGAAGTCTATTAGAAGACCATCTCATCCAAATTTCATCTCAAAATCATCAAAAAAAGGTATTCCATAGTACTAAAAACCTCCAAATTGTCATATGTGACATTCAATCACTAGTACAATTTTTATATTAAAATATTTTTGAAAATTATCAAAAATTCATGTAAGCTATATAATAGTTATGAGCACCTTCTCTAGAAATCTTGAGTCATTTGGAGCAAAAATGCAAAAGTTATGGTCAAAAAACAGATCAGCATGAAACGTGTGACGGAAAATAGTACAAGTCTTTCATGCAATTGCCCACAATCAAAGCATTTTCTTAAGAAATCAATTTTAAGGATTCATTTTTGAACTTAATTTTGACAATTTCAAAAAACAAAACCTGCAAGGATAATATCTCTTTCTAGAACAACTCACTTTTAACATTAGTGTTTTTCAATTCTAATTTTGAGCTCTCTACAATTTAATTTTCTACTTCTACTTAACAATTTTTTAATGATTGAAAATTAGGTGCATTTTTTGAGAATATTTTTTTCTAGACCCTCCACTCAATTCTTCAAGATAAAAATATTAGAAACTCAAAATAATTGATGCACAAATTTTAAGTCAAGAAGATTCAAAGCCAAATAATCTAGTCAAGTAAGGACACAAGGTGCATAAATATTTGTTTTTTTCACTTGAAATGCAACAATCTATGCAATCAAAGTTTTTGAAAGTTCTCCCACATATTTTTCCGCTAGTCTATGACAACGTCCCACAATTAGATATGCTAAAAAAATAGAATTTCTTAAATTTTGTTTATTCTTTGCAATTACAAAAATCAATTTTCAGTGTTTTTTTCTTAAAATTAATAAATAATTCCTAAAGTATTTTTTATTATGTTTTCACCACACACTCCAAAACGACCATTTCTAGTATAAGGGTCATTGCAAGAAACGGCGTTCAAAACGCGTAGCATTTTTTACACTACTCCTGTTTTTTTTGGAAGTACTTTAAAATTAGAAAAATAATTTTAAAAAAAGATAAAAAAATAATTTTCATATAAATCTTTAAAAAGAAGGTACTCTAAGAAGGAAAAGTATAGAAAATTTTCTAAGTAGGTGAACTAGAAAAGTGCAAAATCTCATGAAAGTAGTTTTGTGATTTTGTCATTGTAATTTCACATTTTAATTTATAGAAAATAGAGAAAGGAATTTTCTTAAAACTAAAAATTTTCCATTTAGTAAGAGTTGATATTGATGACATTTCACAAAAAAAAAGATCCAAGAACCATCTTCAATGTTCAAAAATTGTGCGCAACAAAAGTGTTGTTTGTACTCAAGTGGAGGGCTTAAAATAATGTATTTTTAGATTTCTTTTGGTAGATATGAGTTTTTTTATTATGCAAGTAGACCATGAAAATTTCAACTCCAGATATTTAAATTTAGGGGCTCATAACATAGTAAAAACCCCTAAACCTCAACTTCTGACAAATTAACAAAAATATTTTTTAAATATAAAATGATTTTTTTTTAATTTATAAAAAATAAGAAATGTAATAACAATAAAATTATACATCTTTAATAAAAATTTCATGTTCATTCGACTTGTGCTCCAAAAGTTATTGTAGATAATGAGAGAGTATGTTCAATTGTGACAGCAAAATAGTACCACTGTTTCTTGCAATGACCCATAAATACCAACCTTATGAAAGAAAACATTTTTGGATACATGAAAATATGTAATCATTGGATCTCGTAGTAAATTGGTTTAAGAAGATGTAGAATTTTTTTTAGAAATTTCTACTTTGTAGATTGAAGAATACGAGTGTTTGAGTTGACAAATATTCTATTTTTAATCTTATGAAAAATTAGGCAACTACACTCCAAAATTGAGATGGTTACATTTGTATGAATTTTTTTTCCAAAATGGTGGTTATTCTTTGGATTTGATTTTCAAAGCAAATTGGCTACATGTTTGAAAATTTTTAGATCATTTGGAATCATACAACATATAGGAAAAAAAACAAGAAGTTGAAAGAAATAGAAAATAATTCAAAATACTAAATTATTAAATTTTTATTTATGAAATTGAAAAATGCCAATTCCAATGGTTGTAACATTGTTAAAACCGCTTATATTTAATTTTTTTTTAAATTCCAAAAATATTAAAAATCAAATTAAATAAAAGATTTCAAACTTTTTGTAGACTAGAGATTCTATAACTACCAACAAACTATCCCAAACTGAAACCCCTCATAAATTTTGACTCATTGATCAAAATAGAATGATTAAAAGCTTACCAATTAGATATAAATCTAAAAAACTAACTTCTAATTTCTATTTCTTAAAAAGAAATTTAATGAAGGTTTTTTTTACTGCTTGGATCACATACTGAGCAATGAAAACTATATATCACATAATAGTTGTTCAACTAGTAGTCATAAGTTGGAAAAATTGTTGGGCCTTAAAAGTACTCCTTGGAAAAATGTTGTGTGAAAGTTTCAAAGAAAAAAAAATCTCCATTGTAGTGAGTTGCCTAAAATTGCAATGTTGCCGAAAAAATGCAACTCATTGCTTTGGGGGATAAAAAGGCATTGGAACTTGAGGGGTTTAATTATAGCCATTTACATTGCCCAACCTCCTTTCTTGGTCTTCTTGAATGTAATTTGACCCAAATCAATGACATAAATGTGTCAAAAGATTTCTAATTCTTTAATTTTTTAAAATCAAAAAGCAATTTTTTTATTCTTTTCTTTTTTGAAACACATAAACAAATTCCATTGCAAGGATTTCATTTTTGTATCTTTCAAGGTTGCGTACATACTAAAAGGGGGGGGGTGTACTAAACTAGAGACCATAGCATCTTAGATTGCTAAAATTATCATTGTAAAGAATTTACAATTTCAAGAATAAGTAAATACAATAAAGACCATTAAAAATAGAAAAATGTCCTTTTCCAATGAGAAAAGAAAATATTTTTATTATTGTATTTTTCTTATTCTTAGACTAAAGAAAAATAGTTTTGATGCACTCTACAATATTTGGCGAAGCCCATTTATGGTAGTAGGCCCTCCCTCCCTAAATAAAAGAAAGGCAACTGGTCAAAAGCTTGCAATGTGCACCTTCCTGGTGAGGTGCCCCCATCTGAAGTCAAAGGGTCTGATGATTGCCAATGTTCGCCCCCGCGATGATCCCCATCAAAAAGAAGAAAGGGGTCCCGCCTTGTACTTTTTCTCTTGCCAATTAAAACTCCATTTCCTTTCTTTCAAAAAATAAAATGGAAAAGAAGAAAAGATGCATGTTTCCATCCCCTTGCATTCCCTTTGCCTCCGTTTCTTTACTCCGGACATGGACCCAATGTGCCCCCACATGCTTGCATGATGGGGCTTTGTCTTTCTCCTTTGTCATCTAGTGAAACCGCGGGTGCCCCACTTGGGGGATCAAGAATTTGGGGGTTCAAATCTTGCAAATGGTAATGCAGAACAACTGAACCGCAATCTGATGAGACACAATACTGTTCAGGAGTACTTGGCCTCTGTCCCCAACAGCGTGAAAAAAAAAAATCTGCCATGGCACAGCAGCAACCATAAGTCAGATTGCCAAACGTGCTTTTGTTCAAATGGGTCGCGCCAAGTTGCCAAGTGTGAGAAAGCAAAAAGGGAGTGGGTATTCGGATCATGAGAACTACATTAAAGAGGGAAATTAGGGTGGCCTACACTAATTTCTTGACATTCGATACGAGGTAAATATTTCTTGTTATTGTTTAGAGTATTTCACCCATTTTCAACTACTTAAGTGATTATACATATGTAGGGTGCAGCTTTTTTGAATGCAAATTTTTTTTCATGTACAAAAATGGAATTTGGAAGGATGCCATATTTTTCAAAATTTTATTACACAAATTGTAATTACTACGAATTTTTTAGTAGAAGATTCTCTACGACCTATAATGGTGATATAGGTTGATGATTGCAAAACCAACCAAGGACTAGTTGCATTTATGAGAGCCTTGCAACCAATCATAATGTGTCACAATTGCTTTAGGACCTACACCATAACTTCACCGAAAGAAAAAAACTTATTGATTGAAAATGGAGGTTGATTAGAAATGGGTTGCCATCTTCTAACTCCTAAAAGCCCATTGTCCCCTCGGGGAACAATTTGGAATTCGGGCAGGTTTCGATGACTTCAATTTTTTGGGAAAATTTTGAAACTTTCATATAAGAGAGGAAATCTAATTAGTTATTTGGGAATGTCATTTTTATTTCAATCGGTGCCCGATAGCAAAAGTTATACCACAAAGAATTGGAATTTCAACTTAGCAGGTAGAAAAATAAACCCACAAAAAATTAAAATTCTTTTAATCTTATAGATTAAATTCTTTTGTCTACATTTGAAGCTTTTATTCATTCTATTTGAATTAGTTATCTAAAAGTTATGAACAATCTTGTTTTTTGGGCAATTTGAGCATCTTCTTGAAAAAAGAACTTAAAGGATTCATTTCTTAATGAAATTTTCACAATTTATCAAAAAATTGCTTGAAAAGGTTAAAATTGCTTGCTAGAACAATCTCACCATTGGGATTATTGTATTTTGATCCCATTTTAGAACTATTAACAATTTAGTTTTTCTTTTAATCTCAGATCTACCTGTACTTAATAATTTTTTAAATAATGAAATTCAAGCAATTTTTTTTAAAAAAAATTCCTAGACTTTTAATTGAATTCTTTAATACAAAACTTTTAGCTTCAAAGTCCATAGTGAAAAAAATTTCAACAAATGGTAGTCAAAGTCATCTAAAATTGTAGGACAATGTTTGAAAAAAATTCTTTTTTCCAACTTTGAATACAAATATCTTCCAATCTATAAGATCAAACTTCATGAAATTTTTACCACATGATCTTAGACAAATAAAGTATAAGATCCTATGGTTAGATTACAAATAATTACTTTTTTTGTTCTCTTAAGTGAACACAACAAAAATGGCAGTTTTGAGAGGGTTTTGACAAAAAAAATGGCTTCAGGCCTTTTAGGAGTTAAAGATGTACTATTTTTGAATTAATTATTGTTGGAATTGGGACTTATGAACCTCTAAATATTTCTTGTTATTGTTCAAGGATGCACTATTTTTGAATTAGTTATTATTGGAATAGGGATTCATAAACCTCCATATATTTTTTATTATTGTACATGAATGCAGGATTTTTGAATTTGTTATTGTTGTAATTGGGACTCATAAACCTCCATGTATACAAATAAAAGTATTTATAAAAATATTTGTTGCCTTTTATGGTAACTTTGTTGAAGTAAGGCAACCTAATTGTACTATTTTGTGTAGTTAATTCCTAAGAGTTTCCGGGGGAGGAGGTTCTCCCCTACATTTTGAACTCACAATTGGAGTTTATGAGGTTTGACAAGTGCAGGAAGGTAAGAAATTGTGGTTTAATCCCTGGCAATGAAATCCCATTTCATTTGCTTAAAAAAATATTTTAAAAAATAGTGATTTAAGATAGGGAGTTTTTTTGGTGTGACGTTAAATTAGGCCCATAATGTGACGAAAAGAGGCAGCACACCTTGTTGGATTAATTTTCCTGACCCCCCTCATCAGTAAAAATCAAGAACCGTTGGATTTGAATTTAAAAAATCCCACCCCCCCTCCAAAAAAAATCAAGAGTCGTTGGATACAGATATGGATATAGAATACGGGTATAGTATATGAGTACAAAATATGGATAGAAAATATTGGTACAAAGTATAGATATAGAATATGGATATTGATATTGAATACAAATACTAATACTAAATACATACACTCATATAGATATGGATACAGACACTTGTACAACATACGGATATGGTTATTACCCCATTTATCCCATATGCATTGTAAACAAGCCCACCCTATGAGAAGTATAAGAGGGGTGGGAGGGAGGGGGCTTCAAAAATAATAAATTTAATATTCAAGATTTAATAATTAAATTAGATTGGGAAGGGAGGGGGTTTGAAAAGTTAAAAAAATTTAATGTTCAAATCAGATTGGGAGGGGGGGGATTCAATTTTTAAATTTTTTTAGTTTTTGAGCTCATTGTGATAGAGTTTGTCACAATGACAATGACAATGACAATGAGCTCAAAAGAGGCAGTCACTGCCTCACACAAAAAACGAAGTCCCTGAGTTTACCACAAGGGTAAAGGCTGAATTTTTTTATTTTTTGCATAAATTTTTTTTAGATTCTGAACTCATATTTGATATCAGAGACCCCGAATGAGTCGGTGCAGGCCTAAACACAACCAAAAAACCCAACACAAATATAAACCCCAAACCTCAATCAACCCTTAGTAAAATGTGTTTTACTCTGCTGGAGCCACGTTCTACCTCTCTGTCGCACCTTCATGGGACTGATTTAACGTCATGCATTTTGGGAGGGGGGGGGGGGGGTCAAGTGAATGAGAATCCCCAAAACTGAAAAAAATTGGGTGTTCTCTTTGATGACTAACTTAAGTTACATATCAGGAAAAAATAAGAGATAAGGGAGGAGGTCCAGAAACTGACCATCTAAGGGCTGGAACAGAATTTTGGGCATGTCAAACATCTTGAAATATTTTTCAGAGAATTTTCCTTGAAAGACAGCTTGAATAGGCATCTAACCCAAGTCGTTTCATATTTTTTGGAGCTCTCTAGAATTAGTTATCAAATTCTGAAGTTGAAAGGGCATAGGGCTCTAAAATGGTGCCCTAGCTAAAATGTACACTGTCAGTACACTACTGAAGGCTATGCAAATGCAACATGTGCAAGTACTGTACATTTAAGATAGGGCACCATTTTAGAACCCGCTCCATTCAAGAGCCTCCTCCTATATTGTGAAACCTGGTCCCCCATTCACTAGTAAGACAACAGTGTTGTCACAAAGAAATTGTCAGATGGGGCACAAAAACCAAGTCCCTAATCTTGGCTAATGTGGAAGTTTTAAGTTGTTTTTCTTTCAGAATCTAGCTCTCTAGCTCAGTACCTTACCCAAAAATTCATGATGTAAGGTGGGTACACCTAAAATGGCCACTTATTCTTACTGTGCCTAGTTCCTGTCATCATGCTGTTCAGATTTTTATATAGTCTTGTTGACGAGTGAAAATATGTTCCAACGTACCAAAGAACATAGGATTTGGACACCGTATGCAAAAATTATTAACAATCAAAGTCTGTTTCTGAAATGGCCATCTATAGCTTGGGTACATGATTGATTTCGGAAATGTATGCAAAGTGTAGATGGCACTTTAAGATCAGGTGCCATTTTGGGTGTACCTACCTTAAGTTGTTCCCTTGGACTCATGATAAGTTAATCAACACAACCTTCCTTGTGAGAACAATGCACAGCAACAGAGCAAAGAAACCGTGGACTGCAGACTTCAACAAAATTCGGCCCATGAAGCAGTCATTTGTTTACTTTTCCTGAATCCTCACATAGGCTGAATTTGGTGCAATTTGCAAGCCAACAGTTTTCACAAGTTAGTGGTGGGGATGCCCACCTTGCACTCTTCCACATTGTTTAGGAAGGTTTTTTTTGGTTTAAATATATAAATAAAATAAAATAACCCTTTTTTTTTGTCACAATTAATGGAACCCTTACTGCAAGAAATGACTGACAAGAACCCAACCGCAATCAGCCTACTGAGGCAAGTGACCAACAAAGATTCATTTGAGAAGTCATTAGAAGAGTTTTGAGAACATTAGAAGATTTTTATTTTTTTTATTTATGGTTGATGCTGGCCTGATAGTAGCCAACAATATAGGGAACGGACATGAAACGGCCCTCTAAGGGCAAAACACCCATTCCCGCACCTGTTCCTTGCAGTGGACCATAGATTCACCCAAATATGTTCCTAGAGTGTAGTTAATGTGTTTGCCACATGGGTGATTGTAATTTGCTAACACAATTGAAGGACACATAAGAAACTCTGGTTGGCTTAGTGTTGATTTTCGCAGGGTTCAATTTGGGGGGCACCTATAGGACGGTACTTTGAAAATTTGTAGAAATTACATGTTGTGTCCGAAAAATCTAACTTTTTTTTTGAATATTCATGATTTTCACTCGCTAATACTACAAAATATCATTATTAGAAAACTCTGCCTCCAACTATGCTGAATTCCTTACTTGGACGGTTTTGGGTGTTTCCAATGTAGAGCCCTCAAATTTCATTTAATGTTTAGGAGTTGTCCTAGTAATTCCCTTTCACTTTGGAGAAGAAGCCAAGGCTTTTTTTTCCAAAAACATTGGTTGCTTCCTCTTCTTATCAAAATCAAATGGCTCATTTTTTCTAAAATCAAATTGTCACCATAGTTTTCTTCAACTTCAAATTTGCAAAGGCTACAATCTTCTTCTTTCAAATACATAGTGGTTTTGAAACTAAACTCCAAATTTCATTACGATAGGCAAACACATATGGATGACTAAGCAAGAGTTATTTACCACAACTAATTGCTAAAGAAAGACACATGCTACCACCTTGTCCAACCACTCCAAGCCCCTAAATGTCCAACCCTAAAGAGATGCCTACCATTTCCAAGAACATACTTGTCTCCAACAACATGGTATTATTAGCCTTGGATTTGAAATGGTAAATAGCTAAAATTTAGAAATTTCATTAGTGAGGCAACTACATATCCACCTTTTATTTTTACACACCAATTGGTGCCTAGATCTACCATCTTTTTGTTTAATTTTTGGGACTTCCTTTTTACATTTGAATTGATTATTTTCAAGAATTCACTAGCTAACAATGAACTTACGCTTGGTTCTCCCTAGATGTTGCTCTTGCAACAGCAAAGCAACAAGTATTTACTTTGTGGGAAAATAATAGCCCACCAACATTTATTTGTACAAGAAACTAGTGCCAAGGGTCTCTTTAAGCAACATTCTCACCGCAATACTTTATTTGCACTTGGAGTGGCAGACAATCAATCATGATTGTATGGATAAAATGATAAATTATTTGTTGAATAATTTATTAAACCCCCTAAAAGCTCATTCAACCATTTTATAGATGTTGTCCAACTTTAGACATGTTTTTTATTTGGACAAAAACTTTATTATGATTATAGGGGTGGTGGACTAGATGGCTTTGTCTTTCTATTTTTTACATTTAAGACTAATATTACTACAATTATATATATGTATGTATGTATATATGTACATATATGTTTATATATATAAGAAAAATGACATAAAGTGTTTTGTATTTAGAGAAGGTGTTGATGTTCTCATTTTCAAATTTGATGCCTTTTTCATAAATCAAATGAAGCCTTACTATTGTCATATCATAAAATGCCAAATTCTAAAGATAGAAATTGCATTATTAATGAATTTATAAAGTTAAACCTTCAATTTCATTTAAAACAAATCTATAAATAGTTTTGAAATGTTGACCTCCATATAGATACTTTCTACTCATGATGCTTATCATTTCTTTCTTTGATACAAACTTCAAAAAAAATTCAAGGAACTTATATTTTATAATACATTTGTCTTTTGTCCCTTAATGGTTTAAAAATAGTAGTATCAGTCAAGATTTCAAGGGCTTGTTGGACATATTTTATTTAGAGAATATAAACTTGGATCCAAAAGTTAAGTTTCTAAGTTAATGTTAAATAAAGAGAGAAATAAGTCTAATTCTATTCAAAGCCAAAGTTCATTAAAAATCTATTCTTTCAATATCATTTTATCTAAAATGTAACTTGACAAGAAATTAATTGTAATAGTGCTTTTTTGATTAATATAGTATATAGTCTATATATAATTGTTAGATAAAAAAAAGTAAAAAATTTCTACATGTGATTTTGAGCTTTAGATGTTTTTTGAAGCCTTCGGAGGACAAGAAGTTCCTAAATTGTAGGAACGTTGTGGAAAATCTATGAATTTTGCTACATAAGCAATTTAATGTGGTCAAGAGATTGCCACGTCAAATAATAATATTTAATTCATTTAAAATTTTAAGAAAATTATATTATTATTTTTTAAAATCACTTTTATTTATATTTTTTAAATCTATAATTTTATAATCATTAGTTATTTTGACCAACACTATTTGCTTCACAACAATGAAAAAAAGTAAAAAACAATCTCCCATTACCATCGAAAAACATCTAATGGGATTCTTTTTCACCAAATTACAAGATGTCATTATGGTGCTTTTTGGACAAAAATTATTTAATTTATAACAATCTTGAGTTTTACATAGGATATATAATGTTAGGGGTTGCAAGAGGCCTTCTTATGTGTATGGGCAATTGCATGAAACACTTGTATTATTTTCTGCCACACGTCTCATGTTGATCTGTTTTTTGACCATAACTTTTGCATTTTTGCTCCAAATGACTCAAGATTTCTAAAGAAGGTACTCATAACTATCATACAGCTTATATGAATTTTTTATAATTTTCAAAAATAGTTTGATATAAAAATAGTACTAGTGATTGAATGTCACATATGACAATTTGGAGGTTTTTAGTACTATGGAATACCTTTTTTTAATGATTTTGAGATGAAATTTGGATGAGATGGTCTTCTTATAGACTTCTAGCTTTACACAAAAGGATTTTAAGAAATAGTTAATTTTATGTCATGTGGAGGTCTATAAAGAGAGCTTCATTCTGCTTGTATTTTGAAACATATAAAATATTATTTTGGTAGGTTCTTTGGTGAATGACCATCTCCATAAAGTTTATGCAAATTTCCACTTTTTATTTTTTGTATTTACTTATTTTTACTATTTTTCCCTAATAAAAACATGAAAGTATGTATTTTCTTGAGGTTTGGCACTTTTCCAGTTCTCCTACTTAGAAAATTTTCCCATACAATTCCTTTTGTAGGTACCTTTGTCTTAAAGATGTATACATAAGTCATATTTTTAAAAAAATTTAAAAATTATTTTTCTAATTAAATAATACTCCAGAAAAAGTCACGAGTACTATTGCAAAATGCAACAAATAGTACAGGTGTTTCGTGCAATCACCCATATTGGCACTTTAACTCCAAAAAATACAAGCATATTCATTGTAAGACAAGATAGTATTGTGAAATCATTGTTTGGTTGATATACATATTTAATTTTATTAGATTCACAACTTTTTAAATAAAAAATATAGATGGCTATTAAAATATGAGACACTTCAAATGTATTTTCAACAACACTAGTGCATGATTTTAGAAATGCAAACCTATGAGCCATAAACTAGGTGTAAATAGGGGTAACTGCGTACCCTAAAACTATTTTTTTTAATAACAAATAAGAAAAATCCATTGCATTAAAAATGGAACGAGAACCACATCCAGGCCGCAAAGCCGAACACAAGAAGTGAAAGAACAACAAAGAGAACCACATAAAAGGACCCTGAGCCCTACATGAATACACACAAGGGAGGGCCTTTCTTGAACCAACTAATTACCACTCCATTTCTAGTTGCAAGGAAAAGATGAATCCAAATATGGTCAAATTGCAACCAAATCTTATCAGAGCTCTGTGGACGAAGCTTAGCACCTTGATGAGTTTTCAAGAGGCCTGCTCTACCTAGATCTAACAATGCTTCCCCAAGTGCTGATTGAATAACTTGAAGAGGTCATTTCTCTTGAACAAAGACAACATGGTTGCGAGCAATCTAGCATAGCCATAATGTAGCCCCTCAAAGAAGAATCCATATTGTTCGGCATTTGTGAAATTTTTTAGGAGGAGAGGCTCCAAATATGCATTAAGTAGCATTTAATATCCGATGAGGACCCATAGCTAGGGAACATCCAAAGATGTGATACATAATCGAGCAGGCGTAGTCCCATATTTCTTGCGAGCATGGGCAAGAGAAAAATCTGTAAGTGGGATTCTGTAGGTCCCCAGTTGAGCAGTAGAGGCATTTCATGTCAAGGTTAGGATTGATCTAGGCACGCCATGAATTCACCGCTATTGCATTATGCCATATGGACCAAATAAAGGCCACACCTTTCAGTAGGCAGGTCTTTAGCCACACGTCTTGCCATGCTGTTACAAAGGTAATCGGAAGCAAATCAGGCCATTTGGATGGTACTAATTGTTTTGGTATGTCCAATTTAGTAAGAAGTTTGCAACCCATGGATACTGAGTAATTACTCAGAGCTTTTTTGTCAGACCACTGCCATCGACCTGGGTCAAAATCTAAAGAATCCATAGTTCTAACAAACAATAGGTGAGTGTGACCATGACCCTTTTTCACTTCAACAATACGGCCCCACTGAACAATTCTAGAATATTGAGAGTCAGATCTTGAAGCAGGAATCGAGGAGAGCTGTCAAGAATGCCCATTGATTGAGGCACATATGGTACCACCATTGAGAGTAACTGTTTGAATTCTAGAACATAATGGTACATTGAAAAGCTCACCTACTTGCCAAATAATATCTGGTAGCTAGTCATATTGGTGCAAGAAAATGCCTAAACATTCAGCTTCAGCTGCTAGAGAAATTGTATCGATTAGCATGCAAATCCATTCTTGAGGTATTTGTGTTAATAGGGATAACCAAGGAGGAGGATTAGATTCTAGCAATGAAAATTCGTGAGAGATGCTATCCCAGGCCTTGAAATCATTGGTATGAGAATCCCAGAGATCCCTAATAGTCTACAACCCCTGACTGGCAAGCATTCAAGCTCGATTTGCCAAGAAATTAAAATTGGATCCTATAAAGCTAGTAGACCACCATAAATTTGTCCTCTTAACCTCATCAACATTTACCAGGGGAATAAGCTCAATATGCTTTACTATCTGTTTCTATGCAGACAAAATCTGATTCTATACTCTCGATCCTCGTGAGGTGGAATGTCGATGGACCATGAGCTAGGAAGGAGAAGGGAACTAGTATCCTAACTTGCACTGTGGATTCATCTTGAAGATGTGGTAACGTAATAGGATTTTAAGTCTTTAGATGCCTGGTTCAATCGCATAGAGGACCCATTTCGCTAGTAATGCGGAAAGAGAGACTTCTGGGTCCAATAGTTGTAAACTTCCAAGATGTTTTGGCAAATAGCAGTCAACCGAGTTTATTCTTGTATGGGTGGTATGTTTGGTCCCACACTCCATAAATAATTACGAAGGTTTCCACGTATGGATCAAAGAGCATTGATTGAACCGCACCAAATAGCAATGAAGAAATAAATGGTAGATAATAACACAACGTTTATAATAGTAGCACAGCCTGCAAGGGATAAACGTTGAGTGGCCCAGTAACGTAGCTTCTTTGATATTTTTTGTTGTAAAAATTGATCAACATCAGTAGTTTCTAATGTGACTCTAAAAGAGGCACCTAACAACTTCGATATAGAGCCAAGAGGCGCCCTCGGAGGCGCCTAGGAGATATTGAAATGTTGTAGCCAGTCTGGAGGGGAATAACCAAGAAATAAAACCCAACACTTTTCATCCAATTAATAACAAGACCTGAAGCTAAACTGAAACGTTCTACAAGATTCACTGTATTTTGCAAATACTCCTTCTGTGCTAGAAGTGAAAAGCCTAAATCATCAACATATTGGGATAAATTTTTTTGGGTTTTGCCGTCACGAAGCATGATCTCGTGAATCCTCCCTACTTTCACTTCTTCTTTTGCAGCCATGTTGAAGGCTTTGCCTACTAAAAGGAATAAGTACGGTGCTAAGGGGTAGCCCTGTCGCATCCCATTTTTAATAGGGAAGGATTTGGTTGTCGAACAATTAATCATTATAGTAGCAGAAGCATCTTGGAGAAGCATTTTGACAATATGTGAGAATGAGTGTGGGATTCTTAACTTATCCATGACTCTAAATAAAAAATCCCAAGAGACGGTGTCATACGCTTTAGTAAAATCTAGTTTCAAAAAAATGAGATTCTGATGAGATTCCTTAGTCTACTTGATTGTTTCATATCGTAACAAAACATTATCTAGAATGTAGCCAAGAGGGAGGAAGGCTGTCTGATCAAGGCTAATCACATCTTTGAGGAGACACTGAAGTCTAACGTGAAGAGTTTTGGCCAAAATCTTATACGCAATGTTTAGTAATGTTATCGATCACTAGTTCAATAATTCCGCTTTGTCTCTAGCTTTAAAAAGTAGGGCGATAGTACCAGAGGTCATCTCGTTGGGAAGACAACCTTTGGCGATGGAGGAGAGTATCATACTTGTGAAGTCAGATCCTACAAGATCCCAATATTTAAGAAAGAACTCGATTGTGACCCCATTTGGGCCAAGGCTGTGGCCTTTGCCCATTAGTTTCAATGCGTTATATAATGTCTCTTCAGTGAAAGGTTTCTGAAGTTGCTCAATCATCCCTTGATTGAATAGGTTTTGCACGCATGCTAAGATGGAATCTCAATTAATCTCAACCTCCGGAGTCATAGGTTCTTGAGAATATAATACAGAATACAAGTCCATGCAGATGAATTCGAGCCCCTTTGGTTCATGTTTAAGGGTTCCTTGACTATCTTGAAGTTCAATTATGGAAGAAGTTTTCGGAACCTCTCGCACCACATGAAAGAATTCACTTGTCATATGGTCCCTATAGAGCCTTCATTGAGCGCGAGATCGAACTTTCCAACCTTCCTATTTGCAGTTCTCAAAGCCAGCTAGTTGTGCCTTGATAGCACTGACATCTTCTTGAATCGAATTGTTATGTGGGTTAGATTGTGGTTGACGAAATTTTTGTTCCAAAGATCGGCATAGAGTATCTTCTTGGGCTCGAAGTTGACTAGTCCTCCAGATGCAATACCTTCTGTAGACTTGCACCACCCGCTTTAATTTAGAGAAGAAGGTAGTTCCGTATGGGGCTTTCAACCAAACGTCCCTTATTACTGTTTCTGCTTCATTAAGATATTGGGATGATAAAATCCATCTGCTCGGTCTGGAAGTGGACTGAGAAAGCTCAATCAATACAAATATTGGGAAGTGATAAGATCTCATACTATCATCCAAGATTCGATAATCTAAAATTTTTTGTTTGCTGATTATTGAGTCAAGGAATATGTAACATCTATCAAGTTTGGCCATTACATGAGACCCATCACATCATTGGTTATCCCAAGAATATAATAAGTTGGAAGTCAATAATGGATATTCATCCACTTGAAGTGTTTCTTTTAGGGAATTGAAGAGGAGCCTTTCTTGAGCTAGAAGCTTCTTCCTATAGATATTTGGCTTATTTGCCCTCTGTTCCACCATGTTGAAATTCCCTAGTAAGATCCATTGACACGAAATGAGAAGGTCTGTAATCATTGTTTCCCACATAATTCTACGTTGGTGAGGTTTGTTCGGAGCATACACATTAATGAAACCTAAATCCTTGCCAGGAAGGCTGGAGATGATAAACCATTGGACTCTTCTCCATAGCATAGAGCCAGATTGATGAATAAGTTTAGACCATTTTGGAGAAATGAATGCAGCTACACCCCCCTTTCCAACGTTTGAACCATCGATAATGTAACCTAGCTCTACCTCTATAATTAAGCTAGTTGCCTTTTTCCAAAACATTCTTCCTAAATTGGCCACTGCAACTCCTCTAAGTTTGTATTCTTGTATGAATAAGAGATCACTCAGGTCTTTGTGTAAATAATTACGGAGGTTATTGATGGCAGCTGGATCATTAAGCCCCCACATGTTTTGAAATAAAATTTGTAGCTTTATAACAAAGATGGGTTGGAAGTATGCCAAGTGCTCCTTGCGCGATCCAAGTTCCTAGTTTTCTTCAAGCCCCATGTGTCAAGCAATGGATCAAAAATTACTAATTTTATGCTGACTTGTGGGCTATTTGATTAATCTAGAGGTTGGCTCCTTGCCAATGCTTTCACATTTCTAACTGAAAATTGTACCTCATCAGGGAATTTTAATGGTAATGGATCTTCTTTAGACCATAGAGGAAGGGATCTAGCTATGTGACTGAATACCCTTAGACCTAGTGAGGTCACTCTATCCCACTGATCTAGAAGCTCAAGCAAGTTAGTGTAAGTGCTATCAATCTGAGATTCATTAATTTGAATGGGACTTAGCTTAGAATGGATGGTATTGCTACTATTTTCTGGGATCTGGAGTATTGAGTTATCTACTACCTTTAGTTCGTTGGTATAACTAATGGAAGGTAAACCTTTGAAGACGTGCCACTTATGGGTGCTAAAGGAAGGTCTTGGTGATTGAGGTTCTGATGACCTTTGTTTGGAGCTCAATGGGTTAGATATCAGGCTGCCATTTTTAGAGTGATGATTTCTTTGTGAAGAGGGATTAGATGGGGACGCATGAAGAGGAGCTGTATCAACATTAGGTTCGATTGAAGGAAAATTAGATTTGGTTTTGGATGCATCTAAATGCCTATTGTGAGGAGATCTATAAGGTTTGGGTTTGTATCAAGGTTAGAAATATGAATAGGATTGTAGTAAGGCATTAGGGTAGGAGGAGATAGGAGAACGGTTTGAGAGAAGCTCTGGGATGGTACTAGAAGAAGAGTATGTTTCTTATTATAAAGCATTTCCTCTGCCTCTATGGGGTCACTCTGTCTAGAATCTTGCGTCTTGGACTCTACTCTGGGAGAAGCAAGGGATAATCCATGATCTAACGCTGCATCTCTTTGTCTTTCAAATGAGACCCTTCGCTCCTAGTAGTAACTGGAACTAATAGGGGTTGAGGATTTCTTGTGGATGAGACCCCGTCTATGAGGTGCAACTGGGATGAATCCATCAGCATCTAGGGTTTGAAATTGATAAGATCTAACAAATCTATTACTATGCCTGTTGAATCGTTGACCTTTAGGGTGTGACAATTTTGTAGATCCGTGGTTGAGAGATCTCGAATCCTGTTGAGCATTTATTGAGTTTTGATTTTGCAAATCAATTTGAGGTTTAAGAGTTTGATCCTTGATGAGGGAACTATTGTTTGGAGGCAAGTCAAGTAGTAGACAAAGATTGCTAGGGTGAGATGGAGCCATGCATCTTGTGCAGGTAAGAAGCGGATCCTCGTATACCACTTGGATCTTGATGTGGCCCCCTACTGAATCCTCTATTTACAGTTTTGAGGTCCATCCTTGAGAAATATCAAGGGCAATACAGTATCTGTAGGAGCTCAGGGCGGAATTTGGAATGTCAATAGCCACAATCCGTCCTAAGTTGTAAGTGATATTTTTGGAGAAAGATATATATTCTAAAGGTATGTTGTGTAAAGAGAGCTAGTATGGAACTTGTAGGCCGATAGGGTATTCAGGGTTGAACAATTGTTGCCAATGTTAGTAAGAGACTTCCCCTCTAGGGAATTTGTGTAATAGCAAGTTTATAGCTTTGTCCATAGCTAAGTTCCTATCAAGCTTTACATAATGAAATCGATCTCCTACTGATTTATGGAGAATGATACGGTTAGGAGAAAGCCTTCTATCTAAATCTTGTAGCCAAGTGATTTTGAAAGACTCGGAAAGATTCCCTCCCACAAAAAACTACTAGGATTTGGGTGTTTTATGATTGCAAATGAATGACTGAGGATGATTGGCGACTATTCCCAGTCATATTTTTTGATTTTACAACGTAGAAAAGAAATATAATTGCAAATATGACTACAAATATGACTGCAAATATGACTCACTAGTCATATGACTGAAAATGAATCACTCAGCCTAGTCATCTACAATAATTTTTCTTGAGTCACATTTTTTGATTTTGTCACTCACTGCAGTCATATTTTGCAGTCATAAAACACTCATTTTCTTGTAGTGAAACATGCAATGACCACCCGCTCCCTAAGGTCTAAAATTTCATGCGATAGCACTCCAGAATCAACAACAAAGTGAGCTAGTACCTTTCGATGTTAGAGGAGCAGATTGGCCCAGTTCTGGTACAGTAATGGAGGAAGAGCTTCTCCTTCGGCTCTGGCAAAAGGGTTGAAGAACTCCTCTGTTCGATCTAGCGACCCCTCCTCTTACTAACCATGGGGATGGATAGTACGAGACTCTGGCTACACAGGGGTGTGCAGATTTGCAGTGCTGAGTTGGTGACCAAGTAGTGTAGTCACTACGCTATTAGAATATTGCTCGCCTTGGTGTTTGGACTATTGTCTTTGTAAATGTCCTTCGCTAACGAGTTGGCTGGCGCCATACTACTCAAGTGGAGAAGGAATACTATGGCCATGGATCTTCACCTGTTGACGGTGCAGATTCAAGAAGTTTTTTGTTGTGTAGTGAGAACCATTTCTCACCGCATCTCTGTACGAATCCATAATTCTATCTAAGCAAGTTCAGTAAGACTAAGTATGGTTAGATTTCCTTGTGTAAGAAGATTGTGAGCAAGCATAAGATCGCAAATCATCTAGATTTGAGTAGTCCGTCTAAAGATCGATGAGCCACCAACCGCTCACCCTAAGCATGTATAGATCTACACAAATCGCAACACTTGATCACTTAGAGAACAATCTTCTTATAACGTCAAGAAGGTCTGCAAGCGCTCGGCACCAAAGCTCCACCCGCTTGTGACCCGCATCGCTCCCCATACTCTAAATTGATTCTTGACACTACCCTACAACTATTGAAGGTGTCTATACTATGCACACCTAAAACATAGGTACTCAATAACCATGATAGGTGCCTATAATCCCTAAAAGACCTTTATTACCTAGAATGACAAAATGGATCTTGGATAGGTTTCCATGACCTCAATTCTTTAAAAAAAATTAAAAACTTTTTCATAAGATAGAAAAAATGGTTAGCTTTTTGGAATATAATTTTGAATTTAATTAGTGCCTAGGACCACAACAAGCCTAAGACCAAACTTGGTGAGTAGAAAAAAAAAAACTTTAGAAACTTGAAATTAAAATTTATTTTTCTTTATAGATTATATATATTTCTATATAGAAAGTTTTTATTCATTCCAGTTGTATTTGTGATGTTAAAGTTATAGACCATCCAATTTTGTAATATTTCATAGTATTTTTTTGAAAAATAATGTACAATGTAATATTTTGAGATAAATGTCAATTCTTTTCAAAACAAAAAGTTTCACAAGTTTAACTTTGATTGTTAGAACAATATTACCATTGTGATTATTGTCTTTAATTTCGTCTTAGAGCTATCAATGAATTTTTATTTATTTAACTTCTTCTTTTAAAGAATGAAAATCAAATTATTTTTATAATTTTTGTAATTTTTATATTTTAAATTCAATTTTCCATGATAAAAGAATTTAGATACAAAATTTGTAGTACAACAAATTTAAAGTTAAAAATGGCTATTAATATCAAAAAATATGATTTCTTGACTTTGAATGCATTTATTTTGCAATCTATGTGGTTCAAGTATCTAAAGTTCATACTAGTATACATTTTTATACTAGTCTACTACAAGATCCTATGGTTAGATATGTAAAGAATACCATTTTAATTTTTTTTCTCTTTGGACTAGAAATACCAATTTTGAGTGATTTTTGACCAAAAAAAAGAAAGGCTTGGTCCTTCAAGGGACAACATAGGTGCTTATATCATAGTCACCTATAATGTAGGTATTTTATAACAACATGGAAGATGCCTATAATATTTACATATATATGTATCACATAAGCATCTTATAGCCATTAAAGATATCAATAACATAAGTATCTATAATATAGGTTTCTAAATTCATAGGCTCAAGATCTAAAGCTCTTACACCAACAACTTTGTATGTATTTTAGTGATGTAGATTTAAAAAAAAACAAAAAAACATTGTAGGTGACTAAAGAAAAAATGTATATAACTTTGAATTGTGGACAAAGATGAGGCATAGACATCTTGTTTTTTTATGGCAATTATGGCAATGTGGCCTTTGTAACCTTTGAATAGCAATCCTTGACCTTAGAGATCATTTTTCAAGGAATTTTGAGGGTTGCGCTTTTAATATGCAACTACAATCCACCTTCATGATGCCATTTTCTTTGTCTCCAAAGATGCACCTATTAACATGGTTGTTGAATGAAAAACAACTTGTCTTATGTAACTATGAGTCATTAATATAGTACTAGTCGCAAATGTCCTATGCAACTAAAAAACTAGTTGTTTTTTGTAATTGTAGAAACCCTCATTTCTTTTTGTGAATCTTTCCAATTGAAATTGAAAAAAAGTCATTGAACCACTCAAGAAGAAATCACTACTCGTATAAATCCAAAATTTGCATCTATTAATAAAATTAATAAAATTAGTGTGCCTTAAAAAATAATAACACTAATTCACACTAATTTGAATATTATGCAATTTGTGAGGTGCAATAATATGGAAATTTATTATATTTGTAATAAAAAAATTTAGATGTGCCTATTGCTCTTAATGCTATCAATGACACCCAATTAAAGGTTTGGAAGCCCCATATCCAAATCTAGAGACTTTATAACAAGTATTTTTATACAAACATGTCAACTCCAAGCATAGTTAGTAATACTGGATTTAGGATAACATGAATCTCTCTTTGTCAATGTAGTTTTGCATATGCACCTTCATCACAAAGGCAATATAAATTGATGTAGGGTGTAGAATGTAATGTATGCAACATACACTAACATGGTAACATGAAGACCAAATGACAATTGAAAACACAATGTTCAACAAAATCTCGAGTACAAATCTACAAAGGCTATTTAATGCCAAAAGATTTTCAAAGATCAAATCATCAAATTTATAATAAGATCATCCAAAAATTGCATTATCAAAGAAATAATATACTTGACTACTTAGAAACAATAGCTAATAGAGATCAAAGTGAATATACAAGATTGCACATCATGATGCCAATTCACTTTCTAAGAAGAACCAAGAGAAATTATAGTTTTACATATGCTCTCTTGCCTTTGTAATATAAAATTCTCACTACACTATTCACAAAATCTTCAAGCACTACCACCAACAAAAATCTTAAGCCACACTTCGTCCTTGAGATCTAAAAAAGTTCAAATTGCCAAAAAAATTAAGGAAAAAGAAAGATCCACAACACCATCAAAACTTGCACCACTAAGACTGCTAAATTTGTGAAGTAGAGAAATATGCCTCTAATAACTTCATCTTTCAAAAATAATCACCAATTTCTAGCGATTTTGTAGTTGCAAAGTGGATCCCTATATTTGTCACCCAAAATTCGTAAAGGTCACTTGAAGAATTAAGTAAATTGGTTTCAAATTTGACCTAAATATAGTCATTGGAATGAGTTTTTATTTTTAACAAATAAAATAGAAGAAATGACTTCTTTTTTTTTTCTTTTTTTTTCCCTTTTTTCTAACAAATAAAGGAATGACATTTTCAAAATCCATCACCTTCCTTGGCAATGAAATTTTGTTTCATTTATTCCAATAATTAAAAAATTTAAGAAATTAAAAAACAGTCCATCACCTTGTATCCACATTCATTTAATTATCCATCTATCTAGAATCAACCCTAGAGTACGCCGATCGATGTTCACTTTTTGGATGATGTATGGATAATTGCATGAAACACTCGTACTATTTCTTTGTCACATGCCCCTAGTTGATTAGTTTTGTGGCCATAACTTTTGCATTTTGACTTCAAATAACTTGAAATTTATAGGCAAGGCACTTGTGACTAGTATGCAATATACACTTTACCAAAAAATTTCAAAATGTTTAAAAAATGTTTCACTATCCAAAAATAGCCCTCAATTATATATTACACTTGCCAATTTTTGGATTTTTAGTACTATATTGAGTATCCAAATTAATGAATTTAAAGCTAAAATTTGGAAAAGATGGTCTTCTAGTACACTTATAAATATTCTATCAAGGATTTTTAGAAATAAGTAATTACATTAGATGAGATTTGAGGCTTCAAGAGGGTTGTTTCAGGTCTATTTCTAAAATGGTTTCTGAAATAGTAGCCAATGGTCCAACAATTCCCTCAAAAAAATTTAAAAAAAAGAAAAGAATCGTGTGTGTGTGTGTCTTGAAATACAAAATTTAAAATAAAACAATCGATGATGTGGCATGGTCTTGACCACATCAGATTACGTAGTTTTTGTGTTCCCACGATAGTGAAATGCATCCCTGCGGCAGTTTCAATATTCTTGCAATTTGGAAACTTGCAATCTTCTGGAGGCCCCAAATCTCATCTAATGCATGTTGTGAAGAAGTCTACAAAGTAAGCCTCTTTCAAGTTTCAATTTGTATTTTGAAACATGTAAAAATTAATTTTTTTGTAGTAGGTGACCATTTCATTATCTCAATAAAGCTATCACAAATGGACTATTTTTATTTTTATTTTTAAATACTTTTCTATTTTTATTAAATAAAACATCAAAGTATATATTTCTTGAGATTTGGCACTTTTCTAGATTTCTTACTTAGAGAATTTTTTAATGATTTATCTTTAGTAATTACCTTCATTTTATAGTTGTGTACATTGCCTATATATATATATATATAAATCATTTTTCTAATTTTGAAGAACTCTAAAAAAAGCATAAGGATCTTATACTTTTTTAGCTAGAGTACTTTTAAGTTAGAAAAATAAATTTTTGTCATATTTGAGTTATTTGTAAAGTCCCCCCTACTTTGGGCATGACTTTTTTTGAAGTTGAGAAGGCAACTATAGTTGAAATGTCAAAATTTTTTGCAAGATACTTATGTCAAACGACTTCAAAAGTGGGGACCAAACTTTTTTAGGCACCATTTTGATGGAAAAATAAGTTTCATACCCACTTTTATTTCGACTTTTTTAACTCAACCGGCTTTTTCACAAAACTCATGGGTTTAAACCCCGGTTTAGGGTACTTTACAAATAATTCAATTATCTTTAAAATATGTACTATAAAAATGCAAAAAAATTGACAAGTGTTTCATACTTTCATATAATCATTTATAGATTGAAATTCATATTTCTTTATCATTATGAATTTATAGCTTCGATGAAAGTCATCATATTTTTGAGAGATACTTTATGAAGTTATTGTCCTATCTAAGAGTTGTATTTGATGTTACTAGAATACATATTTTTTTAAATTACAAATGTGGAGGTTTGTCAAGTAGTTGACTGGCATTGACCCTAGTTCAAACTTGGAATTGCAAAAAATGAGGTCATAGAATCAAAAAACACAAAAAGTCTTGGTAATCACCACGTCAAAAAAAAACTCATTTCAAATCCATTCCAACAAAATTTACTCAAAAAATGACATTCCTTTGTTTGTAAATGAATTTAGAAGGAGTTTAGGATCTTCCCTTTCGAAATTTATAGAAAAATATTGATGATAGCATTTGTGAATCTAACCATATAAATAAAATAGACAACTCAAAGTCTACAACTTTGATTTGCATCTTAAATCCAAAATATTCTTCTAAATACTCCGTAGTACTGTATGATGAGTAATGAGTTTTCTTAAATTGTCAATTCTAAAGACAAGTCTCAATGCTTAGAGCATCCCCATGCTTGCACACCAAAGGGTTGAAAAATGATAATGTGGTGTGTTTGGCCTGTGACACTACCCTATGCCAAATACACCAAACAGAAAATTTAGCCAACAAACACTTCAAAGTAAAAATGGCATTGAACTATTGTGGGCCTTCCATGTGCCTCACTATACCCTGATTTGTTCAATTATGGCACATTTTTTTTTTGAAACAAATGAAACGGAATTTCATTGCCAGAAATAGAGATACAAGGCACTAGCCACAAGTGGCCTGGTGACGCAAAGAGACACAGGGACAATATTATGGCACATTCTCAAAGAATGTTTGCCCATTCAGAGCTCTAAGGCCCCACATTTGGCCTGACCATTCCACCTGCCTTCATAAAAATGGTTCTTTAGCTTGGGAGACGTATTTAGTGAGTGAATTAATAATGTAAGCATGAAGCAACTAAGACTATGAAGGACCTTCACTAGTCATCAACCCATACCAAACCCCACTTAGCACCCCTGCTTGAGGGATCTAGCATGGGGATGCTCTTACGGGTTAAGCCACACTACTTTTGGGTGCACCCTCAGAATTAACTTCCCCGATCCTTCCTGCACCACTGGTCCACTGCACACTCTAAATTAAGTCGTACTCATAGCCCACAATTATTTTCCGTTAGCTTGCTTCAGTTGCTTGTACTGTTTGTATGCAAGTGCAAGTCATAAATTCCTGATATGTATTGCCTTGAGCCGGCCTTCAATTCGTGGCAAGAGTCAACCTGGAAGCAAACAAAGCAAAGGCCAAAGCGGCAAAGCCCAAAAGCAACCAACTTGCTCCCTACAGTAGCATATCGTAGAGTATTCTTACTTTTGGGACCGCCTCTACCGTATCCTATCCAGCCACCACGTATTAATAATTAATTATAATAATAACGTACCTCCCCTACTGACCGGCCTGCATGAGCCGGCTGCTTGTAGCTAGCCTGATACTATAATTCGTTTCGATCGGCCACTCCGCCCCTCTGGCGGGTGGCGCATGGAAGCTTGCAAGAGCTAAATTCCCTGCAGGTAATAGTTTTAAAAGGCGCAGGAGAACATATACTTTAGAATACATATGTTCGGGAACCTACCGTGCGTGGTTCTGATCGAGCTCTTCGCATCTGCCAAATTGTCAAACATTTGACTTAACTTATCATTTCAATCTGCGGCGAGAGGATTGCTGCAGTACAGCCCCCCGCCTACACTGCATCGTTAAAATACTAGAAAATCAATCATATATGCGGATATGTCAAGTTATTATGCTACTGCAACACTAAAATTGGTCGCTGTACAGTCCATGCGCGCATGCATGAAGCTCCTCACTCGATCACCTCGTGAAGACCTTGGAAAAGGAAATTAGATTCTCTTTGTGCATAATCTTAAGTTAATTACCTGAAGCTACAGGAACAGCACGAAAACCGTAAAAGCCGGCCCATGCATGGACTTACAACGACAGACTGGGGTTTTAATTAAGAGAATCATCTGGAAAATTCTTCCAATACTAAACTACATCTGAATTTCCTTGGCATCATTCTCTTCGTTTTCACACGATGCATCAAAAAAATCTAAGTCTTAAGTTTTGAATCATGATTGGAACTTGCAGTTTTTGCATTGGAAAGTTTGATAAAACTTTTCAATAGGGACTTCGAAGTTGCCTTTGCCCTTGAGGAGGGTGGAAGTTCATCATTGATTCATGATTTGAACAAGCTGCACAATCTCCATTTACTAAGGGTTCTGAAATTCAAATTTGGGCAGTCCTTCTAGGCCCACAAATGTGCTTTTGAGGGTTAATTCCTCAACGCAACTACGTATATGCAACTGTGCAGTTTCAGTATGGATTAGAGCCCGAAATTCCAATTACGCTGTGGAATGTCATATATAGTTTCACTGTCTATTACATGGGATCTACGCACTCTATGAATCTTCTGGTGGTGTGCTTGTTTTTGTCACTTTTTTTGGATTGCCATCGACAATTGGAAAAAGGTGAGTATCATCGAATGACGTGGCAGCTCCAGGAGCTCGAAATTATACCACCTGGCACAGTAAACTATGGATAGCAACTGCTTCAGCAGGAAATGGGGTGCTCACCAACAGCAACAGGATATACAATGATTAAATATTTTAATTTTCAGTACCCCCAGCTGGAAACAAGGAAGCTTTCTGGTTCTGTCCGATCTATTTCCCCTCATTTTCAGCGTCGACGTTGCAAGTCGTGAGACAGCATTGGAATTTGAAGCCTCAGAATTGGGGCAAAAAAACTTGCGCCTCCTCCACTCCTCCGGCTACCTGGAGGCGCTAGTCAACAAAGTCTTCGTCAAGATAAATTTGAAAATGCCTGTCGAGAATCAAACTGATCTATCGGCGTCGCCAAACACAATCAATTACGAATCGATATCACATGCAAATCGAGCTGCTTGTCAATCAATGGAAAGCACAGATCGGAAACGGATCGGAGAGATTTGTGAGTGATGATAAAAGCTTAAGTCATCATTAGTCAAGTCAAACGGAACCTTTGAATTGAACATGGTCAAGTGCTGCACCCCAAGCAGTCATTCAAGCAGTTCATCACTCCCCATCATCAGAATTCTCACTCCACTGCCTGCCACATGATATGCAAGTCCTCAAGACCATAATGCCAAGTCTACCTCTTGAAACAATCAACCATAGATGTCACTCTCTTGTTGACTGGTTATAAGGAGGTTTGCACCACTTGTTGGAAAGCTACAGTAGTTAGTAAGTTACATGACGACCTCGTAGACTATCCATTGATAAGCTATCCACGAGAAGACTTGACAGTGGTCGAAGTTAATTACCATGTGAATTCTCACTCGGATCCCTTCCCCAATCTACACGGAGTCACGGACTGTGTTTTCATGTTTGTACTGACCCTGTAAAACCTTTTATAATGCCTAACTCGATGTTCGAGGCTCTCTCACTATTTGGAGCTAACCCCCTGGTTTTCCATTCCGGAGCTCCGCACCGTTGTTATTACTTCTCTCTGAAAATGAACTACGGAGTATTTCATACTAATTCACAGTAGCGAAGTCGGTCCCACGCTTTGTCCTTTCTGACTTTTAGCACTCACGCCAGGCTTTGTCGCTACTTGAGGGAATGAAAAGCGACGGGGTTCGCAGTATCGTCGATCTGTAGTTGGTTGGTCGCTTTTAAGCCCTTTTCACTCAACGTGACCCGGCCTCCATCGATGACCTCAAAGCACTGTACAGATGGAGGTGTTCAAGAAGTCCTCAAGTAATAAGACTGATGATCCGTTGCAGAAGCTAAGTTAGTGTTGCTTGCCATTCACTCCGTCGTGAGTGTTGAGTTTCACGCCATTTGCACTTTCGTTGATCGATCGATATCCAGTAGTCAATGGGTAAGAGTGGCTGGCTAGTCTTTCGACCCTAGTGATGACGGGCATCAATTCCGTCCATATAAATACACACATTCCTTGGCGGACCGAAGTCTGTGTTCTGTTGTTCAAAGTCCGGTCCCGCGCCAATTGATTGATGATTGATGTATAGGACAGTTTCTAGCTGGCTGGCCATTCCCTCCGACGAAAGATTTATTATTATTCTTCTGGACAGGCAAGCGGTACTTATTACTCCGTAATATATTACGTAGGCTGGCCTGGAGTGGCTGGCTCATCCGCTCATGTGGGTGTAAGAAAGTCAAAACGCAGCCCGCCAATTTGTTATTTTTTTAAATTTTTTTGTTCTTCCCAGCGGTGCAGGAATCTCTATTCTACCGGCCCCGGAACCGACGGAGGCGAAGCCCGGAAGCTCGCTGGAATATCTCCTGTTGCACATGCAAACCCATCATCAACAGTAAGCTTTAGTACTCCGTATCAGTCTTGAAAGTGCTGGAAAGTTCAACGGCGGGTTGGAAAAAGTGCAGGAAAAAGCACACGTCGGTTGCATCGTCGATCTGCCTGAGTGTTGCTACAAGGACGGACCGAGCCAATGTGCTGAATCAGGAACCCTAAAACACTCGCTCGCGGGAGTCGCGGCTGCGGAGGACGCAAACCAAACGTTCAAAGACTTCACTCCTCATGAGGCCTTAGACTGTGCCACAGCCAAAATATAAGAACGAGGTTCCCAGAGGCGTTCCCTAAGTTCCCTGAATTTCCCTATAGAGAGAGAAACTCCCCTAAAGAGAGTGATTATCTAATTTTCTAAAATTTGTATACACTTCAAAAATTTAATAACTTGCTCAATGCTCATTGTGCGTCAAAATGCCATGAAATAAAGCCCATGCACCACACTTCACCATTGTCACCTAGGGCTTTTTGACAACACTGAGAACGTGACTAGGGGACACACAATCCCTCGAATCTCAATATAACAAACAAAACAAACTAATAACCAAATTTAAGGTTTGGATGAGAAAAGTTGAAAGCTTTCATCTAATTGTGTTTTTGGAAGTTGCTTCAATACATGTTTCAAATTTTTTTATGATTGTGGAAAAATTACTCACTTCTATAATTTTAGAGTTCTACTTCAAGAAGTAAAAGAAACTTAATGCATGCTTCTCTCTTCAATTGTAGCGTGTATATTTTGACCAATTCTTGTAATATATAATATTCTTGTTGTGAGTTTATGTAAAAAAAAGATGTTTTGTGAGTTTGAATCCAACAAATTTTTGTCAAGTGTAGTTTCTACAATTCTACTCTAATTAGAGAAATTTGAAATATTCATTTGTTTCTATTTTTTATGACATTTTACCTTTCTTTTTCCTTAGTATTACTTTAGAACTTGCAAGTAGACAAGTAGTTCATAGTTCTTGCAATGGTATTTTTACTTGTCAATTTTAATAATCAATGGCTAAAATTATTTTGCTATGTATTATTCATAGTACTCATAATATTCTAAAGTTGAAATATAAATTTTGCCAAAACACTACAAAAAATAGAGAAGTGTCTCTAACAATGACCTCCTTGTCCAACTACCAATTAGGATTAATTTTTTATAACGAATTTGTTGGTAAAATGATTAACTTCATAAATTTTGTATTTGCAAGCTCAAAGTTTGGTTTGCTCCAAACTGAACCTTTAAAGGACATTCAATGACTCTATTTAGTCAAACTTTATTAGTTGTTTTTAAAATATTCATTTTTTTTTAAATTACGTTTTTTTAATGTAATTTTAAATAAAAAAATTTAGTTCATTTTTTAAAATGAAAAAAATGAAAAAGAATATTGGAATAGAGGTTGTAGAGATAAAACATCATTATACAATTGCTAATTTGGTGTACTCTTTAGGTTCACACTAAGAGAAGTTTGATAGAAAATATTCAAAATTAGTGTATTTTAAGCTTTCTAAATATTATCTCCAAAATACAAATTGTTACAAAAATTATACTTTAAAAGAGATTGTTTGATTTAAAGGTTGGATCATATAAAGCCTAGAGACACTATCCATATCACAGAGAGAATAGCATTGAATGATATATGAGCAAAACAATTTCCTTGTTTCCTTGCCCTACTAGGTCAAACATTCTTGTTTATTTAGTTGTTGACCTATTCAAGTATTTATGCTCATATCCTAAAATTTCATACAATATTCTCTTAAGATGTTCTTTGGCCTTGATATATATGTCCTTTAAAGATTAATGGATGGATCATCTAAGAAGTGGTTGACATGGATTGTGAATTGTACATTAATTTAGAGCTATAAATTGAACTTAAGTGCATTTATAAATGAATAAAATGTTTTGAATATGCAAAGATTGTCAAATTTTCTACATATTTGCAATCAATAGTGGTGGTGCTTTTTTGTGAAAACTTCATAGGAAATTTGTATGGGATGATTTTATCCTAAATACAACATTGAGATCTTAGTAGGGCAATCTAAACTTGTATTTGAAAATCTTTTTTTGTATTAGCATCATGAAGTTGATGCAAACATAGTCGATTTAGTAAAAAAGGTACAATTCTAGTGTCAAAAATCATGACAAATATATACCTTATAGTTTGAAATCTAAAATAGGCATCAAAATTAATTTTTTTAGAATATGCTTTTTGAAAGATGCCAAGATATGGAAATGACATCAAATAACAAATCCATGAAGAGCTTTTGCCGTTCTTACAACAACAAACAAATTCAAAGTTATTTTACAGAAATCCTAATAAACTTTTCAATGCCAAAAATACTCATTTGAATTGTGATTTGAATACAAAACCTATTTGGAACTTTGTCTACAATTTCTTACGATGTCGTTGCTTATGTAGTATTTGTTGCTAGATATGAAGTATCAACAAATTTTGCGACTTGTTGGTGAATTGCTTGCCACTCATTTGTAAATTCATTGCAACTTGTATGTGTTTTATTTGTAACTTGTAGCTAACTTGTAGATTTTCAAATTCTAATCTCAATTATTTGTAGATTTGATATTTTACATCTAGTTTTATAGGTTTTGAAATCTATTGGATTTTAAATATTTTTGGATCTCTATAGATTGTAAAAACATTCACACTATAGAAATCTATAAAGTATAGAAATCATAGAATTCTATTAAGAAAATTCATTATATAAGAGTACAAAAACTTTCAAATCTTATAAATCCAAACTAATAGTACCCTTGACAATTGATATGGGCAGGGATATGGGACAATTAATATAAGATAATTAGGTAAAGACTTTGGAAACAACTTAACAACTAATGTCATTTTATAATTGTATTCATTTCCTAATTGTTTTTTGTGAATGTAGATTGATATGATGGATTCCATAGAGAATAGATTTATCCATGTTGACAAGTGTCGGATGAATATTGAATGGAGAATACTTCACAGTTCATTCTAAATTAAAACTCTATTACAATCCTTATAATCCTATACTTCGTTGTACAACTGCATTGCAACTAAAACAATTATAATTGTTTTCCATCGAACCTCCACCATTATAATTGTTATCCATCGAACCTCCACCATTATAATTGTTATCCATCGAACCTCCACCACGAACTACCGTACTTGCTATATTAGAAATTGAAAAAGTAAAAAAGTAAAAAAGTAAAAAATAAAAATAAAAATTGCAACCGGTACACAGGACCACCTTTCTACTATTGCTCAAAAGGGGTTGTATTGTACAGAAGTGTACGTTACAGATACCGTGGCTCAACATGATGCACCCAATTGCAAAAATGCTAAAGTAAAAAGAATGCTATGTAAGCTTACTTGTATTCAAAACAAGTACTCCGTACATGAATTGAGATGGATATACTATACTGGCAGGTCCACCAATTCACTCTACGCGAGTGTATTTAGACTTGCAGGATGTAGAGGTAACAGATTCATTTCCTACCACTAAAGCAATTACGCATATTTGGAGAGCAGGTTTTTTAAATGCAAATTTTTTCCTATGTGCGGAATTAGAGTTTAGAAAGATTGCATATTTTTCTTAGAATTACATTGCACAAAATGTAATTACTATGAATTTTTTTAGAGGATGATTCTCTTCAACCTATAAATGTATAATGGTGATGTGAACTTTTGTATTTGAGACTAGAGGTTACTTGCAAAATCACCCTAGGGCTGGTCAAAATATTGAGAGCCTTGCAACCAACCATTGCCACAATTGCTCCAAGAACTGCACCACAATTTCACAAAAAGACAATAGCCTTCTGATTAGAAATGGGGTGGCTACCTTAAGTTGTCATTTGAAGTCCATAATTTTAGCCATAAGGAAAACACTTGAAATTTGTATTATCCATGTACATATGATAAAATTTAGAAAAGTGGAATTCAAATTTGGAATCAAAGGCTCCTAATTGGCAAAGATTTGCAAGAAACACAATGGAAGAGGTGAAGAATACAAAGCACTAAGTTACCACAAAATAGAAGTAATTTCTTATATCTATCTTTGGCTAGGGGACAAATGTTGGATACAAATTTGATATGATTTTCTTAATGGCTTGCATTAGACTCCCTTTGGTGCCTATTTAGTTAGGACTGAACTATGTTGAATCATTTTTCTTCCTACTCAAGGTCCCCATTTGAGTACTTCAAAAACAATTTTTTCTATTGTGCCTAGTTATTATTATTAGACTAGTCAAATTTTCATATTTTCTTGTTAACAAGTGAAAAGAGGTTCCAATGCACCAAAGAATGTTGCAACATTTGGATATTGGATGTAGAAGTTTTGAAGGATGAGAGTTTTTTTGGTAGACGTCGAGTAATTGCTTCTTGAATATACATACATATTGATTTTGGAGATGTGTATAGAGTGATGATGGAAGGTTTAGGTAGGGTGCAATTTTCAGTGTAACCGCCATGTTACAAGTAACAAATTTACCAATTATTCTCATTTGGTTTCCCAAACTTTTTTGTAGACACTATTTCACACTAGTTCTTAATTTGATCTATAAAATAACACTAGTTTTATTTGATATATAAAATATTGTAGATTTTGTAAACTAAATATTCAACATATATTGTACCTAAGTGTTATATTGGGCAACTAATTAGAAAGACAACATAATGAGCCTATTCAATGTAGTGGGAGATATTATCACTTTTAGATTGTGTTTTTTTATTAGAAATATATAAGTTTAGTAGGGTCAAGTCTATAATACTGCAACGAGCTCATTGCGGAAGCCTAGCCAAGGGTGAAAGTATTAAAGAAGTCCCGTATTTTGTATTGTGTTATTCTATTGTTAACACCTCTCCTAGCTAATTTGGGGCCTTTCATTGCAAATATAAACTCAGAATTTGCAAATTTTTTCATGCGTTATAAATAAAAAGTTCCTACGTTTTTCCAAGGATAAAAAGAGGGGGGCAAAATGGCCTCTACAATCCGCTCATACTTCTTATTCCAAATTGAGGAAAAAAACCTCTTCAAAATTAGAGTGTACCACATTCAATTGCAATATTAACCCCTAAAGGACCAACATGCCTTTTTTGGCAACATAGCGATTTTGGGCAGGTACGTGTGGCTACAGATTTCCATATTTTAGAACCAAAATTTAATAGAAGGTGTGGACGAGGAGTATCTTCAAAGCCCAACAATTTTCGTGACTTTTGACTACATGGTTGAAAAGTTATCGCATAAAACGTTGTTTGTTTCTCAACTCGGGCAGTTTGGGCAGATCAGGAAAAATCACTTTTTTGGGAAATAAAAATTTGAAATTGGTTTTATAGATTTATATATACATGTAAAGCTTTGAATCATTCCATTTGGATTAATGAGTCAAAAGTTATGAAGGATTTTAGTTTGCGGGTAGTTATGGATTCTCTTCTCTAAAATAAACTTTGAAGTCCTTTATTTTACTCAATTTTCAATATTTTTGAAAAAAAATAAAAACATTGGGTGTAGATTTTTTATTACAACATTTGAACAATTGGGATTGGCATTTTTCAATTCAATAAATAAATTGTTACCATTTTTGTATTTTGAATCATTCTCTACTTCTTTCTTCTTACTATTTTTTTTGTACATGTTGTACAATTCCAAATGATATGAAAATTTTCAAGCATATAGCCAAGTTGAATTGGAGAATGAATCCAAAGAGTTGCAACCATTTTGGACATTTTTGCATACAAATGTGACCTTCTGAAGTGCAGCTGCCCAGATTTTCGCTGTGGAAAAAAAATGATTTTTGTAACTTCAAACACTAATATCTTGCAATCTACATGGCGGAAATTTCTGAAATTTTTTCTACATCTTCCCAAACTAGTGCACTAAGAGATCTTACGGTTACATGTGTCAAAAAATATTTTTTTTCTGAAATTTGGTAGCTCTCCTAGAAATGACAGTTTTTGAGCAGTTTTGGTGGAAACATAGTTGCGGTCCTTTAAGGGTTAAAGACAATGTTTATCAATGTTAACATCTGAAGGATTAAAAATTGATTACATTGTGAAAAGTTATTGTTCAAACTTGACCGAATTTTTGTATCATGAGATAGTAATGAAGAGCATCCAATGCATTTATAAAAATAAAAAAAGGAATAAGAAGTAACGCCATTTAAAAAGAAAAAGAAAAATCCAATCTGGGATCCTTATCTATCTCTTTTGGGGGAAAATCCCAGGCACCACCTTTTGGATGGAGGCTCAGGGGAAAAACGGGCATGGGTAGGTAGTTAGTAACTTTTCCTCTAGTGAATCATACGGAGTATAATGCTATCTATTTGAAAGATATAGGTTCCAGGGTTTGGAAAAAAACGGCGGCCAGTTCAAAGTTACCAAGTGGAATTGGGAAAAATGATTGGTTGAAGGTTTTAAGAAAAAAGTGGTAAAAAAAACTATAAATTTTTTATCTAGAGTAAAAAATAGAGAGAATAAGTAGATACTTGAGAAAAAGGTTCAATATGAGAATCAAAGAAAAATAGCTAGTAAAACTCAAAAAAATATTCCGAATCCTATCCAATGGAAAATTGGAAATTGTCCATTTTTTGAAAAGAAAAGAAAAAATCGAGCACTGGTTGGTTCTAATATGCTTGTTGGTGAGAGTAGTCATGAGTGGTGGCCATTATGAGATAGATATTATTTTAGTCTATTGTTTGAATTCATAAAAAACTTACCCACAATGCATCCAAAAGTGGTAGTAACTACCAATTTCACAATTCTAGTTACAATGAGGATTGATCCATTATGCAAGTATGTCTATTTTTGTTTCAATTTATAAAAATCTTACACAATTTTAGAGTTGAGGGTAAGCTTAGAGGGAGAACATATCTCTCTTCAGATTTGAATTTCCAAACAGCCTATCCTAGCTCCCCTAGAGTTTATTAGTTGGAAACTTGGAATACAATCCTCAATTTCAAAAAAATAAAAAAAAGCTGTAAACATCCAACATTTTCTATTCTAAAGCTACTTTGATTTGAAAGGGACAAAATTAGTGTTTCCTAGAAAATTAGTGTAATCATTAAAGTCTATCTTTGGAAGTAACTATTATATAGTTGCAATTAAATTTATAATAAATAATTCAAAATAGAGTGGCTTTTATTAATAAATCAATGTCACTTGCACTATTAGGACATTTTTCAAATTAGTGGTTTCTTTAGATTATACAATATTGAAATGTGAATATTGTAAAGTAAAAGAAAAATATTTAAAACCATTAATTTAAGTTCTTAAGAAATTCAAGTTAATTGGAATAACGCTTCAAAAGTTATATAGAAGATGACAACTTTGTCATTCTAGATGTGATGCTAAATAATATTGGTCTCTCTTGCAATCATCCATTTAAAAAAAATCCTACATTATAGTTGCAATGATATTCAATAAAGGCTTTTAAGATTGTAGAATAAAGAATGAATCTTTTGCCATGTGTGAAAACTACTTATGAGGTATTGTTCTTGAAATTATTTATAAAATGTTGACTATTCAACTCAATTCCAACCTTTTTAGTCCAAATTGTACATTGAAGTTGTCATAATGCCAATCCTTTTAATTTATACTATTTTAGGATGTAAGAAGAAACAATTGAGATCCAAAATAGGAAAAACAATTGAGGCACGTACCCGATAACTCCTAAATACCCAAGGCTATTTTTGAGTTTCTTCGAGTTTACATTAAACTAAACAAAAAGACTAAGTTTTGATAAATTTGATAACTAGATGTGTTATGAAAATGTAACAATATCACTTATGAATTGATCATATAGAGTATAATATTTAATGAAGAGGATGATAAAATTGTCAAAGTTCTTTGTAGAATATTTCAAGACTCTTTTTAAATATATCAATACATGTTACATTTGAAATCAAGCTTCTAAAGAAAATATGAGGTTGTAAGTCATAATATACAAAACAAAAATCAATTTATAGTTTCCCAAAAAATTGATGTTTGAAAAGACTTACAAAGGGTATTCAACTACACAAAAAATTACCAAAAATAATATTTCAAGTTTTTTTGGTAAAATTTTATTTAATTTCAAAGTGTTGTCAACACCAAAATATGATGCCTTAGTTAAGATGAATTGGTCCCCTTGCTCAATCCTTCCAAGTCCTTCCAGAGTTGCAAGGGTGCAAGTAAATAAAAAGCCCCCCATTTATGTTTGATTAATCTACCATGTAAAACATCCCTTCTTCACTAATTTAGTAATTTGGGCCTCTCATTGCAAATATGAGTTCAAAATTTGGAAATTTTCATCATGCAACAAAAATGAATTATTGAGTATTTTCAATAAGCAAGGGGTCACTCCACCGTAGTTGTTGCATTGTACATTTTGTGATCTACAGGCTCTTCTACTTTTTGACATGTGCCATGTGTAAAGTTGGAGACATCCCACATGCATGATTGCAGGTCATATTTGAAACACTTCAAGAGCCCCGTAGTACTTCACCGAATTGGGGCGGACAGAATTGGGCATTTCTAATGATACCGGTGCCTACAGAATTATCGCAGTGCAATGGAGGGGAGGAAGCAGAAAGCCCGTGTTCGTAGATCTCCTTGTCATGGATTCCCGGAACCGTTAGCGCTTTGAGAAAAGGCCGTCCGGGACAACCGCACCAATTCAAACGCGTCATGATCCAATATGTACCCCGGAGTACAAAACTAGGATCAACCAATTCAAGGGAGCAATATATGCAACCCCAACATCAAAGTCAACGTTGTTGCAGGTATCTCAATCTCAAGCTTGGATCTGAATGTGAAAGAACACTTAGAACATTTGTTTGCTGGTCTTCACAAATCACAATCAAATTAACTGGCACATCATTCCATTGTTGATTCTCTGGAGAACGGGATGAATCGAATTCCAGTACTCAGGCATATATTGTGCATCGATCCAGCTTATCGCAATCAATCGTTCAGGAAGGAAGGACTGGAATCTCGGGTTCCGTACAAAGTGACCTCATTCAATCAGATCTGGCCATGCTTGAATTGAATTCGCTGTGATGGTTTCTGTTTCTGTTTCGAGTACGACGTCGGGGTGCGCTCTTCATGCGGGAAAAGCGAGGGTCGGAGTGAGTCGAACACCACTTTGTCTCTTTTGCTTACGGGGATATATGATGCTCACCATTGTTTGCCCAGATCTCGCCACACGTACTTCAGATCTAGGTGCTAAAATTCAACATCTTAGCTTGTTTCGATCTCTTTTTCGAAATCATATATTCCCATCGTACATGGCTGGCTGGCTGGCTGACTGGGGAAATTTCGTTCAGGTGTCACTGCATCATCGCCTGAACTTTCGTCTTTACCACGTACGATTTGGCGTCAGAGATTGGGTTGTTCCTCATCAGTCACGGCGATTTTGAATAGAAAACTCTTAATAATCTTTGGTTTAATATGCGAAAATGGTATTTGGTCAAGACTGCAGACTTTAATTGCAACTTAACCAATGACAACGAGATTCGATGATTAGTAAGTCAGGCCTTGATTAATTCGTCTAAATAGCATCTCCCCGGCTTAGTTTTCGTCGTCAGGGAGGGCGTGGTTAGTAAAGATGTGGTGCGGGAGCGCACAAATAGGTTGAACATACCTGGAAATCGATTACACACCCTGGCTGATTACGTTTCAATTCTGCACCACCCTCCGAAACTCACAGCAACCACGCAGACAAGTGTTCGTCGCCTTCTATTTGTCCTTATTACTCTGGGTCGCTCCCACTCACTAGATTCCGAACCACGAAGCATTCTCTCCCCCGACGTAACCTCCTCAAAGTCCCTAGCTACCACGTCTTTCCCCAATTTTATACCAATATCACCGAAATTCTCAGAAATATCTCCTCGCCGTGTTCACACGGAACCGCAGAAGACGTGGACGTCAGAAACACGTCACCCCTCTATAAAAGACAACCGACCATGGGGAAAGCGAATAGTTTATTTTAGTGGGGTAATAATAATCCTCGCTATCTCTTTGTGGCTGGTGCGCAGTTTATAAATAACCCTAGACCCTAGGGGGTGTTGACGAGCGAGCTGGCCCGGTCCTACCGGGGAGGAAAAACAGGGCTGCCGAGGGGTGGAAGGACCCCACGTTTCCTTCTCCGACACTCCACGCCTGCTGCTGCTGCTGCTGCTGCCTTCTTGCTGCCTACCATACAAGAGTGCATTCACGCTCCCGCACATCTCTTTGACATTCCTCCGTCTTTCGAGTTCTAGGGATCCTGAGCTCCACGTTGAGACTTTGGGGAGTCCAATACCCTGGGAACCCGTCCGTCTGGCGCGAGTTACACCCGTCCTGTTCGGCCGGCGCATGGTATCATAGGTTTCGGTGCTTTGCATTTTTCGTCTCAGACAACCCTCTCCCGCGCTCACAAGATCCTCCGGCAAGGCGTGATCGTTGCATGAGTTTCTCGTGTTCTCTACGGCCAGTGGACTGGAGATTATATTTCGGCTTCATGTGGGGCCATGAAAGTTAACGGGTTTGCTTGTTGATTTGGGCGGCACATGTGCGTGAGAGGGAGTGCATCCGGAATTTGTTGTGGTGGACGAGAACTTGGATGAGAACGGAATACTCATGTGGAGTGATTCGACGGGTAATAGTGAACGGGGTTCCAGATTGTTGACAATCGTGGTTTCAAGGAATGCGAAATACCCGAACTGGAGCGCGCGTTCGGTTGAATTTACCCCACATTAAGCAATCTTGATGTGCGAATTGGGAACTCGCGACGCGAAGGATCATGCAGGTGAGGGCGTGGGAGTAGTCTGACATTAGTGGGGATTGATAGAGCAAGTCTAGCAACATTCGGGCCATCAGGTCAGTCAGGCTGGCGAGTCCAGGCAGCAGCACGCTGCAGCGGCAGCTGGCCGTGGGCGACGGGGACCACGCGTCCTGGGGGCTAGCGCATTCTCCAAACGCCGTGGTGGACAGGGGCAAACCGGAAGCGGAGAGCGAGGAATTAGCGCTTCGCGACCGGCAGGAGCTCGAGACGTGGACGCGAGAGGCCGCACGCGAGAACCTGGGAAGCTGGGTGACTTCGAGTCGTGGTAGCGACGGGACCAAGGATTTAGACCAGCAAGCGTGGCCGTCGAACGCAGGCACTCCGAAGCCCGGCGAGCATGTGGAGAATTGGGCACGCAAGCATCCGGCTGGATCGGAGCCCGGCGACAGGGAAGGCGAAGTAGTATTGCAAACAACTGGGGTTGCCGCCGATTCGTCCCCGACCGCCGAGAGTAGAGAATGCTCCACCGCGGGGGGGTTGGAGAATCGCAGCGCGGCCGGGCGGTCGCGGAGTGGGCTTAGCCCGGAGTTCACCGCGCGCGGCCGGTCCTCGTCGGGCTCCGCGGCTGGCTACGGCTCCTCCATGAGCAGCAGCAGCGGCGCGCCCTGCGGCGCTTGCAAATTCTTACGACGGAAGTGCGTGCGGGGGTGCATCTTCGCACCCTACTTCGGCGCGGAGCAAGGCGCGGCCAAGTTCGCGGCAGTCCACAAGGTATTTGGTGCTAGCAATGTGGCCAAGCTGTTGCTTCACATTCCCACGGCGAGACGATGCGACGCCGTGCTGACCATCAGCTACGAGGCGCAGGCGCGCTTGTCGGATCCAGTTTACGGCTGCGTCGCCACGATCTTCGCACTTCAACAGCAGGTGCGCACCAACCTACACACAGTCGGATGTTCAGCCTGCTTCCCCTCATACATGATCCCTCCAGCTTTCACACCCTTATCTCCTCCTGGTTCTACTCTTTTCGTGACCCTTCAAACCCTTTGTATGCTTCCGCAGACTTCGCAGCCTTGATTAGCCCCAATTTGATAAACCCAGATGAGATCATTCTCGCGTCGAAGTTGATTTCATTGTGACTGGGCTTGTTATCCGGGTTCCAGTCTAATTCTAACTGTTAGTAACCGCAGTCTCAACATCTCCTTCAGCTGATGATTAATTCATTAATACTCGATACTCCATTTGCATGGTGCGTGTCTGGCGTCGTGAAGTGCCCAGAACGCAATTCGTAGGACATTCGTGACTCTCTAACCGTTGCGATTCTTCCGCAACCTTGGCAGTCTAGATTGATCACCATTTGGAGGAAGTACGTGTTCACGTGCTCAAGTTTGTTTCATTTCAGTCGGGGTAGTTAGCCGGGAGTTTCATTGCTTCGAAATTCGAAGGATCAAATAATTATATTGTCAGGATTAACATCCATTGATGAGTCAGTAGCACTCGGTATTTCAATTGCATGGTGCGATTATGCATCGTGTATCTGCTCTGAAGACAATTTGTAGGACATTTTATATACTTGCCGTCCTTGAAAGCAAGCTCATACAAATCTAGCTTTGTTTCCGGATTTAGATAGAACGGGATTTATTCCCGAACTTATTACTGAACTAACATGTCTAGCTAGAATCATTTGAACCTCACAAGCGATTGGTACAGCTATTGGTATAACAATTGACTGTTTAATGTCTAGATTGATATTCCTCGGCATTGCAGGCTATAGTCGCATACTAGTTATAATTTCTGGCTTTCCGGGTACTACGTGATTAAAAATGACGTGATTTCTAATCTTTTCTTGAAAATCAAGAGTCGCGTTGCGCACATTACTTATCCGACTGAGGATTATGCACTTGGTCCTCGCATTCATATTAGTCTTTGAACTGTGCGGTGCGTATCGACGTCTCTTCTGATGCAGACTGTGATTCTCGCCGGAAGGTTTCGGTTGGCTTCAGCATTGGTTGCTTTGAGCAAACGTGGGAGTCCCTACTGTTGCTTTCCTTTCAGATTTCTGTTATATTCAAGAGCAAGATTATAACAGCTTTTATAGATTCTGTTCCGCTTGAAAACAATACTCCAGCTATGCCTGCTACTGGCTTTCCTGACCGCAATCTGATTAAGTAGTGATTTGTAATTGTATGAATCATCTCGCAGATTTAGCCTCGCATTCACCTTTGCATTAGAACAGTGCTTGCTAGTGTAGGATTGCCACGTGATAGGTAATGAAGTTAGTGTATTTCTGCTTATTAGTTTTGTTTCGATGGAGTATTTCAGAGCGCCAAAGGCCCAAAGTTCTGACGTTTAAGTGTCCTGAGCACTAAATCTAGGACTGGTATAGATTTCAAGGTTACACTCGGGTTAACTAAAACTGGTTCAATTCTACTGAAATCTGCCATTTTAACGAATATGGGGTTCACTCGGTATTGAATCACGGTCAGTGTGTGTTAATCTGGAGGTGCTGCATTGGATGCTGACTTTTAAAGTCACGAAATTAGAGAACACGGCAAACACGCTTTCAGTAAACTAAAACTCTGGCTTGATATCCTGAGAGGGTTAGACAGGTAACCGTGGGATTAACTGTGGGATTAACTTGGTGCTAGCTGGGCGTCGTTAATTAGCCTCGGACTACTTAGTCCGAGAGATGGTAACGTATTTGGACGGAGAAAGTAATGTTTGTGAATATTGTAGTGTCATGAGTACACTGAGAGGGAAGTGGTTGGGCAAACTTAAAATCACTCAAAACCTGTAAAAGTTACATTTTCTATGCCTTTTCAGAGCGTTGAATGGTGTACTCAAATGGAGGGTTCTCCTGTCGAACTGATAGAAATTCCTGGATGAAGGAACCCAATTGCGACCTGTTTGCAAAACTGACCCTTACAGATTTCTGCCTAAAATCTCCAACTCTCATTGATGAACACTTTGAAAATTCATCTAATATATTCTCAAGGTGTCCAAAAATTTCGTGCTACAAGAATCTGGAATCTTCTTTGGACTCATAACAACTCAATACGACCAACAAAATTTTGATAACTTAATAAGATTTATAGTAACCTTGATCAAATGCTAATTCCGAGCTATTTTAGATGGAGTTAACTGAGGTGTAACCGATCGATTCCCAGAAGACCAGGAGACGGTTACGGGTAGTCTGAGAGGGGAAAAAGAAAATTGCAGTTGTACCTTCCACATTCACAGTCTGGCATTTCCCAGATTTTACTATGAACAGCAGAGAACCGGACATCCGATACGGTAGCTCGTCCTCGATCGATTGTATTATTATAACGACGATGACATGAGATATCGGGTTTGATTTCCACCAGGTACACGTACTTGGTACGTACAAGAATCTCTGCGGAAGGATAGAATTCTATACTGAGTTGCAGCTAGCTGTTACCTATTTGACTGTTATCGGTCACTAACTAGTGACTTTTAACTTTCAAGTTCCATTTAGACGAGTCTAATCGTACGTCGTGATTCTGATTAGGCGATTTTAGTCAGTCGTTACTTTCTCAAACTTTCATACTCTAATTTTGGCGATAGAAATCAGGAGTTCTCTCCTCAAATCTTTTCATATTCTATTCACATTCGTCTAAGTTTACGTCGTGATACTGATTAGGCGATATGGGGCAGTAGTTACTTCTTCAGGGATCGACTTGGTGAGTAAGACTAATGATCTGACTCCATGCTGAGATCTATTTTGTTGGTCATATAAGGAAGGCAACTACACCAAAAAACAGCTGCGTGAGCGTTTGATCATGGTCCCTGTTTTGGTTGAGTTTTGTTGGGAGTCAGAAGTGGACTCAGGATTCTTTTATGATGCTGTTTTTGATCATTTTTTGGACATCATATGAGTAAAGTTTGTATATTTTAAATATTGAAAACAGTTGTACACAAAATCAAACCCTAGGGCTCTAGTGAATAGAGGGTGTCTATTTCAGCCAGGCAAGAATCTGGAGGGGTTGAGGGGTTGGTTTTAGAAATGAACTAATTAATTTCATATTTCATTCATCTTAGTCTATGTGTCATGATTCTGATTAGGTGATACTAGTCAGTAGTTCCTCGCAGACCGGGTTAGTGAGTACTGAGTACTAGTTTTAGAAAATTCTGGAATGCAGCGTGTCTTTTGGGAGCGGTACATACCTGCAGTAATATCTTGGCAGCCGATTTACAGAGTCCTGATTTTTAACTATTCCGTAGATCGAATAGTACTTCCACAATCGTACAGCAGCGTCACAACGAGTGAAAATGCTGCTCGGTTCCCCGTCGGATCAGTACTGAACGTGAGGTCGTGGGTGCACTTCAGCATCAAATCTCTAGGAATTTGATTATAGCGCTGTCAATATGGCTTTTAAAGTCACATTTCGGCCATAGGACACGTATGCACTCTCCAATCTGACTCAACAAATGGGACTGTGGTTTAAGTCAGATTGAATGTGTGATCAGTGTGCTACAGTTGACGAGCCAGTGTACAGGATGATATTCCAGAATGCTGTTTTAGAATTGAAGAGGGCTGAGTGAAAGCACACACTATGTAATTAAGATACAGGTTTACTGGGAGGGCCAGTTAATAGCAGTTGGGAGTTGGGCCTGTCGGGAGTTGATTTCAAGATGAGAGTGCTCTGCACTGATTAGTACAGAAGTACCTTCTAGCTTCAGATTTGCGATATCCAATCTAATGTTGATTGAACTTACCTTTGACGAGGAATTGTACCTGACATATGGTAACTCTGAAAGTCTGAGGCAATGGTTTTAAACTTTAGGAATTCCACTCGATTTTTGGTCTGTAACTTTTTCTGTGCATTAGATTCTCCTTCTGATATCAGTTAACAACTTTTGACATGTCTGGGACTCCCTGCATGCACTGATTACCTTCTAGCTTCAGATAACCAATCTCCTATTTGATTAAACTTACCTCCGGTGAAGGATGCGTTGTACTTTTTCATTGGTGTCAAAATAACACTCGTTGATTACCTTCGTATTTGAGGTAACAAACTTACAGGCCGAGTTCCTCTCTGCATGCACTGATTTCCTTCTAGCTTCAGATATGCAATGACAAATCTAACTTTTGATTAAGCTTATCTGTCGTTAGGGATGAGCTCATCACAGTTCTCAGTCATTAGTATTATTTTTTTTTTTATCAACATTCGTTGATTTTTCATGTTTCTCTGCAACATTTCAGGTGGCAAGCTTGCAGGCGGAGCTAGCAATGGTGCAAGCGCAATTGGCAGACCGTCACGCTCACCTGCAACAGACGCACCACCAGCATCAGCAGAGAATGGTGCAACAGCAACAGCAAGGGTTTGCAGCAAGCCAAGCACCCCCGGAGTATATGCTACACTTGCCGGACCACTCGACTTCAGGTCTGTCCATGGGCATGCCGGGAGGCTCCAGCGCTAATAACCCCTACACTTCCAGAGTGAAGCCTGAAGAAGAAGGCAGTTACCACCTTCATGGCTTACAACAACAGCATCAACAACAGCAACAACAACATCACTATGACTTAGGAATGCCCTCTAGCAGCCTGCAGGATCATTCGGAGCACAGCCTTTTGGAATCTCTGCAAAAGTCCCGAAGCGGTGGAATGGGCGACCAGACTGACGGAGGGGAGTTGCAAGCGCTGGCGTCTCTCCTTCGCCGGAAATAGAACGCGCCTGCAGGAGATGAAACAGTTAACGTTTTCATGGAGAGGATTTCGACTACTGCATGAGTTCGTCAGCACGTGGATTCGAATGGAGATTTTCGCCATTAATTAATTACCACAGACTGGTTTAGTAGTCTGTGGTGTTTAATGGTTGAAAATCATGGGAATTACCAGTTTTCCAGGTCGAGTACGTAATGATTGAGTTCACAACTAGTGAATTTAATTCTACAGGCGGGAAGTAATTACGATCTGACCATGAAATTGACGTGATGCTATAGTGACAGGATGGGATAATGACATGGGCAGGCAGGTTATGAGCAACACGAGGAGATCAACCTAATTACTTTCACCCGTACATGGACGTGAAGACGTTATATGAAAATACAACAAGGGAGAACGACTCTAGCTGCAAGGAAAGGAAGTCCAATCTAGCCTTGATTCGATCACATGCTGTAAGACGCTGTAAGTTGTGATTTGTTTCACATTGGAACTACAATCTGCAACAAGATCACCAAGAATCAAGTGGACGAGCTCATTTTTTAGTTCAATAGACTTACAAGAATTGTAGAATTAACAATGCAGACAGAGAGTGATTAGGATTTGGTGTGGTACTTAGAGTCGTAGACGTTCTATCAACTTCCATCAAGCTGAATTGGCTAACTAAGCTGACAAAGCTAACTAGACTGACTAGGCTGACTTCCTAGATTATAGTTTTTGAGATCGAATCATTAGAAACTTGCTCCTGTTTTGGCATCTGTTTCGTTTTGGTGTCTGCCCATTTGAGGGGTTGGCTGCAGACAAGGTAGCGGCCTCCCTTGGGCAGAACTCCACACATCATGAGGACTGTGATCTTTACTAGTTACTAATTCTAGCTCTTCCTCTATAGACTTTGTGTAGTCACTAGTGACAGAAGCTAACTGGTTTGTTAGTAGATTCTCTATATTAATTCATCCTTGCACTCTAAGAATCTCCAACTCGTGAGGTTTGTCAGTTGTGCTGCAACAAATGACTTTTGCACTTCTGATCTGGCAAGCGGTTCTTGACAGCGTTCCATTATTGACTTCCCAATTCCAATTGGTTGGATTTGGGCTGACTGTGTGCCTTCGGCTTTCCGATGCTCCGTTGCAATGCATGATCTGATGGTTCTAGAGTTCATTGCAATGAGGATGTTGCCGGTTGTTTCAGAAGTGGTAATTATTGTGAAGTCTGTATCATAAGTATTTACAATGAATGCCAACTTTGCTAATAATGGGGATGATTGTTCATGACATTGGCGCTTTTCAAACTGTAGAAATTCGCTTTTGAGTGCGTTGGAAACTGCTTGGAATTATAAAACTAAATTTGTGCACGTGAGTCACAATTTTGGCGCTCTGAATCTGTCAATTTAATGAATTTGACATGCAATGAGTGTCTTGCAAACTTACATCATATATATAAAATCACGTAGCAAACTCAGACATTTGAGTCAAAGTATTGAAACGTCAATTTCCTCAACCTTGAAGCGCTCTGACATCCAATTTTTGCATGATGTGCAAATTCAAAATTAAATTTCTTTCTCATTGCAGCTTGGACGAAAGCCATCTTAATTTTTAGAGATATTTTATGAAGTTGTTGTTCAATCTAATGGTTAGACTTGATGTTATTCTCAGGTATACAACTTTTGTATTATATGCAGGGGTCATTGGCATTAAAATGGCTTAGAAGATGGCTTTTGTTAAAAATATATCAAATTAAAAAGACCAAAAAGTTAGGTGAAGGCCAAATTAAAAAAAAATTATATGTAGGAAATGTTGCATTATATACATTTTAGAAAGAAAAAAAACTCACAATATATATGAAGAAGTGAAACACCTACATATACTTTTTTAAATCCATATAAGAAGTTCTCTTCAATTAAAATTAAATTTTTATTAAAAATCCTTTAAAATTGGATAGTACAACCTATGATACATGTATTATAAAAATTCATATTATTAGTTTTTTAATGCTATTATTGTCATCAAAGGATATTCATTTTATATATATAACCACATTTTTGGATTCCTTGTTAAAGGCCTATAAGAATTTCCTACATTAAAGCAAATTATATACTTTGAGAATAGATTAAAATGTACTAAAAGTGATTATAATCAAGGTCATATAATGTGCATGACCTTAAATCCTATCACCAAAGGTGGATTTACCATAGGGAAAAATACAAGAATTTTTTATTTAAAAAATATATATTTTTATAAATTTTGAATTCATATTTGCAATCAAAGACCCTAAATTAGCTAGGTGAGGTCTAGAACGTATCCTAGACACGACACAAACAAAGGGGATTTTTTTTATCACTTTTACCTTGGAAAATCGAAAATTTAATAATTTATCTTATTGGACCCACCTTCAATGGTAGGATTTAAAGTTTTGTATACAATATGGAAGTTGTGTATCTGGGATATTACTAGAGTGCATATTTTCCTAAAACTATAAATGTAGAAGTATGTCAAGTAGTTGACCAAGCCAAAATTGTATTAGGTCTTATTTAAAATTGAATTTGCAAAAATGAGGTCATAGATTTAAAGAATACAAAAAATTCAAAAAATCATTATACCAAGATAATGTCATTTGACTGATTTCAAATCTATTCCATTAAAATTTATTCAAAATATGACAATATTTACTTGTAATTGACTTAAAAATTTTAGACGGAATTTTGAATTTTTCCTTTCAAATTTTATGGAAAAACATCAATGATAGCATTGGTGAATCTAACTATATGGATAGAATTTAAAACTCAAATTCTACAATTTTTATTTTCATCACAATTCCAAAATATTCTTCTAAATAATACATGATGAATTTATGATGATCTTTCTGAAATTATCAATCCTAGAAATGAGTCTAGACACTTAGAGGTTAAATTTGCCATACTCCATAGGCCAAGAATTGTGACATATCTTCTTAAAGAGTTAAAGGTCTAATTTTAGACTATAAAACTAGGGGGGGCAACTCCATTATAATTGGTAGGATTGTGCAGCATAACAAGTCAATTTAGACTTATTGAACCTCTAAGGGACCATTGTTCCTATGGGGACAATTGGAATTCCAAGCAAGTACCAATGGTCTCAATTTTTTTCTTGATTTTTCAAAACTTTTTTGAACATTAATAAGTTAATTATTTTTTGGGGAATATTATTATTTTTCAACTAGTGACCAAGAACAAAAAATTATGCCCAAATAAGTTCAAAAATAGAGGAAGAGAGGCAACCCAAAAAGAATTTAAAACTTGAGTTTTAGAAAAATAAAAATTTGTTCACATAGATTACATTTTTGTCTACGTCACTACATGAAAAGCTTTGGTTCATTCCATTTGAATTTTTTTTGAGAAAGTTATAGACAATATTATTTTGGAGGCAATTTGATCATCCTTCCTGAAAAAATAACTTGTAGAATTCATTTTTGAACTCAATTTTTATGATTTTTCAAAAATAAAAGTTTAGAATGGTTTATTTTGATTTCTAGAAAAATATTATTATTGAAATTAGTGCATTTTAATTCCATTTTAGAGATATTAATAATTTAGATTTTCTCTCTATTTTATACCTAATCCTACTTCACAATTTAAAAAAAAATAGTAGTGAATTTTTCTTATATTTTCTTGTTTTTTCTAGACCATCAACTCAATTTTCTACCTTAAATATTTAAAGTTCAAATCTTTATAATGCAAAAAATTAAAGTTAAGAAGGTTCAAAGTTAAATAATCCAATCCCATAATGAATTTTTTTTTTTACTTTAAATATAGATATCTTACAATTTGTGAGGTCCAATTTTTTTTAAATTTCCACATACTTTCATAGTAGTTAGGTGTAAGATCCTATGGTTAGATGTATAGAAAAAAAATAGTTTTCAAATTTCTTTTAATCTTTACTATAGAAATGGTAGTTTTGTGTGTTTTTTCATTAAAAAAAAAAGGCCTTGGTTCTTCAGGAGTTAATCACTTATAATATCTAATAATGAGTGAGGTTCTTATTATGCCCTTTTTTAAGAAAAATTTACATTTGTAATAAAATCTCTAATTTAAATTCTAAAATTGAAAGACCTTATAGTTCCCACACCCTTGCATAAGAAGATGCCTTATTATTCACTTATTATGTACTTTATCCAATTATAAATAAACTTTTTTTATATCCAAAATACATATTCTAAAAAGCTCTTAATCCCTCTTTCTAATGAGATGTATATCATCACAACTATAATTCATTTAAGTCATAGTATTTTGTAAAATAACATAATAAATCTCCTTATAATAAATGGTAGTTACCCACTTGTGACCACAAACTAGGATAGATTTTGATTTTAGGTTGTGCGTTTTGAACCACATCAAAGATTTAATGGAATTGATATTTAAAGTATACGTGTGACTATCTAAGAGCAACATTTTTTCTATTTCTACTATCTCAAAGGTCAAATGGCCCAAAAAAATTTATGAGATTATTTGCGAATTGAAGAGAATTTTGTACTTTTTATGCTCTACATCTCTAGTAATATTTTGCAAATTTTCAAAGCTTAGAGCTCAATTGAGAGTATGGGGTAGACTATACATATTCACTAGACAATCAAACTTATCTAGAATGAACACCCTCAATTCCTAGAAGCATAAAACGTATGTTTCAACTTTCATTGGTTGCTTTAGAAAACTCCCTGTGACCTCTCAGTGGTAGCTATTAGAAAGTTGTGGACAATTTTAAGTTGTGAGGGATTAGAAGTGTCTATACAGGGCCATTTTCAAAGCGTAGTAAATGAAGAATGTTGTAATTATGTATTATATCCTAACCTATGATACAGGGAAGGAATTCTAAATGTCCAAGACTTTTTTTGAGCTTTTAGGAATTTGCTCTAAATTGAACAAAAAAAAAATATTTTGAAAAGTTTTCTAATTTTTTAAGCTATATCCATATGAATCCAAACTAGATCACATAGGAAAAAAAAGAAAAAATTTATGGATTGAAAAATTATAATGTTTGATTGTAAAGGTGTTAAAATTGCAAAAGTCATTTGAAGTCTTTTAATCTTTTTTTAACATGTCAAATCTAAAAAGTTGATCATTAAAATTTATAAGGCAAGAGTGCTAATATGCATTAATCAATCAATTTATGGCTTTTCAAAATCTACAAAGTTACAATTTTGTTCAATGAATTTCTAATGGATTTTTTCTTCCAAGACCTAGTACTCCCAGGAAGGATTCTTATTGTAGTACAAAATGTCATGAGATAAAAAAAAATAGGATCATTTTGATTCATTGAAGGGATAATTTATACTTTTGGTAAATCTACTATATAGCATTGGTAATTTGTTTGACAAATAATGATACATGAAGTATGATATTGGAAAAATCCCATATTTTTCCAAACGTTGGATCCCTCCAAAAGTGTTTAGTAGGTTCAATTTGTTGATGAATGTTTTAAGAGGGTGGTTGTAGTTGTTGTCTTGAATTTGAATTAAATGCCTTTGGATTGGAGGGAAATGCTCCTAAGGTCATGTTGGCATGGTAGAAATATGTTGGTGTTCAAAATTTTCAACAAGTTTAGGATTGTAGAGTTTAGGCTAGAACTAGTGATACATATATTTGTGAACACATTTAGTATATAAAATTATTCTATTTCAGTTTTCTAGTATTTCAACATGCTTTTTTTTTATGGAATGCATATCACTGTTAAATTGCATGTTAAATGCATGCTGTTAAATTTGTTTTCTTTTCAACGGTATCCTTTAGCCATTGCGTTTTTTTCAATGGTTCTTTCAATGGTATGCCATTGGTTTCAATGTGTGCTATGTCCAATGCTAGTTCAAATGCTATAGGAAAATGTATTGCTCATGTACTTCCTTTTGCAAGGTGTTTGCATTCCTCTTGATATTTTGTAGTTATCGAGGTAGTTATAAAATCTACAAATAAAATAGGGTGCCAAGATTAGTCTCCTACCTATTTACAAAAAAAAATAGGGTGCTAAAAAATACATGCTAGTAGCTATTTATCTTAAAATAGGGAGGGAAAAAAATAGAACGAGATAATTACCTCCCATTTAAAAACCTTACTATTGCACATGGTAACCAAACATAAGGCGTGTGTGTGTGTGTGTGTGAAGATCTAGTGTATTTGAGGCTCATTTACAAGATACCTTAGCACTTTAAAATGTCAAGATTGCATAGGACACCCTTGCACAAAATCTTGAATTGAAAAATCATAATAAATCATTTTTAAGAATAGATTTTTGATGCTAAAACTAGAATTCAAAAAGAATTTTTTGAAAATAATAAATACTAAAAATAAAAATTTCAAAGCTTTATTTAACATGAAAGTATTGTCAGCACCAAAAATTGGTATCTTGGCGAGTGTCTCAGGTATTTAGAAGTTAATCTTAGAACTTTGCAAGACTATTTCTTGAGGATTAGGGTTTAAAATTTGGAACTACTTGCTGGAGATATTGTACTTCATGACCATATGTTGCAACACTTGAAATGATATACATTTTGTAACTAAAAATTTCAAAGACCTCTTCTTTTGTGGTCTCTCTTTAAAATAATAAATTAATTTTTTTAAAGGTGGAATAAAATTTATTCAATTTTTGCAACTAGTACATGTACCTTCATTTCAAACTTCATATAAAATTGATATATAATACAAAATTATGAGCAAAAACTACTTGTTCGAGGCCTAAGGGACAAAATAAAGAACAAGTGTTTCTTGCAATCATCTCTTTACAATTTTATCTAAATGCCTAAAATACCAAAAATGAAAATTTTTAAAGCTTCAAATTTTTTTAATTGAATATCAAAGTATACATTTTCTCGATATTTTTCATTTTTATTTTATTTTACACAAATTTTAGAGATAAAATTTTCTAGACTTAAGTTTATACATATTACTTTGAATGCTTTACAAATTTGACATGCTTTGTTTTGTTTTTTTAAATTCCCAAGAGTCATAATAATCACTCAAATAAATTGTTTAGAAACCAAAAAAAAGTAGATGTTTCTTGCAACAATCCAAAGACCAAATATCACAAGACAATAATACATTTGTATATATGACAACAAAGTCAATGAATGATTGGATACTCCTCAATTTCTTACCTAAAATGGAGACATTCACACTCTTGTTTGTATTTTTTTAGGATGTTAATCTAGTACCTATATCAAAATTCACCTTCTCCAAAAGAATTAGGCATCTTTTTGTTGGATTTTAGGCAAGTTGGAGTAGAAACACAAAAAATTTGTGATAAAAAGAATTTGCAATTTTAACCATCTCCATTGAGAGACAATGATAAGGTCAGAGGTCTTGGACAACACTTGCCACTACTAGAGACAACATTCACAACAATCTTAAATTGATCCCTAAAATTAATCATAATTGTAGGAGGTGATGGGTTTTATATTTTCATTGTTTAAATTTTCCAATAAAAAAAATTCTCAATGCACAAAAATTCATCAAAATGTGGCTAGTGTATTGTAGGTTTATTTGGCCTTTTTGAATTGTAGAGTGATTTGAGTAATATAAACCTCAAGATTAATTCCTTCTAATATTTTAT